>OX345636.1:16315114-16915114 GCA_947044365.1 Petrosia ficiformis | reverse complement strand
ATGTTATTTACTAGTTATGTTTAGTAGCTTTAACTTATTGTATGGGCATTTTTTTGTAATACATGTGGTTTGTGTATCTATATATGAAAAGTAAGAAAAGAAACCCCACTGACCTACTGATTAATTCACTCTTCTTATTTCTTTCAGCTAGAACAACTAGGAATCAGTATTTACAAAATGTCTTTCTTCTTGCTACATTACATGTACATTTTAAAAATGATCATATCCTTCTAGAAGAAATCCGGTAATGATGTTATTTATCTTAATATCTTTCCGAATTGTGGTACACCAAACAGTCTAGGACACCATGTTTGCTGAACCATAGGGTCTAAGGACCATGTTTTGTCAAACTGTAGGGTCTAAAAATATTATAGGGTTCTAATCTGAACAAAATTGATGTAATAATAATTCCTCATACCCACATCCACCATCCTCTGTTATCATGGTCTCAAACTCTCCCTGTGTCATTGTGCTGTGGGTAAATTAATAACATGCATGTGACCTTACCCATGATATTTCATATTTTCTCTATTTGAAGGATACCATCCTGTCTCTTAGAATGATATCATTTCCTTAACTTTTTCATTATGCTTGTTGTACATGTATATAATGCTTATGTGATACAAACATTATGTTTGTAATTGTATACAACAAGCATAATGATATTTATATACATGTTTGAAACATGTATATAAATATCATTATGAACATTATGTACTGCTGCATAAGCATGAAATACAATGTACATGTACAGGTACTTACAAATAAGTTACATGGAAGTGTTTAGTTGAAGGTAACATCCTGATCAATTTTGCTCACTTTGGTTTAATACTATTATTATGTGTCATTACCCTTGACATGAAGTGTAGGCGGAAGGGTATGATAATCATATTGTGTGTCTGTCTGTTTGCAAATTTCTAGGAAAACTACAAACATTGGCGGCTTGTTTAGAAATGCAAATACTTGCCTTTCAATATGTACATGTATATTCCCTATCTATCCATGTGCTATAGGAACTAGTGTTGCTTTGTGGTTAACTATAACTAAAACCCCTTTTAGTAAGGCATTGTGACTTTTAGTTAACGAAACTACAACTAAATTAGTCTATTGTAATAACTATACATGTATATAGTGTAAATGGCCAATATTCATTGTAGCCTTATTCAATCACCATAATATTATAACAAGATAATGAAGCTATAATAATTGAGATGATTGCTTTGTGATGACCATAAATAATGGTCAGACTACATTAATCATTGCCGATGACTTTCTCATGTCCAAATTTATTTTAACATGCAACATCTGAAGGCCTAAAATTAAAAAGAATTTTTTAGGGAGTAGACCCCACACCCCCAGGAACAATGTGCTTCACATGATCTATTCTTTTCCCTTCCTAACAACAAATCTTGTATGAAGTCCTGGTTGTGTACAAGTACATTGTATACATGTATATATATGTATTATGTACATGTAACACAAGAAATAAATCTAAACATGGAGTTGCTATAGTAGTAATTATTAAATAAGGATGTTTGTCTTGTTATTTCATTGTAATTTTTCGTGATTAATTTGTGCTTAAATATTTCAAGTATTTGTGTATAATAATTGTATTTACAATAAAATGTTGTGAGGTCTATACCCAGTATATCCATATTACTGTAAAATTGAGAATGCTATTCAATGATTGTTTACTTGTATGTTCATGAAGCAGGTATTATACATGTACATGTACTTCCAGTAATTACATGTGTGACAATATTTACCACTTTTAGTTATAGTTATAGCTGAATAACTAAAATAATATTAGGCTTACTAAAAGGGTTTTAGTTTTAGTTAACTAACTAAAAGTGCCCATTAATACCCAATTTTCAATTTAGTTAGTTATAGTTATTGCAATAGACTTGTAATTTAGTTATAGTTTAGTTAACAATGTCTTACTAAAAATGGGTCTTAGACTTTTAGTTATAGTTATCTAAAACAACACTAATATCTGGTGTAAAGTATTTCTACTGTACTCAGTTACTTAGTATATTATTTTTATTATCATAATTATTAGTGTATCAGGAGATAAATCTCCTTATGAGATACTCGGTGTTGAAAAGCAAGCTACTCCAGAAGAGATCAAAAAAGCATATCGGAAATTGGCTCTGAAATATCATCCTGATAAAAACCAGGATAATCCAGAAGCAGAAAATATTGTAAGTAGAACATATACATGTACAATAGATATACATTAGTGTTATTGTAACTATAATTAAGTTAACTCCTAAAGCAATGTGCGTTGTTACTGTTGTACATGTAGCTAAATTACTGACATGTACATGTAATGGAAGTTAGGCCAGCGATCAGTCAGTGTTCAGGCCCAGCTCATGTAGAGTGGTGGTCAGATTTTAACTTGCATTTAGCTCAATGAAGTTAGTTGTGTCTCGTTAGCCTACATATACAATGTATGTATTATCTAAGAGGTGGTTTATTTATCTAAGAGGTGGTTATTCCCGAACAATGTGGGAGAACACTAAAGAATGGACTTATTGTTTTGTAGTTATAATTACATGTAAGTACATCTACAACTACATGTACATTGTGTACATGTATACTTAATTACTTTGGCAATGTGACTTGTACATGTACATGTACATGTACATTGTAACTACAGTGTACAGTACTGATTGCAGTACATGTACATGTACATGTAATGTACAGTATACATGCATTTACTAATTTGTAAATCGAAGTTAGCCAGCTATGGACATTATTGTTTAAGTTATAGTATTATTTTACAACTGTAACTATAAAAAACTCGCCATACTACAATAACTAAAAGTTGTAATGTATATAATTGTTGTACATAATAGTATTAATGTACATGTACAAAATAAAATAATTATATAATTACATGTACATGTACATGTACATACAATTGTAAATATGACATACATATGTACATGCAGTGTTTCCCCTAAAGGGTGGTAACATGGTGCTCCCCCATCCTTTAGTATTGCTCCTCCACACTTTAATTTTAAAGTTTATGCTGAAAAACACTGTTTTATAGCACTGATTGAACATCATGTACCCACTGATGCACTCCCCCACCCTTCATTTTTATCCTGGGGAAAACACTGTACATGTATATGAGTGGTGGTAAAAAAATGATCTTTATAATTTTCTTCCAACATGTTGCTCACACTAACTGTATACATGTGGTACTCTATACATGTGGTAGTAGTTAAAGATGTGCACTTGTAATATATAGTGATATGTAATATGTATGAATAATTATTGATATTTTTTTCAATATCATGATACAATATTGGCTTTTGGGGTATTGATAGACCAGTGTGAGCAGTTTAGTAAACCTGTGTTTTTTTGTTCCAATTTCCATAATTACAATGTACATGTATATACCTAAAATACACTGCACTTCCATTCACTACAGTTACTTTGTGAATGAAGTACATGTTTACACTGTACTTCAAATGTACTACACAGTATTACATACATGTATATATGGAAAGGAATTCATAATTGAAGTGTACAGTGCTTGAAATAGTTTTTGAAACTATCCAGCAGAAATATATGTACAAAAGAATATTTGACCAGCAAGTTGTGAATTTTGTCCAGAAAACCAGCACTGTTCCCATTTGTGGCTTATGACATATAGAAGTAACATAATAGGCCATGACTGGTCTTGTTGTGAGGTTACTGTTGTATTTTTTGCATTATTCTCATAACAAATTGTCCAGTCAAATGCAATTTTGTTTAGACAAAGAGCCAAAATGTCCAGAAAATGGGCAATTGTTGGACTTTATTTCAAGCACTGCACAGTGTAGCTCCTGTAATACCTACATTATCAATAAGCTCAGGTGCATAACCAATAAGGTCAAGTGCATAACAAATTGTCCAGTCAAATGCAATTTTGTTTGGACAAAGAGCCAAAATGTCCGGAAAATAGGCAATTGCTGGACTTTATTTCAAGCACTGCACAGTGTAGCTCCTGTAATACCTACATTATCAATAAGCTCAGGTGCATAACCAATAAGGTCAAGTGCATAACAAATTGTCTAGTCAAATGCAATTTTGTTTGGACAAAGAGCCAAAATGTCCGGAAAAGAGGCAATTGCTGGACTTTATTTCAAGCACTGCACAGTGTAGCTCCTACATTACCAATAAGGTCAGGTGGTACTGTAGGTATTACAATATCGAGCACTGCACAGTGTAGCTCCTGTAATACCTACATTATCAATAAGCTCAGGTGCATAACCAATAAGGTCAAGTGCATAACAAATTGTCTAGTCAAATGCAATTTTGTTTGGACAAAGAGCCAAAATGTCCGGAAAAGAGGCAATTGCTGGACTTTATTTCAAGCACTGCACAGTGTAGCTCCTACATTACCAATAAGGTCAGGTGGTACTGTAGGTATTACAATATCGAGCACTGCACAGTATAGCTCCTGTAATACCTACATTATCAATAAGCTCAGGTGCATAACCAATAAGGTCAAGTGCATAACAAATTGTCCAGTCAAATGCAATTTTGTTTGGACAAAGAGCCAAAATGTCCGGAAAATAGGCATTTGCTGGACTTTATTTCAAGCACTGCACAGTGTAGCTCCTACATTACCAATAAGGTCAGGTGATACTGTAGGTATTACAATATTGAGCACTGCACAGTGTAGCTCCTGTAATACCTACATTATCAATAAGCTCAGGTGCATAACCAATAAGGTCAAGTGCATAACAAATTGTCCAGTCAAATGCAATTTTGTTTAGACAAAGAGCCAAAATGTCCGGAAAATAGGCAATTGCTGGACTTTATTTCAAGCACTGCACAGTGTAGCTCCTACATTACCAATAAGGTCAGGTGGTACTGTATGTATTACAATATCGAGCACTGCACAGTGTAGCTCCTACATTACCAATAAGGTCAGGTGGTACTGTAGGTATTACAATATCGAGCACTGCACAGTGTAGCTCCTACATTACCAATAAGGTCAGGTGGTACTGTAGGTATTACAATATCGAGCACTGCACAGTGTAGCTCCTACATTACCAATAAGGTCAGGTGGTACTGTAGGTATTACAATATCGAGCACTGCACAGTGTAGCTCCTACATTACCAATAAGGTCAGGTGGTACTGTAGGTATTACAATATCGAGCACTGCACAGTGTAGCTCCTACATTACCAATAAGGTCAGGTGGTACTGTAGGTATTACAATATCGAGCACTGCACAGTGTAGCTCCTACATTACCAATAAGGTCAGGTGGTACTGTAGGTATTACAATATCGAGCACTGCACAGTGTAGCTCCTACATTACCAATAAGGTCAGGTGGTACTGTAGGTATTACAATATCGAGCACTGCACAGTGTAGCTCCTGTAATACCTACATTATCAATAAGCTCAGGTGCATAACCAATAAGGTCAAGTGCATAACAAATTGTCTAGTCAAATGCAATTTTGTTTGGACAAAGAGCCAAAATGTCCGGAAAAGAGGCAATTGCTGGACTTTATTTCAAGCACTGCACAGTGTAGCTCCTACATTACCAATAAGGTCAGGTGGTACTGTAGGTATTACAATATCGAGCACTGCACAGTATAGCTCCTGTAATACCTACATTATCAATAAGCTCAGGTGCATAACCAATAAGGTCAAGTGCATAACAAATTGTCCAGTCAAATGCAATTTTGTTTGGACAAAGAGCCAAAATGTCCGGAAAATAGGCATTTGCTGGACTTTATTTCAAGCACTGCACAGTGTAGCTCCTACATTACCAATAAGGTCAGGTGATACTGTAGGTATTACAATATTGAGCACTGCACAGTGTAGCTCCTGTAATACCTACATTATCAATAAGCTCAGGTGCATAACCAATAAGGTCAAGTGCATAACAAATTGTCCAGTCAAATGCAATTTTGTTTAGACAAAGAGCCAAAATGTCCGGAAAATAGGCAATTGCTGGACTTTATTTCAAGCACTGCACAGTGTAGCTCCTACATTACCAATAAGGTCAGGTGGTACTGTATGTATTACAATATCGAGCACTGCACAGTGTAGCTCCTACATTACCAATAAGGTCAGGTGGTACTGTAGGTATTACAATATCGAGCACTGCACAGTGTAGCTCCTACATTACCAATAAGGTCAGGTGGTACTGTAGGTATTACAATATCGAGCACTGCACAGTGTAGCTCCTACATTACCAATAAGGTCAGGTGGTACTGTAGGTATTACAATATCGAGCACTGCACAGTGTAGCTCCTACATTACCAATAAGGTCAGGTGGTACTGTAGGTATTACAATATCGAGCACTGCACAGTGTAGCTCCTACATTACCAATAAGGTCAGGTGGTACTGTAGGTATTACAATATCGAGCACTGCACAGTGTAGCTCCTACATTACCAATAAGGTCAGGTGGTACTGTAGGTATTACAATATCGAGCACTGCACAGTGTAGCTCCTACATTACCAATAAGGTCAGGTGGTACTGTAGGTATTACAATATCGAGCACTGCACAGTGTAGCTCCTGTAATACCTACATTATCAATAAGCTCAGGTGCATAACCAATAAGGTCAAGTGCATAACAAATTGTCTAGTCAAATGCAATTTTGTTTGGACAAAGAGCCAAAATGTCCGGAAAAGAGGCAATTGCTGGACTTTATTTCAAGCACTGCACAGTGTAGCTCCTACATTACCAATAAGGTCAGGTGGTACTGTAGGTATTACAATATCGAGCACTGCACAGTATAGCTCCTGTAATACCTACATTATCAATAAGCTCAGGTGCATAACCAATAAGGTCAAGTGCATAACAAATTGTCCAGTCAAATGCAATTTTGTTTGGACAAAGAGCCAAAATGTCCGGAAAATAGGCATTTGCTGGACTTTATTTCAAGCACTGCACAGTGTAGCTCCTACATTACCAATAAGGTCAGGTGATACTGTAGGTATTACAATATTGAGCACTGCACAGTGTAGCTCCTGTAATACCTACATTATCAATAAGCTCAGGTGCATAACCAATAAGGTCAAGTGCATAACAAATTGTCCAGTCAAATGCAATTTTGTTTAGACAAAGAGCCAAAATGTCCGGAAAATAGGCAATTGCTGGACTTTATTTCAAGCACTGCACAGTGTAGCTCCTACATTACCAATAAGGTCAGGTGGTACTGTATGTATTACAATATCGAGCACTGCACAGTGTAGCTCCTACATTACCAATAAGGTCAGGTGGTACTGTAGGTATTACAATATCGAGCACTGCACAGTGTAGCTCCTACATTACCAATAAGGTCAGGTGGTACTGTAGGTATTACAATATCGAGCACTGCACAGTGTAGCTCCTACATTACCAATAAGGTCAGGTGGTACTGTAGGTATTACAATATCGAGCACTGCACAGTGTAGCTCCTACATTACCAATAAGGTCAGGTGGTACTGTAGGTATTACAATATCGAGCACTGCACAGTGTAGCTCCTACATTACCAATAAGGTCAGGTGGTACTGTAGGTATTACAATATCGAGCACTGCACAGTGTAGCTCCTACATTACCAATAAGGTCAGGTGGTACTGTAGGTATTACAATATCGAGCACTGCACAGTGTAGCTCCTACATTACCAATAAGGTCAGGTGGTACTGTAGGTATTACAATATCGAGCACTGCACAGTGTAGCTCCTACATTACCAATAAGGTCAGGTGGTACTGTAGGTATTACAATATCGAGCACTGCACAGTGTAGCTCCTACATTACCAATAAGGTCAGGTGGTACTGTAGGTATTACAATATCGAGCACTGCACAGTGTAGCTCCTACATTACCAATAAGGTCAGGTGGTACTGTAGGTATTACAATATCGAGCACTGCACAGTGTAGCTCCTACATTACCAATAAGGTCAGGTGGTACTGTAGGTATTACAATATCAAGCACTGCACAGTGTAGCTCCTACATTACCAATAAGGTCAGGTGGTACTGTAGGTATTACAATATCGAGCACTGCACAGTGTAGCTCCTACATTACCAATAAGGTCAGGTGGTACTGTAGGTATTACAATATCGAGCACTGCACAGTGTAGCTCCTACATTACCAATAAGGTCAGGTGGTACTGTAGGTATTACAATATCAAGCACTGCACAGTGTAGCTCCTACATTACCAATAAGGTCAGGTGGTACTGTAGGTATTACAATATCAAGCACTGCACAGTGTAGCTCCTACATTACCAATAAGGTCAGGTGGTACTGTAGGTATTACAATATCGAGCACTGCACAGTGTAGCTCCTACATTACCAATAAGGTCAGGTGGTACTGTAGGTATTACAATATCGAGCACTGCACAGTGTAGCTCCTACATTACCAATAAGGTCAGGTGGTACTGTAGGTATTACAATATCAAGCACTGCACAGTGTAGCTCCTACATTACCAATAAGGTCAGGTGGTACTGTAGGTATTACAATATCAAGCACTGCACAGTGTAGCTCCTACATTACCAATAAGGTCAGGTGGTACTGTAGGTATTACAATATCGAGCACTGCACAGTGTAGCTCCTACATTACCAATAAGGTCAGGTGGTACTGTAGGTATTACAATATCAGTCACATCCAGTCATTGCAATGTTATTGCTATTACCTTTTAAAATCATTATAATATTATTATCTATTACTAATACCTCCTAATTTAGTGTAATATATTACTATAACTATTATTATTACATAGTGGATTACTATCACTATTACTGTCCAAGTCAGCATTACTGTTATGGATTACTGTAGCATTGAGGTTACTTTGAAATTCTTTCATGTTTCAAACTAAATGACCATTGCATTTAATGTTCATGAGTTTCCCAAAAACAGAATCAATAAGTCTGCATCTTTCTGGCTGAAACATTTCCCTAAAACGTCTATCTAATGGCCCTACTATAAATGACTTAAGGTCAATTACTGTTACTATTACTAATACTATTATCTCAACATTGAAATTGTATATTACTAATTTACTTTACTATTACTTAACAAAACTCAGACTAACCTTGCTAGTCAGGTTATAAATACATGTTATTACAACTTTACACTATTGTTTGATTATGATACATGTACATGTACATGTACATGTACTACCAGCTGTTAATGATATTATGTGTATTCATTAGTGATGCACCCACAGATAATTGGATTGATAATAATTTATTGATATTGGTCATTATCAGCCATTACACATGTATATTTAGTATCGGTATCAGTTATTTCTGAAAGATGTAACTGATATTGTAATAAGTGTACCAATAATGTCATTTATTGTGATAATATCATCATTAATTGCTTGTATGGTGTACATAATTATTGAGAAAATGCTGAAATAATCACAAACCATGAGGTACATGTACACAATGTAGATATACATGTAATATCAGATTGGTATATGTTGTCGCTACATATCTAAAGTAATTATCTGTTTATTGAAATATTGGTAAATTCTGTTATCGGTGCAACTCTAGTGCTCATTAGTGCTGCTACAATATGGCTGTTATATCATGGTGTATCGCATATCATGATGTAATTAATTATTCATTGATAATAAATTAGTTTTGATTGACTGTGAGCTAATTTTGATATATTTTATCCTCTACACTTTAAACCTGCTGCAGTTTTTAAGACACAACTATGAACTGAAGTGAAATAATAAAATTTTCTGAAGATCAGAAACTAGACTAGCTTGGTTGTCCTCTTGCTTGTGGCTGACACCCACTTTTCAGAAAGTCAAGAAGTCTTTGGCTTATGAGAATTACATTTTAATGAGCTGCAGACACCTTTAAGCTGTATAAAATCAACATAGATACCTTCTTAGTTGGCTATTTCAAAGACGGCGGCAATTTTGTTTTTACAACTGAGCATGCATAATATTTATTATTGTATTAATATTAGAAAATGTTATATCATATCATATCATTGCTTATGATTCTGTGATATATCAAAAAAGCAATACATGTACAGTATATGTATTAAGGGTGGGGGAGTGCATCTGTAGTACATGATGTTTGGTCAACAATGTTCAGTCAGTATTTGTTTTTCAATATAAACTTTAAAATTAAAGGGTAGGGGATCACCATGTTACCACTATGTGGGTCAAGCACTGCATGTAGATATTAATATATTGTTGTATTCATTACAGTAAATTGTTTCATTTTGGATTTTTTCTAAGGGAGGGGAACAAATTGACCAAGCAAAGCACACTACGTTTAGAATATATAATTATATTTTTTATTTAGACTCTCTGAGTTGGCTTATATAACTGAGATAAAACTGATTTGCCAGATTTTGTTCTTTTCTGTGTTGATTAACATACATGTACATGTACTTACATGTATACATGTATATTGTTCTTTTATAATATTGTTTTATTCTGTAGTTCAAAGAGATTAATAATGCTCATGCTATTCTTATGGACGAAAGAAAGAGAAAGATCTTTGATGATTATGGTCATGTAGGATTGAAAGTAGCAGAACAAATGGGAGAAGAGGTACATGTATACATGTAAACTGTATTATTATTGTATCAATCTAACTTCCAAGGGAGGGGGGGGGGGTAAAACAAACCCATTTACTGTACTGCTTGTACATGTATGTATCACCGTGTATCATATGTATATGTATAACATGGTCACATTTAGCCCTACTTCTCAGAATATTTCTTGCCCTACTTATTATTAGTCTATTTGGCTAGTTGCCTGTCTCCACTGAGTTGTCATTGATTCACCATGTCTATCTAATACCACCTCCCCTCACCTCACCTTGGCAATCAAGTCAAGTAGTCCCAGTCTTGGCTGCTATGTATCTCTCCATGTAAACTAGCAGGGTCACAGACATACCCACTCTGCTGACCTGGAAACAGCCAGTCATGTAGGACATTGTCTAATAAATTTCCAGTAAATTGAAACTGAACTGTACACAAAAATACATGTAGGCCAAAAAGTCCTGCAATTGGCTCATTGTTTCCACACTTCTGCCTATACATGTATATACTCCACTGTTACTACTATCTAACTGAGTATGTTGTGAGCGACTTTCAAGCAGTAGTCGAAAGCTGTATAGCTGTATCCTTTGATTGGGATGGACTCACACCTCCAATGTGTAGTCTGGTATAGCCAGACACTCACAGAAAAAGAAGAGGAACTGGAGATACTAGCAGGGTGGGAGTGGGAAGGGAATTTGCCTCCCTTACTAAATTTTTCTACAAATTGTTAATTTGCAATGCATAAAATTAAACAATCAAAAGTATACTTATTACTGGCTTGTCTAGGGCTCAAAGATTTCAATGCTTGACTGTAGTATCTCACTGCAGTCAAGGTACTCTTGAATATCAAAACAGCAGTAGCTCCACATTTTAAAATGGACCTTTGCTGGATATTTTGTTTCAGATTTCAACCTCCTGGGTTGGAGTTTTTTCTGAAAGCAGAGCCTTCTGTGGCTGTCCAGCTGAAGGGAACATTATCAAATTTATATCCATTGTCTTTGTTCTCGTTTCACTAGTCCAACATTTTAAGCTTATTTTCTTATCTCGCTAGCTAGCAATATTTTCGTGTGGTTGCTTACCCAACCTAGATTTTTCCTTGCTCTTTTAACTTACACCTGTAAGCTGAGCCATTTTTTCTCTAGCTGCAGTATACGCATTGTTTCATCATTTGCTACCCTGCAATGATCATGTAATTTGATCACCATTCAGTTCGAGGTCAAGAAGCTTCTTTTGGCTAATCTCCATAATTCTTTGTATTTGTTCAGCAGGTTATACATGTATATTGACACCTTACTAACCTGGATATCTTCATCAACCAGCTGTTTTTGTATTTCTATAACAGAGTACCCTGAACTCTTGATGGCAATGATACTTAGTTCTTCTTGTGTTAGCAGAAATCCTAGGCATCTTTCTTTATCGATATAGAATCAAAGGATCACTCACACGCAATTTACATTACAAAAGATATTGTTTGTTTCTTTTAATTAGCACTTCATTTCCCAAAGTTTCCCCCCTGTGTTGATTCCGTCCAGCAATAGTCAGCACTAGAAAAAACATCTTTTGTAAAAGCAAAGTCCTCACTGCAAAAATTAAATCATGAAAATAACCATTTCATTGGTTAGTACAGTTGCAAGGAATAGCAATTTACATTTGTAGTTAATCAATGGTCATAGAGAATGTTGTGGCTACACCACTAGTCATAGAGAATGTTGTGGCTACATCACTAGTCATAGAGGATGTTGTGGCTACACCACTAGTCATAGAGGATGTTGTGGCTACACCACTAGTCATAGAGGATGTTGTGGCTACATCATGTATGATGTTATTATGGCATAATGTGCACCATGTATTAAAAGGTACACTAGTTATGTGTTTGCAGCTTTCCAAACCCCTTTTGATGGTCAGATACAATTACATGTACTTTAGTACTAAATTGTTGGCATGAAATATGAGTGACATTGTTTAATGCCCTCTATAATAATAGGCTCATGACCTTCAATACAGAAACACTCATCAGCAAGAGTCCAAATTCCATCTGAATTTAGACTAAGAATGGGATCCTGTCTGATACTAGTATTAGAATTAGCTACACAAACACCTACTGATACTAGTATTAGAATTAGCTACACAAACACCTACGACATTAACATTTCCTGAAGTTGGAGCTGGAGTTTCCGGGTATAATGTTAAATTATAGTGCTTCAACCAGTAGTACAAAGTAGCTATGGCATTTTTGCATTAGATGTTTTTGCAATGAGATAATCAAAGCATCTGGGGATCCAAACTTTATAAATGTTTTAGATAGTTTAGCCTTGCATTTGCAAGGCTAAACTTTCTAAAACATTTATAAAGTTTGGTTTTAGTTTAGTTTTAGTTAGTTAACTAAAACAACACTTACATGTATATATATAGTGAATGTACATGTACATGTACATATAAATAAATATATACATAATAATTATTATATATATATATATATATATATATATATATATATATATATATATATATATTCCGATATGGCGAAACATCAAAGTAAACCACAGGTTTATAAATGAGATATAGCACCCTGTGGTCAGATATAAAACCTGCCGTCGAAACAGACTACAGGAAAACAACGCTTACCTTCTCCAAAGTGCAGACAAAACGGTAGGAGAAGCAACAGACATCAACAAAGGTCTTGTCTTTCGGGAAATATATTAATTATAACATGCCTACTTGCGGTATATCAGATCTATAATCACCTCGCCCTTGGGCCTACACCCCTCGTGCTCGGTGATTATAAATCTGATATAGCACTCGTAGGCGTGTTATAACGTATACATATAATTTTATATACATGTATGTAATATATATAATATGTTAAATGGTCCTATATACAAAATATAGGACCTGAGTTTGTGTCCAAGGATATGATATAGCCCGAGCCTGCGAGGGCTATATCACATTCGAGGACACAAAACAAGGGTCCTATATTCAGTATATAGGACCTATTAGCATACTGTATACAATATATTGTGTGATGGTGACATCTCCTGCATAGTGTGCACATGGAAGGTCTATATACAATATATAGAACTCACCACATCAAAGGGATGATGTCACCATCATACTATATATATTTTTTGTCTTGAGCTTTCAAATGCTTAAGTAAAATTATTTGTTATCTATTACATGCAAGTGTAGTAAAAAGATTGGCAGTTCGAGAAATTAATTTGAGCTAATACATGTACATGTAGCTTACCAAATTTCTTTTAAAATGTGTAGCTATTTCCGAGGATTCCATTACATGAATTATGTGTCATTAACACCAATTTAGCTCACTACTATCTGGGGAGGTTTGGTCAGATTCTGTTTGAGTGCAATTGGATATTTACTGTGAGGTCTGGCATACCCAAAAACGTTCTAACAGCTTCATGACAAAGTAATGCACTTCTGTTGTTACTCAATATAGTTGATGAATCCACTAATTTGTGATAGTAAATTGAGTGGCTTTCAGTTGAGTACAGAACGTTTTCCTGATTATATCTCTGTATTGAAACAATACATGTACATGTATTGTTAAAAAAAAGTATCCCAATGATGATTGCTTCGTTCTCACTATCTTGCTAATAGCGCTAGCTAGTATCTCTAGTTTTCTGCATATTTTGAATTTTGAGAGCTGCAGTTTAAGTACACAGATCTTTGATGAAACTGAAGTACTCCTTCGAGGTTTTAACCTAAATTGTTGCTGATGACGTTCTCATGTCTGAAATTTCACAACACATTATACTTGATAACTGATTTTAAATGGGTTATCATTTGGCACAATAGCGTTCGATGTAATCAGATCAACATCTTCCAGGGAAAAAGTAATCTTCACTTGGAAGGAGGTACACATGTATATGTATATATCATTGACATGAAGAACACAAACTAAGGGCCAAAATGGTGCTGAGGATCACTCACGAGTCTTGAGGCATCAGCATGACCACTGAACCACAAAGATTTCTGTCCCAGAGTATAGGAAGCAATCTAAGACAAACAATTACTTAATGAAAGAATGCAGAGTATAGTTTACTGATTCACAGCTCGTGACTACATCAATAGAATACTAGTCAAAATTAATGCAGTGGTACATTATGTATGTGTGTATATACTGGTTGTTAAGGATATCTTTATCATTACATGGTTTGAAGTCTGTTGGTAATTTGGTAGCTCCATTGAAGTGCCAAAGTTCTTATTTTTCCAGAAATATTGGGAATAGGCAGACACACTGACACACAAAACAATAACAGTAATACCCTTCTCCACCTACATGGATATGTACATGGGCGAGTGTTTATAAGAATAATTAATATAGGCACCTATTGATATTACCTATACTAGTATAGAGGCAATCCTAAGTAATATACACATAGTATACTTTTCTTTAATGTACTTTCAACCGCCCACAAATATACAATATGTAGTCATGTTATTATTAAAAATAACTCAATTTATTAATTGTAACTTCTCTTTCCCTCAGAATATGTGGCTATATGCTTGCTTAGAGAGTAAATTACTAAAGGTTAGTATAGTACTGTACAGTAATTAGGATTTACAAACATTGTAATGTTTGTATGTGAATTGAGCATTAATCTTATTATAGTATCCTGTTGTTTAAAACAAGATATATTGAGAACAAGTGTATATAGAGAAAAAAAACATCCCTATGATTGCTTTACAAATTTAAGTGAAGATAAAAGTATCCCTATGACTGCTTTGTGGTGTCCAGCATTCAGTAATCATGGCTGACTTTATCAAGCATGAAAGACAACAGCTTATTATAGTTATTATTTTGATTATCTACTCTCCTGACCTTTCAAAGGACCTTGTAGAACTTTAGGAATATATTTCAGGCAGAACAGCTAGCTATTAGTTCCAGTTTCTACGTAAGCTACTTAGCTTTCTTTCTGCTGGTCTGTAGAGCTTGAGCGCGGGTTGTTTTACGTGCCACACCCATTAATTGACCGAACCCCCGGGAATGACGTAACTTCCTTAACTACATTTACAACGCATACTTGCGCAAGTGGACACAAGAAAATATATATATATATATATAGATTCAACCCCGTGGAAAGCAATCATAGGGATGGCCCTACGGGCCATAAAAAAATTTCCCTATGATTGCTTTACATTAACTATCCATCTATCTATCAAATTATCAATTGATGCTGATGGCACTAGTGTCTCTACCTTTCTGTATACGTATGTACTCTGAAAACTGAGAATTAAGCAGTCTAAATAGACAGATCTTTGATGAAACTGAAGTACATGTACTTCTTCAAAGCTCTAACCTAAATTATTGCTGATGACTTCCTCATGTCTGAAACTCATCAACGCAGACATACTTTTTATGGCTCGTAGGGCCATCCCTATGATTGCTTCCCACGGGTTCAAACTATATATATATATTTATTTATATTTATATTTATATTCTTGTGTCCACTAGCACAAGTATATGTTGTATACGTACATGTAGTTAAGGAAGTTGTGTCATTCCCGGGGGCTCAGTCAATTAATGGGCGTGGTGCGTAAGAAAACACGCGCTCTAGCTCTGCTGCAGCAGCAGGAAGAAAGAGAGAAAGCTGCTACGTAGAAACTGGAACTAATAGCAATCTATTCTACCTGAAATATATTCCTAAAGTTCTACAAGATCCTTTAAAATGTAAGAAGAGTAGGTAATCAAAATAATGCTGGACACCAAGCAATCATAGGGATACTTTTTTCTCTATATGTCTTGTTTTTTTACTTGTTAAAGATTCTTGGCATCACGTTCACGTTTCTCTGCTATATACAACAGCTATTAGTATTAGTTGCAGTTTTATATTTTTCCTGAATCCTCCACTGGTCGATAGTTCACATGTGCATTCTTTTACATGTCATGTCCATTAATTTACCAAGCCCCTGTAATAATGCTAATTCTAATGTGTAGTCATGTATGTGACAAAAATATATATACAGTTCAAACCAGTAGGAAAGCAGTCTTAGGGATGAACCTGTGGACCATAAATAAGTATTCATCCTGATAATGAAAATAAAGCCTACCTCCATGCTTAGTAATTATTATGCTTTTTCCATTTTGCAAGAACACTGCCAAGGAGATTTAATTCTCTCTCTCTCTCTCTCTCTCTCTCTCTCTCTCTCTCTCTCTCTCTCTCTCTCTCTCTCTCTCTCTCTCTCTCTCTCTCTCTCTCTCTCTCTCTCTCTCTCTCTCTCTCTCTCTCTCTCTCTCTCTCTCTCTCTCTCTCTCTGTCTCTCTCTCTCTCTCTCCACAGTGTTGTTTACTATTTGCATGTCTTTCTACTTGCTGCTGTTGTTGTCTCTGTTGCTGTTGTTGTTTCAATTGTTGTTGTGGTGCATTTGCTCGTGAACCAGAATATGCACCTCCCGATCTCAATGATCTGTTTGAGGAGTTTGATGACAGAGATGTTATAACAACACAACCACAACCTGAATACCATGCAGTGGATAATGCACCCATCTGAATTTGTTATTAGGGAAACAATTTTTTGGGAATTATAATCGAAATTAATTTTATTAATTATTAATCATAAGTGTGTTCTAGTGCACAGTAATTATCTGACAGGATTGTTATAATTACAGGTGAAAGTAGGATACAAGCAAATGTATAACAATTGGAGTTTCTTTTTTGCTCTAACATTCCTGGATTTGTTGTTGCATACAGGCCCACTAAAAAAAAGGGGGGGGGGGGGGGGGGGCTGAGGAGGGCCACACCATGTGTCACAGCCCGGGCCCAAGTAATAATTATTAATTAATTTGCGTGAATGATTGACCAAACCCTAACGCGGCGTAGTGGGTGCGGCTGGGACATGACACTAGGTGTATAACCACAATCTTTGTTGATAGTGGACATATTTAATATCGCGCTACATAACAAGATAATAAGCGAGCAGTAGGATTAGGTAACTGTACGTTCGAAAATCGAAAGTGTTTCTACTTTGTGTTGCGTTGATCGCTACAATGTCAAGACGTTCATCTATGTTGATAGGGTGTTCCTGCGAGCACTTACGATTAAACGATCGACGCTTTTCCACGTACGTATTAAACATGTAGTTTTGTGGGTGCGGCTGAGGACGTACGACTAATCATCAGATCACACTCGATAATAATAGAAAATGGTGGAAGTAACTTCAAAACATATAGCAGGACTTGTGGTGTTTATAGCCCTTATAGTGGCACTTATAGCTTTTATTAGCAAACAACCAGGTGGATACATTGAGACAACAGGTGGATCAACCTGCGCATGGCGACTGGAAGGAGATGCGACATCAGACAGGGCCATTTCATTTGAGTGTAAATGTAACAGTGGAGCCGTGAAGTACAACTGTAAGTACTCTGGAAATCCTGATATCACTTGTCCACCATTCTGGAGAGATGTATTTGGATTTTTTAACCAAGTTCGTGAAACTGTTGCAGGTGAGTGTCATAGCCAGAATATTTATGGCTTCCCATTATAGTCTGATCTCCAGTTGTCTGACATGTCATACCTGTCACTTGGAGGAGGAAGTGTCTGGTGACACAGCTTGGATTTTTGGAATGCTAATTATAGCACCAAACTGAGATATAACACCCTGCCTCTTTGTCTTTAATGTTGGGCAATTGAGTTTGAACAGACCTATGTTCAGTTTCCAGAAAAAGTTGGAAATACTTATGCAATTATACATTAAACAGTGTTACACATGTGTAACAGGAATGTTACTACAGAACATAATTTACTCTACTAGCATCACCAGACCTTTCCTCCTCCATGCGAATGGTGCAACCACACTGGACTAGTTTTCAGACACCTTGCCACTAAGCCAGGTTGACCTATCCTTCCTTGATAAGATCAAGGATATGTTGTTATGATAAGTATTGCATCAGTTGATTGTCACTACTACAGTATAATTATGTTATGGGTGGGGATTCTGTTATATATAGTTTAGTATAGTACCTTATATGCTCTAATTATTTCATGCTATACATAAAAGCCACACTTTCACACAGAGAGGAAGGTGTGGCACAAACCAACACCTACCTACTTTTGTGTAAGTTTTGCCATGTTTAAAATAATGTGCTGATAAAGTGACTTGATTGATTGAGTTAATGGTGCTCAAAATTTGGTGTTGCCAAACTAATATATGTGAACCCTCATGTAAAATACAGTAGTGCACGATTAAAGGTCACCATAATAATACAGTACAGTACTTATATGTGAGCATTACAGTATGTCTGTTTATGATTTATATTGCACTGTACATTGTACTTTAGTGTACTAGAGTTTAGTGTACTATCTACTCTACTGTACTGTGTTACACTAATGTCAAGAGGGCTAATGATAATTCCAATGATAATTGTGACTTAATAAAAGGTATCAATAGTACCTTAAGCCTACTATTGATTGGGTTCACTAAATTTAGCAATTTTTAAATGCTAGGATTTAGAATGCATCAAATGTCTGAGCCTGTGCCTATTATGCCTAATAAAAGATCACGGAAATTAATATATTTTTTTAGTGTGTAAGTTTATTCAAAATTAGGGTCTATGTGTACTACATGTATGTATAGTGAATGGCATAAGGTTACAAAGGTATAGGAACACATTTCTGGTTATGGAGTGAGGGTGGGGGGTTAGGTGAGATGCACATTTATTTAGTGTTGTTTTAGTTTGACAAAAAGGACTATGTTTAGTTATATTTATAGTATGCCTTGATTCTCAAAGTTTTAGTTTATAGTTATAGTTTAATTAAGTAAAATAATATTGGGCTTACTAAAAGGGTTTTAGTTTTAAGTGCCCAGTATTGGCCATTTTTCATTTTAGTTAGTTATACCTATTGCAATAGACTTGTAGTGTAGTTATAGTTTAGTTAACTAAAAGTCACAATGCCTTACTAAAAGGGGTTTTAGTTATAGTTATAGTTAACTAAAACAACACTGCACATATGTGCTATTATGAAAGTATCATACTAATATGAATAAAATAGAGTATAAGTTATTGATGAATGAATGGAAGGATATGTATAATTATGAAAATTATGCAGGAAACAAATATTATTGGTCTTTCTAAAATAAAGTTATGAACATTTTTCTGAGGTCATGGATGACCTTTAGCACTATAGCTTTTGCACGATTGTCACGATAGTTAACAACAAATATGGAGGAAAAGTATCCCTATCATTGCCATGTAATCATTAGGGATGACTTAAAAATCCCAACAGCTGTTTCTTGTTTTTCCATTCTTACTTGTTGTATATGTTTTGGTATATTTTAGCTACAAAAGTTAGATTTATTAATTAGATTTATTAATTGCAGTTTTCCTAAGCTGAATTTGTCCCACTAGTCTACTGCAGCTGAATCATGCACTATTTTACATACATGTAGCACACCATTAATTGATTAAGCTTCCTGGAATGAACCAACATTTGTCTGAGATACTCCTGCTAGGATCGATGGAGTATTTTGCTATAACAGACCTTGATTTAAAGGATCCTCCGGACACATGGTTACCCTAATATATTGTGTAAGGGATATCCCTTGTACTGTCCTGGTACTTCGGATCTTCCAGACACATGGTTACCATAATACAGGGATGTCCTTTGTACTATCGTAGTAATTCATTTAAAGGATCCTCCAGATACATAGTTACCATAATACATTGTGTAAGGGATATTATCCCTTGTACTGTCCTAGTACTTCATTTAAAGGATCCTCCAGACACATGGTTACCCTAATATATTGTGTAAGGGATATCCCTTGTACTGTCCTAGTACAGTACTTCCCTTTATTCAGAATAGTGTTATAACTGGTAGTCAGCAATCAACTTAGTCACTGTTTCCTCTACCTACTTTCTAATATCACCTACTATATCCTTCCTTCAGTCCAGGCCACAGGAAAATACCCCCTCCCCCCTGGGCCTGTGCGCAGGCAGTCTCGATCTACATGTATCTTTTACCTGGCCAGCATGGTGTCCATGTGCTATGGGTGTGATCAATATTAAGATACATGTATGCTCTGTTTTGTTATTTACATTAGAATTGTATGCTCTAACCCTTTGTTTTTTCTCCTGAGAATATACTAGTAATCCACATGCCTGCATATCTGATGAGACAACAACGATCTGGTACCATGCTAATCACTGTATTTTAAGTATTATTGCTACATGTAATTTTCATTTAGATATCACAAAATAGTACAACTTTCTTTGCAACAGCTAACAAAGCAGAGTTCTTGCTAGACTTCTATTACAAAGTACTGGTACTCTTCTTAACTCATTGATAATGAATGTTATACCCTTCTATTCAAAATAGCAAAACAAAAACATTATTTGAGTAAGAATAGTATGAGTGATATTTTACATTTACATGTCCATACTATAGATAGGTGTGGTGATGTGGTAATTACATGTAATTGTTGTACCCGTCTACTTCAAACGTCTAGCGAGAACACTGTAAAAGAGTTTTAATTACTACCATAAAAACACACTCCAGGAAGACAAGCATAGCATAACAGTACAAGGAGGTGTGGTTACCCAAATCACTATTTTCAGCATGTTGCTTTACTGGATGAGATGTTACAGCTAACACTTATACATATAGATGCAATATACTCCCCCATCAGTTATAATTAACCAACCCACACCCCCCTCCTCCTTTATTCTGACACGTGCATTTATTTCTCTATACTATTTCTTAGTAATGGTACTTGTGCTATGGGCCTAAACATTTCTATGAGATCTAATACAATTATATATGCTTGTGTCATGTACATGTTTTATATGTAGTTAATGAAATGGTGTCATTCAATGGGGACTTGGTCAGTTAATAGCAAGGCACATAATAAACATTTGCTATAGCAATGTTCTGCCCAGGATATTTAGAGTGGTGGTTGGATTCTAACTTTCATGTAGTGCTGTTTACCCAGTATATACTTAATACTGTCTCTGTAGCCTATACATGTATTATCTGAGAGGTGGTTAATTCATCTGAGTGGTTCAGTGGTGGTTATTCCCGACCAGTTCCAACCAGTGTGGGCAGAACACTGCTATAGCTATTTTAGTTATTCAACAGTACATTGTATGTATGAAAGCTAATTTGTAGTGCAATGTTAATCAACTAATAGAAAATTTAAAACGTATAGCCCTATAGATCAGATTGCGCCTAATTTAGTCACAACAAAGAAAAAAATTACCAAGGGAATGAGAGTTCCCCCTAATTGTATGAAACCTTACATAAAGCACACTGATTAATAAAACAAGATAAAAAAAGTATCCCTATGATTACTCACCAATAATCATTGTTGATGACTTAAATCCCAACAACATAATATCCTTATTTTATGTACTCTTGATAATATACATGGTTTTCCATTTGTCTCTCTTGTTAACAGTTCTTGTATCAATTTTGTAATGTATTTTAGCTACAACAGCATTTTCCCTAAACTGAATTCACCCTGCTGGTCTATTGTAGCTCACACATGTTCGTTTACATGTGCCATGCCCATTAATTGACTGACCCCTGTAATGACGCAACTTCTTAACTAGGTATACAATGTGTATGTCACACAAGCATATACAATGTATTATATACATGTATACAAGTACCTTTGAAAAGCAATCATCATGCCCATTAATTGACTGACCCATGTAATGACGCAACTTCTTAACTAGGTATACAATGTGTATGTCACACAAGCATATACAATGTATTATATACATGTATACAAGTACCTTTGAAAAGCAATCATAGGGATGGCCCTGCAGGCCATAAAAATAATTAACATGTATATTATATACATAAAATTTTGTGATTTTGAGTTGCTTTTGTATATATAGTGGGCATGGTTTCATAAATTACAAAATTGCCTGACATTGTAATAGACCTGTAATAAACAGGGGAGGAGACAGCTAAGTAAAAATTGGGGGAGGGGGGGGGCTCAAGGCTGTCTGATAAGGTACATGCAAAGACGTGCAGGCATGCTTCCCTCAGGAAAACTTTAAATTGGGATTTTCTGAGATTGCCTCTGATGCAATGTGAGCGCTGAAATCAGTAATATATAGTTATGTAATACACTATAATTATTTAGCTAATAAAGGGGGTGGGGTGCTCTGCCCCCCTGTTTTCTCATCCCCTAATAAAGATTGTGTTTGTGTCCTAATTAGAAATGTCTACTACCTTTGATTGGATACATAGTCATAATTATGTAGTAATGGAGTATATAGCAGCAATCAATTGTTTCACATGGATCTTTTACTGCTTTTAATCAAACATTTGCGTTTATAATAGTCTGTTATTCTGTAATTTTGTTAAGAAGTTAATTAAATTTGGTATCCACGAAGAGCTATCATTAATTGAGCTTGTTAGATTCCTAAATTTATTACCTTCCTGTACAAAATGACAGAATGGTGAGCATAAAAAGACAACCATTTAATCAAATTTGCTTACTCAAAATATCAAAATCACCAAACCCCATGCAAGTAATATTAATTTTTTAATTAAAGGACTGAGGACCATAGTTCAGTAATGTACCCAGGTTAACATGAAAACACTCTCAAAATGTTTTTTCAGGTACAATTTTTTTTACTATTTCAATTTCCAGTAGTTGATTTGGGTAGCACGATATGGTTCTGAATACTTCAATAATAATTATAATGCATATACATGTACATTGTACACATTCATATTACCATTTTTATTTTCACCTCAGATCAAAAACATGCTTGCGACTTGTCAACGATAGATCATAGTGATGTTGAAGTATGTAAAGATTCAAAGGAGTTTGTTCTGAAAAGAGTTGGTAAAGCTACACCATCAGAGTGTCAGTGACAACATTTTAATCTATCTAGGAGCTTCAAATTTTGAACGTAATATTATGGACATATAGAAGTAAATAATTATTAATTTTTTTGTGTTAATTTTTGTGTTTGAAAATTTATCAAAATAATAGTTGAATCATTTCTGATATGTTGATACAATATCTAATTGCAAATTGCACAGTACTATAATTATGTACTACAAATGAGTAGATTGGAGCCTCAGATTTTGATTTAAGACAAAGCTTGCCCTCTGACTAACTGGATACAACACAAATATATATATAATTACTAACAAGCGAGTTTGCTCCTGGTTCATATATATATAATTATATATATATATATATATATCATTCACTGAAGATGATTATATACATCAGAGAAACAGCTACTGCTAAACAAACCACACCTTGCCCCACAAGTACTATAGCTATAGCATGTGTTGTAATTACTATATATTTTTCTCTATAATATAATAATTATATAAAATGTAGTATATTAATAATAACTGATTGTGGAAATTGTGCATATATAATTATTATATATGCACAATTTCCACAATCAGTAAAATTTAGTTTTTAGTCATAGTCTATATAGCGCTAGTATCATATAATTATATATATTATATATTATATATAGGCTGTGGATAGAGTCACGGCAACAGGACAAGTATATATATATATTATTTGTTGGAGTCCCATAATTCCAAATGAATATATAATTATATATAATTAAAAAATTAGGAATATAATTTAGTAAACTCATATATCAGCTGTGCTTTCCACAAAGGATGGTTGGTGTTGACAGGAGGAGGATTACTAAATAAATCAAACTTGTTCAGATTGGAACTTTAACAACGTGAGACACTATGGTTTAGCGAATTTGGTATTTGTGGTGACTCTAATGAATAAAATTGATCATTGTTTTCACATTTGAAATTTTGTAAGCAATCAATATCAAAGAAAAGCTCATTAATTTCAAGAACAAGATATACAGTATCCCTATGACTGCTTTGTGGTCCAGCATTCAGTAATCATGGCTAACTTTATCATGCCTGAAACACATTAGCCTATTATAATATATATAATTTATATAGTTATTATTTTGATTATCTACTCTGATTACCTTTTAAAGGACATTGTAAAACTTCCAAGCCAGCACGGCAACCCTCTCTGGCCCCCAGATGACGTACTTATAATAATGTAATATATATATATAGTTCGAACCCATGGGAAAGCAATCATATGGATAGCCTTACCGGCCATAAAAACTGAAGAAAGTACAAATTACATATTCAGCAAAATTATAGCCTAAAAGCAACTTTAATCATTTCGTCAGCAAGTAAATAACAAAAGAAAAAACACAAGAAAATATGACCTAAAATTAAACAAATTAGCAGTTTTATTTACCAGAAGAAAAATGTCATCATTTAGATGTTTCATTGCTACTCTATAAAGAACGTTTCGAAAACGATATAGTTAGCTTTGCTTTGGCTACACTGTTGTGAATAAATGAGCAGAAAGTATGCTCCTGGATTCACTTCTTTATATACAACTGGACTTGTACCTGTGGAATGAATAAAATAATGAACTTTTCATTGTATATAAAATTGAGGGGATGAATCAACCACAGTGATAATAATCAGTTGCATCTCTGTGGTTTTATTCATAAGTATTATGTATCATTCATCATAAACATTAATAAAAAGGTTCAAAAGTAGATCAGAACTCTCCTTGTTAATTAACATCTCTGACAGCATTGTTAATAAAAATTGAAGAAAACTGTCCTTTTCACTCAAAGAGGCCAATTTAACAGTAATTGAGCCCAATGGTGAAGTTAAAATTAATCAGATACAGTCCTCCTATGTAGGTGTTAGCAACTAGATAATTTGAGTTGTGTGGATCAATTGAGCTGATAGCACTATACACACAAGTAAACTGCACTGTGATAGAATTAGTGTGATTTCAAGTTTATTTACAGGCTTCTACGTACTGGTTACTTAGAATATACATGTGTAACCTACAGTATAAAATTCACAACCTTCACTTTACAAATAAAGATGTACAAACAGTACAATGTTTGTCGTTAAAATGTTTATTATTACTTACATAGATTAGTGTTACCACCAAACACACACAATGCACCCGGAGTCCCAACAGCTGAAAATTCAACAATGATCATACTACCCTTCACTGTAATTCCATCATTGATTAAGTGTACTGAACATTGTGTTGAAAATGCTAAAGAATAAATGAATTATCAAAAGTAAGTTTTCACAGATAGTCGGTATAAACATACCTGGAAAAACTCTGCGTTCAATACTAATAGTTTTATCATAAATATCTGTACCAGTCACAGTTATATCATAAGTTGTTCCAGGCTTCAAATTTGTGATAGTAAATACCCCGGAGGAACCTGTAATTTATAAAACAAAACTTGATTAATAATAATTCTTTTAACTTTACAAATGACTTACAATCAATAGTACCAATATGAGATAATTCACATTTATATGATACTACAGTTGGTGTTACTTCAAGTATTACTGTTATATTAGAATCAAATACAATAGGAGAGTCTTGAATGAATCTAATACCTGTTGAAGGAAAGAATATAAGGCACCATACAATTATCTATTACATGCAGAATACATACTTGATTTGCATAATGGACTTGTAGAATTTTCATCACAACGTTTACAAGATGTTGTACCAATGAAAGGTTGGAAGTACCCTTTATCACATAACTTACATGGCTTCAATCCGGTAGGTGAGTAATGATCACCCTCACAAAGAACTAAGTATTGGAATGTATAAAAGATACATAGCATAGCATGGCCTACAACCAATCAGATGCCTTGAAATGTGTACTTCAAATAATACATTGACCTAGACCTAACTCACTCAAAATAGCCACAACAGACTTTTCTATGTCTAAGAACATAGAAACATCTGTAGTTGTTATTTGGAGTGAGTTGGCAACAAGTAGGTCAGTCTAGATCTATTGCTTAAAGGTATGAATCAGACTGAGAGATCTGTAAACAGGCTGAGTGGTTGTAGTTCCCAATCATTGGCAATAAATCAATTATAATAAGTTACTTGGCTAATCTGTTTTAATGCGTTTGCAATCAAATAATGGTCTATTCATTTGCCTTCAGCTGGTGCATTATACATAACCAACATTACTGTGTTATTCTCATGCATAGATTAAAATTCTTATGTATATGTCTTATGTATAACCTATTTTGCATGTGCTTCCTCACCAGAATGACATTGTGAAATGATAGTATAATTTGTGCAAGGAAGACAATATGTTTTTCCACTGCTCAATTGATAGTATCCATCTTTGCATGGTTTACATGGTTCAAATCCATGAGCAGAGTAGCTTCCAGGCTTGCACATTTCTATGAATGTAATAATATAATTTATAAATATGTGTAACCTTATAAGCATTGTTCACCTTTACAATCATTCAAACTCTTAGAGCCTTCTGCAATTGTTGAATGATTCTGAGGACACTGTTTGCAGTCAACTGATCCTATATCATCTTGATAATAGCCAACAGAACATAACAAACATGTTGGGTAATGGACTTCACGAAATATGTCAGGTCTTGGGCGAAGATATTGTGATATGTATCCACTCCAAAAGGACCCCGGCTGGCAACTCACTATAAAAAAGCAGGATGTAAGACTCATTAAAACAAACATTAAATTAACTCACCACAAACTAACTCATTGCCATTAAATTCATATCCTTCTGGACATAAAAATCTCTGCGCGTGTGCTTTCACTTTATTAGGGATGAGAGTATATTCTTCATCTTGAAATACTGTGACAATTGTTTGAGAAACATTCTGTAACTGAGATTCAAGATTAATTCTTGCAATTTCCAAGTCTTGGAGAGACACAATTGTGATGTTTATAATATTCTCCAAGTTTAAACTGTTACTTGGATCTCCCATCTCTGCTTCAGTGTGTATTATCGTATTTTCCACTTCCGAATTAGCTTCTGTAGTAGTAATTATTACCATATAAAGTACTACAGAATCAGCGAATGTTGAACTATTAAGAATTTGCAATTTAATTGTGTCCGGTATTTTAATGTAACCCGTTAGAGTTTCAAATAGATGCCTCTTCCAGTCACTTTCATTGATAGCAGTAAGAAAGGAATTTTTCATTCTTGTTTCACTATCTAAAGTTAGAACAGCTTCAATCTCATAACCTACTTGAACCAGTGTTGCAGGCAGGACTAAAAGATAAACTGGAGTAGATTCTATAATACCAAATGAATTTTTGCCTTGACAGATATACCATCCTTCATTAGCAACTTGTGGAAAATTTAATTGATATGTACTCTGAGTTTCTCCATGTACTAGTCTCCGAGGTGCTGTTTTATTCTGGTGATAAAACCAAGAAAACTCTGGTATTGGATATCCTCTAATATCACACGTTAAGTTTGCAGATTGTGCACCTACAAATGTATTAATGGAAGAAGGTTCTCGAGCAAAATATGGAGACTGATATACCACTACCAAAGATTGGTTACTTTTAGTCTTCCCTACTGCATTATATACTTCACAATGGTAAGCACCTGCATCTGATAATTTTACGTCCTCCAAATGCAGTGAATTTGACTTTCCTACAGTACGATCACTGTTTTTCCATCTGTACGTTAAATCCAAAGTAGATTCCGCTTCACAGTATAAATCTAAAGTGCTACCAACTGTTAGATTCACAGATTGTGTGGGATGGATTGTGATAATAGGAGTAGTAGCACACCAATATCCCATTTCATCAATGTCCTCAACAAGGTGTGTTATATTATTAAGAATATCTTTGATCTCAAAATATTCTAAAGATCCATTAATAGCAATGGAAGCAAGCAGGTCTTCTGTGCTGTATGTTGAATTACGAAGATCTGGTACTGAGTGATTTGGTGTTTGTAGTAGAAGGCTATGAAGAACTTCCAAAGCTATTATCAGACAATCTGAGAAACTCTGGCATGGTTTACCAGCAACACTCGTTATGACACTATGAACCTGTTCCATGTTATTTTGCCACTTTGCAGTCTCTGATGAATAGAGGCGATCAATAACCTTTTGAAAAGCATCTGCTTGATATTCCTGTTGTATTTCTTCATTTTCAATCAACATTTCACTGTAGTTCGATTGGATTCGAGACAATGTATTAAGAATAGCATTAGAATCTTCAATAACATATTGTTTAGCAGTTGTTATGTTAGATATTATATCGATTGTATTCTCATGTGTATTGTCAAGTATCTCCATCACTTGTTGAAAATAGGAGAGCACATCTTTCAACTTGTTACAATTGTTTAGGAACTGATCAAGTATGGATTCTTCAGTTTGTCTTTTTCGAACAGGATGAGAACCAGTGTATTCAAAAACAAGCTCATCGAATAAAGTATTCCCTAATGTGTGTTTTGCTATTTCAGTTGGAGCAGTGAAATCGATATTTATGGTAGTTTGATGAGTGGTTTGCTTGTATGGTATCTGATAGGACACATCTAATGATAAGATAACTGGTGTTTCTGTCTGTACGGTCACATCTGAAGACAATCTTTGGATTTGAACTAAATTATCAATTCCATTGCTTTCAATCAACTGTTGAATACAAGTACCATCTTTTACTTCATCTGAAATTATATTGCAACTTTGTATTATATTCTCATGAGCTACTTGTGTACTTTCGAGTGAAGATTGTGTAGCAGTTATCTCTTGAGCAATAGAGGCTTTGTCAACTTGTAGTAGAGAAACTTCAAAATTTGTCATGCTAAGTTTATCAGCTGCCAGTGTATATTCATTGTATTTCCCAATAACTTGTATCGTAACATTCTCTCTTGCTTCATCTAAAGCAGCAATCCTCTTTTTAGCACAGTCCTGGTTAAGTGCACTACAAACCCCATCCTCTTCCAAGTAAGAACAGTCGGTATCATAATTACATGTATATTCTCTATAGCCAGTGTAAATTGTGTAGGAGCATGAATAGTCCTTACGATTTGTAATGTAGATTTCCGTAGGTACCCATTCGATTTCTATGTATGATTTAGGTTTGCAAATCCAGTCACAAGAACGTGACAGTGATCCAAACAATCTTGTAACAACTCCAACTACAGCTATTGCACTACCTACAACAGGATTAATTGCACCAATCCCTACACCAGCTACAAATAATCCAGCTCCAACTTTAGTAGCAGTTTCACCTCCACCACAAGACCAAACATACTCGCAATAATATTTTGTAACAGATGCTGTTTTATGTGCCTCAGCTGATTCAACTACATATTTAGTGCAAGTTTTTTCTATTTTTTGACCTTCACTTGGTTCAAAACATGTTGTTGGCAGGGATGTTCCTTTACAAGTTTTATTGCATGTCATAATTTCACAAATGTCATGAGAAAATTCTTGGGTGATATTTTCATATTCCTCTAACAATTCCAGTAAAATACTTTCATGAATTTCCTTTGTATTTTTCTGTGACTGCTGTTTTTCTAATTTCTTATCCAACATGTCTGATATACCAGTATATTCTGTCTGGAGTTTAGAAAGTGTTTGCCCAAGAGAGGACACCTTCCCACTGACTTCAGCATTGGAATTCTGACAAGTTTCAAGACGCTTTTTGGAATAATCTTCCTCATTTTGGATTAGAAGTAGAACATAGTCTTGCACTGTTTCATGAAAATCTTTCATATCCAACTGTAAATATATTTGCATTGCTTCCCACGGGAGATCAGTGGTAGCGGACCCAACTATGTCCACTTCATAGCTGTTGAATATTACTACATCCCTAACATCAAATGTGAGTTGTTGTGAACTCAAGAAGATATCTGTTACCAACTGTGTATCAAATAATGATAAATTAGTAGAGTGCATGATTCCAAAGATACCAGGCTGATTGTAGAAAACTAAGAACTCTATATTGGGTCCAGATAGCGGATAAAGAGTTATAAAATCTCCCAGGGATGTTGGAAAGTTTCTGGAAGACTGTATCCTGATGTTAGACATACCATCAGGGGGGAGTGCTGTTATTACCTGTGAGGTAATTCCCAATATTGTTTCAAAACCAGAAATCTCAAGGCTCTCGATGCTTAAACTCAAGCATTTGCTGTGCAAACTGACTTCTTCGATTCCCAAAGAAGCGGTATATTTGAGATAGGTATTGACTGCACACTCATCATTAGCATACAAAAAGTTTTTAAATCCATTTGATGTATAAATAGGAGAAAATTGAAGTACACCTGAACTACGTGTGGATGTAGTATCATTACATACTGAATCTGTATAATTTATGCACATAAAATTAATTATATGTAATAATATTATACTATAAACGTTTACCTTCACTCTGTATTACTCCACTTCCAACATCAGATTTAAGTGACAGAGATTCAGGATGGGAATCTATTAGTGTTTTGATTGTAAATAGCATCTTCCCTTCCAGTTCTTTGTGTACCTGTATGCATCAAATAATGAATAAACATGTATAATTGCAATAATTACAATTACATACATCACAAGTTGATGCTGTTTCATCAGCACTAATGTAAACATTTCCATCAAATTGAAAATTGGCAGATACAAAATCACCAGAAAAATTTCCATCTATATTCATATGTACTCCAATATTGAATCCAACAGAAGAAGGAGTAAAGAATTCATTTCCATTCCAAAACATTCCAGAAACGGGAGACAGTAGCCCAAAACGAGACAAGGAAATTGTTGTAAGTTTAATTTTCCAACCATTACTCATATATGTTTGAAAGCCTGATAATTTCTTCAACTCAAGAGCTGCAGCATTTGTTATACCTACTTGAACTTGCATATTGCCACTATCACACAAACTTGTAGCAAAACATAATGGAGTCTCTTCATCATTCTGTTGATACAAACCTTTCTCTTCAAAGTATGAGAACTCCAAGTCATCACGTACTCTTAACACATGAAATAGAGCTTCATTCTGAACATTAATATTCTCACAACCATATAGAGTAGCTATTGTGTTTGCTTGCATGATAATTCCGTGAAAATCATAGCTTGAAAACCTTACTTTTGGATTAACACTGTATGAATTTGATAGTTTTAGTAGCACTGGCATTGGTATTATTCGAGCGGCATAGAATAAAAATCCGCGCAATAACGCACTTGAATGAAGCATGTCTCTGATATCTGATATAGTAGGTGTATATGCATAACACATATCATCATTTGTATAACAGTTGGAACATGACATTGTTCCTGAAGCGACTGTGTCAACAGTCCTTGAGTTGGATGGTAGTTGGACTCCAGCAATTGATAATGGTAGAACTATGTCATCAATATGAGTGAAAACAACACCTGAAGATATATGATCATCTGTTGATACTGACCAACTGCAAGAAGATGATAAAGAAATAGATTGATCGAAAGCACAAGCTTGTTCAGCTAAATTGGTTGTCGAGGCACAGCATCCTGGTAATAGTTCATTAGAAGAATAACCACCACCTGATACAGAACTAGTAGTTACCAGCGCAATTTGCTTTTCTGGTTTATTAAGGTCGTCAGTTGTAAGCACACTGTATTCCAGCTCAAATATTCCTTCAGTCTCTGCCTGTATTCTAAAAGATACAGAAGAATTTGGAGGGGAAATAAGAAGACTGCTGGTAGGAAGAATGTTGATGGAAGGGTCTGTGATGATATTAATTGTTAAATCATTATTAGGAACAGCTGTTATTGTCACTGGCTTTGATACCTGACCACGTATTAGAATAGGTAGATCAGTAACCACTATTTGTTCAGTCTCACAAAATGGACCTTTATATTTTGGACTTGAACAAGTACACAGGGCAATGTTTTCATCACTAACAGAACATATTCCTGAATGCTTGCATGGATTAGGATCACAAGCTTGAATTTCTAGAGTGATAAATAAACTATGCAATGTATCCATTACATTCAACTAACAGCATTGTAATTAACATATCATTAAATAAGAAAGCGATGAATTTGTATTAGAGGGTACTGGACAAAATTTAGTTATTAAAATTGAAACTAACTCGTAGTTAACTGCAGTACATCATCATGAGTAGTTATGTCACTCATACAAATCATGAAAAACATTTACCATTCAACTAAATCAATAATGGTATAATTATAGGCTCGCAAATAAACAACCAAGCTACAACACTATAAAACAAAGCCAGTATTGGGTCTACTAGGGCATGCCCTACTAACATTTCTAGGAGGTAGGCCAATCAGTGATGTAGGTAGGAATTGGCTCTTACATAATAAAGCAGCATAACTGAAACTTTTATGCCTGATCAATTAGTCGTAATGTACTCTTAATCACACATGAATGCATGGTCTCCACTGAATAAAGTGTCTTTTTTCTATCATATGGTTTCTTGTAATTTAATTGGTTGAGGGCATAGACTGATACCAATTATTTTGGCATATTCTCCAGTTGAGGAAGAAGTCATTGATCTGGTTTATATGGAAATTATTTTGTACTAAGCCAAAGGATGCTTTTAGAAATGAGGAGACAGACTATAAAACCGAATGCTCAGTGCACTTACTAATGTAACCATGAACCAGTGTTTCCCACAGAAAGAGCTCAACTGTACACCCACACTAATTAATAATGTGGCCACACCTACTTTCTTCGCCTACTGGATGAGGATGACTGGAGGGATCATTAATAGAATCTCCAAAACATGTATACTGCTTGCCATTGTGATCTAGTACAGAATTTGTTTTCACTGCCTTTCTATTGCACTACTTATGTCTTCGTGAGTGCTTGAAAACTTTTTTGTGGTTTCTCTGTGCTTCTCTGGAAACAGATAGTTTAGTTATAAGTACTTATCCTGCAATGGTGAGTGAAAGCTCTCTGTATCTAGTAGAAACCATTCTATTGGTACGTATGTTTGGAGGTAGGTGTTGGTCACCATCCAGATTAATAATTTTCTCCAGCATTCATGTTTGGACAGAACCTTTAACTAGCTTTGAGTTCTGTCTTTAAGTTTTTCCTATGTCAGTAATAAAGCATGGCTACACAGTTTAAATGTGGCAGTAAAAGTTTACAAAAGAGCCAAAGTCAACCATTTTTCCTACTTATAACACACAGATAATAATAGTGGTTATGATGGTTGGAGAGATAATACTGTTATATATGCAATTTAGGTGGAATATTGAATATTTGTAACAATAGAAAATTAAACATCTACTTGTGAATAATTAAGACTATATCTACTGCAATAGCATTGGTACTGGAATCAGGGCCACTGAGAGGTTAAAAGGGGCACAGGGCGCGCGAAGCGCGGCAAAAATTTTTAGCTAATTAATTATTCATAGTAGGTGTGGTTAATTAATTAATGCGTGTTATTAAGCTCATTCAGCATTACACATGTCACTGTTTCAGGTATAAATAATTATAACTATTATTATTGTTTCATCTAGCTTTATAGATTTATAATCGTGTTTCCTATAATTGAGTAAGCTCATCTATATAATAATGGTCAAAACGTTTGGGGCCCCGGGGCAGTTGCCCCTGTTGCCTACCCCCCCCTCAGTGGCCCTGACTGGAATTGCTTGCTCTTGGAGTCTCAAATGTAAATATATGCTGGACTTCATTAGTAAATTTGTTCATGATTTAACCCTGCTAAATCCTAGACCCTAAGATCAAAGAATGTGACCCCTACAGTTGATAATCAATTGACCTTCTGCTGGGACTCTAAAAGTAATAATTTCTGTCCCAATGCCAGGACATTAGTTAGCAAGTAATTAGTGTACTATTATTATATAATACAGCCCCTTTCCTTTCATTTTCGTATGCATGAACCATTAGTAAACCATTACCTGAACAGAGTGGTGGTAAAGTCCAGTCAACAATACCTTCAGAGTTATACTTGCAAGATTGTTGGTGGACAAAAATTCCCTCAGAGTAGTATCCAGGCTCACAAGCTAGTAGACAGGTTGAGTTAATATCAGAGGAACATGGAGACACTATAACCAAATGATCTGAAGGTATTAATTCAGGACATTGTATCACTGAGCATGTTGTGGTCATTCCACTCCAGGTTGTATTAGGCAGACATTCCCTTGATTCTGAACCACTCAACACATAATCTTTGTCACATGTGAAAGTGCAGATATCACCAACTACTTGATGTGTTCCTATACACTCCATGTTACCATATACTGGACTTAGCAGTGTTTGGCATGGTAGTGCTATAGGAAGATGAGGAGATAGAAACATTCACTTGAATTACAATGTGATTAATTATATTAGTGATGCACCGATAATTATTCTTCTGATAAACCGATAATTACTTTACATGTACCAATAACCGATACCGATCCGATATTATATATATTATCTGGTTTCTGATTTTCGTTCATTGAAAATGAGTATTATTCATATCATAAAAATGATCAATAATGCTATAATCACAAGAAATATTATTATTAGTGATAATTAAACCACAAATACGAGTGTTTATGTGGATTTAATCACCTGCAAGTTAGAGCTCTGTAATAATCGAGGTGGAGCCGAGGTTGTTAGAGGCTGTAAGTCAAACCTGATTAAATTACACAAACACTCGTTTCTATGGTTTGATTGCTTAAAGAATGCAATAGGATTATTTACACATGTGCAAACCAGGCCTTCATCAGGATACATGTAGAAGGCGCCTTTCCATGTTCTGCAAGGAGAACCAGTTTTAAAGAAAGGATCAAAAAACTCGTTAGGCAAGGTGTAATTGTTTTGCATTTTCTGTTCAAGTCGAGGGAGTGTGACAAAGTTTTGCTGGGGGCAAGTCAGTTGTATGAGACTACCAGTACCTCTGAAGGGCTGGAAGAAACACAGGCGAGTCAGGTGAACTCAAATTCAAATCATGATGAAGGCATTGTTGAAGTTACTGACAAAAGACTTTTTGAGGCCAGTAGATTTGGTGATCCGACTTGGAAGAAGAAGAGAAGTCACTAATTCTAAAATGGAGATTCCTTTTGAAAAAGAGAACATTACCTAATAGTATCTTGGAAATTCCTAATGTGAAAGAATGTATGCCTTTTGCTTTCAACATTAGTGAGGTAGGTGATTAAGTTGGAACTTATTAACCTCACTTAATGTAGTTATGTGCATATATATAAATATTTCATTAGCAGGTGAAACATCAGAGAACTATTCATATCATTCTTTAAGTACACTTATTACAAAATCAGTCAAATCTTTCAGATACTGATTGATGACTGATACCAATTACCAATCCGATTATCGGTACATCACAATTAGTTATAAAGTATAATATAATATGATTTACATCTACACATATGACATATAATTATGCATAATTATTATATATATATTATATTATATGTATATATATATAGTATGATGGTGACATCATCTCTTTGATATGGTGAGTTCTATATATTGTATATAGACCTTCCATGTGCACACTATGCTGGAGATGTCACCATCATACAATAGATTGTATATAGGTGTGCTAACAGGTCCTATATACAAAATATAGGACCCTCGGACACAAACTCAGGTCCTATATTTTGTTTATAGGACCTATTAGCGTACTTTATATATTACACACACACACATATATATATATATATATATATATATATATATATGGTGACATCTCCTGCATAGTGTGCACATGGAAGGTCTATATACAATATATAGGACTCACCACAAAGGGATGATGTCACCATCATATTATAATTATATAATACATATTATGTATAGGATATAGCCCTAGTTGAAGGCAGTGATGGGCATATAACACCTGGGTGTAGCCCGAGACCAATAATTATTATCTGAAGAGTGTTATATGCTTATAACCTCCTTCCTACAAACAGGTATTTTATACCATGGTAACACAAAAGTATGCAATTAAGTCACATTTGACATTACTGTTGTCAAGTAGAAACCATAGTACTATACCAATTAGAGTTTTTTGTAAAAACTGCAATTAGTGACTAGACACTAAATCTCCCTGTCTACAGGCTTGTTCTTCCCTGGTATATCAAAGGTTACAATGACGATCACCCATGCACCATGGTATAAATGAATAAATATATATATATATATATATACAGCAGACTTTAAAATTATTGCAACATGAAAATAAGTGCAATGCTAGAAATCCACTTTATAAAGTGTTGGTTGATTTGAATTTCAAAACAAAGCCATAAAAACCACTCTATGGCTTCACAATTTGGAAATTGATAATTCCGTTGCGATAATTTTGAAGTCTACCATATATATATTATATCATAATATTTAGACTGTAAATGGAGCAATTATATTGGTCAGGATAAAGTTCATAAGCATAGTATTTTTTTCCAGGCTCCCTTACGAACCTGCCTTGTCTTACTTATGAACCTGCTTCAGACTAAACTATTAGCTGATTTTGAAATTATAGTAATCAATTGTAATTTGTCATAATTAAAGTTTTAAAAATTACTTGAAAATTTAGCATAGTTTAATGCAAGTAACAAATTTACTACTGAGGTACTGAGGATGCAGTTAATTGGGTGTTACGAGGTCTCTTGTAACTACGTAGTTATTGTTATTATTATTATAATGGTGAAACAGTACTTGCAAACGCTTGTTTTGATGCTTTATTTCTCAGCACTAATGAATAAAATATCTGTGAATTTTTCAGAATGTATTCCACATAAATCAGTAAGATAGAATGATGAGCTGAAAGGTATACACAGTGACCAAACCAAGCTAAAAATGTGGGCGTAGATCACTTATGAGTTGGCTATTAGAGTCTCTTAGATTTAAGGATCTGTCTTTGGTGAAGTAAAGTTCTTTGTTGTCCAATCCTAGTAGCCAGAATGTATGTCTGCATCAAATAGTTAGATACTGCAGGCGTTGAGATCTATGCATGCTTGGTAGAGTACAGTAGTACTCTCTATGTACAAATATTTTTCATTTAAAAGATTTTCAATCCACTGAAAACATTGAAAACGCTTCAAAACAATTCGGCACTACCAAAAATGGGATCTACAACCTTCACTACCACTAGAAACAGTATTTTAAAGAACAGAAAGCTTACTGTGTCTTAATATTAAAAATTTGCACCAATTTTGTTGTTCTTAGGACATGCATATAAATCCAAAAATAAACTGAAAGTCAAGTTAGTTCATAAACTAAATCTTCATAAATTATTGTGGTCATAAATATTTTGATCCAGATTCACTAAATATCCGCTTTCTCATGGGGTAATGCCAGCTTAACAATGGTAGTCTTGTCCCTAGACCACCATTCCCTACAGGCATAAGATGGCATGGAAAAGTTGCTTCAAATTCTTGGTCCAAGCATCAGTCTGGGGACGAGACTATAACTATGCAGTATTGGTTACGAAGACGCCATTTTGACAGTAATTACTGTGGCTGTGTATTTTATTTTAATGGCAATAAGCAATTGATCATGGGAAATAAGACATTAAAAATTATAAAAAGTGATAGGGATATCTTGTTCCTTTACTTTTATACATTGTCATCCCTTGATTTTGGAGAAAAGTTTTAATGTCTTTCTTCATTGGAATAATAAATTGCATAGATTGCTGGTTTGTCATCTTATACATATATATAATTATATATTATATATATGTAATGTATAAACCATAGCTTTGAAGTCTATTCACCAAATATACACCCCAAGGTGGGAAGGTCAATGTGGTTTGCCACCGTGGGCTGTATATTTGGTGAATACAGTTCATCAAAGCTATGGCTTATATAATATATGCTATGATGATGCCATCAGCTAATTTACGGAACCGGCCCGGCAAACTGGCACTGAGTCACTGACCTCTAGTAATGGCAGGAGGCAAGAAGAAACGTCTAAGTCTTTCGTTAAAACAGAAGATTGTTGTTTTTGATTAAGAAGAAATTGAAAAGGATAAAAAGCCAATGGTACCGAAGAACACCCAGAAGGCTACAAATTGGGCTGTAGGAGTATTCAAGTAAATTGTGATGATATGTATGTGCAAAAAACACCTAACCACATCAGACAGTTCCCATTATACCAGTATATACATACATATAACTTGCACTTACCTTCACAAGAATGTTTATCATCTGCTAGTTGATATCCTTCCTTACATTCACATTCATAGCTTCCTTCAGTGTTTTGGCAATCATATTCACATCCACCATTATTGATGTCACATTCATTGGTATCTATACACATATTACAGATATTACTTGTACTATAAGCACACTATTAATAGCTGACCTATACATGTCCTATTGTCTGCTTGTAACTGGTATCCATTAGTACAGGAGCAAATGTATTTTCCATCATCACAATGGATGTTTGTACAGTTGTGACTACAACCATCAATATCACGCTCACATTCATCAATATCTACAAAGGAAATTACTTAATATTAATAGTAAAGCTGAAATGAATGGTGTATTTAGTTATATGAATATTTAATTTGTTTAATGAGTGAATTTCTTGTTATTTACTTGCTTTCACAAAATATTACTTCAACTTGTTTCTATTGAAAAGTAATATCAAGTATTAGCAAACCATCTTGCTGTATGCACGATTGGATTTGGGGCCATTTACCCCATACTTTGCAGGCATTGCTGAATTAGCAGAATACTGTAGTAATCCTATAATCTCTTTCAAGATTGTGACTTTTGACCCCTCATCTGCCTCTGGCGTGTAATTATGATAGATGTTTACAACAGCAGCCATAAGTGTTTTTATCATTCATTCAGAACTCTACAGGTGTAGAAAGCTGGCAGAGGAGGTTGTGCATGTGTCACTACAAGTCATTGTGGAATTTAATCGATGTTAGCTATAGGGTATGTATATTACATGTTGACTCAATGGTTCAACTTCCTGAGTCAGTACATAATATGTAGCCTCTAACAGTGATTAAATTCCAATAACACATTGTGATAATTGCGCAACCTCCTTTGGAAAGGCAGTAACAAAGAGCAAGATATTTTTCTGTGACCATTTTACTGTAACATGTGTATGGTTTCTACATATTAAACAAATATATGGATAGCGAAACATTCAAATACCAACGTAATGAATCAATATCTGTGAATAATCATTGTAGCCTATATATCTGTCTCTCTGATCGACTTTTCTTTACAATCATGAATACTCTACCATTAATTACCATTGCATGAGTTTTCGTTATCTGATAATTCACATCCTTCATTACATCCACAATTATATGATCCAATACTGTTGAAACATTGTTGTTCACAATCATGTGTTTCCAGTTCACATTCATTAATATCTGTGGAACATGAAACAGTAATAATGATTGACATTCTAATATACATATTGTAATTACTAACCATTGCATTTTCTAAAGTCTCTTATGTCTTTTTCATAACCATCATCACAGAAGCAGTTAAAAAATCCATCAGTATTGATACAATTTTGTTGACAACCACCATTAGCAAGATCACATTCATCCACATCTAGAAGAGGGGGTGGGTATAAAATTTAGTGTTGTTTTGGTTAACTATAACTATAACCAATATCCCTTTTAGTAACTTTCAGTTAGTTAATAAATAAATAATTACTTCTCCATTGAAGTAACTATAACTACCTAAAGTAAAAATTGGGCAATAATGGCAATTTTAGTCATATAGTTAATTAAAACTAAAACCCTTCTAGTGTACTAGTAAGCCTAATAATATTATTATTAATTTTAGCTATTTAACTATAGATATGACTAAAATATTGAGAACTTAGGCATACTGCAACTATAAATAAAATTATATACCTTCACATAGATTAGGATTTTCCGTAGATATGACATAACCATATGGACATTCACATCGATAGCCTCCTTTAGTATTATGACAATAATCTGGACTTGCACACTCGTGAGTACCAATAGCACACTCATTAATATCTATACAATATTATTTGTACTTTGATGAATATTTGTTGTAGTTACACATTCAAGTATATATAATAACTCACCCACACAAGTATATCCATCATATGCTAGAGTATAGCCTGGATCACACTCACAATAATAATCTCCTGGAGTGTTTTCACAATTTGCCAGGTTATGACAAATGTTGGGATTGTTTAGACATTCATTGAAATCTATATAGATAACAAAAAGTAGTTAGAAGATAAACTCCAGGGTTAAACAAACAAGCCAATTTCCAATTTCCTACTTAGTTTTATTGATACACTGAAATAAATTTTAGCAATATTCCGATAAATCAATAAATTACTTTTGATATGTACTGAAACAACATTTGATAATAATAATTAGATCTAACTTCTGGTTTTTGATTTTCAATCAGGTATTTTCTCCATCATATAACCTAACCACAAGAAATGACATTATTGCTTATTGGTTTTAATATCAGAATAGATACTGATACTAGAAATAATGACGAATAATGACTGATAGCAATTACCAATCCAATTATATGAATACATCACTAGTGCTACTTTATATACATACCTGTAGCACATGCAATACCAGTCCATCCATGATTGCATGAGCATGAATTCACTCCTGTATCATCATCATGTACACACTGTCCATAGGAGCAACCAGGATTACAAATTGCTATTAAATTAAGCAGGAATTAGTATGAGAATTATCTCTCTAATGACTTACGTATGCAGTTTGGATAGGTTCCAGTGAATTCAGAACAACAGGAAAGTTCGGTTTTGTAAATGATTACATATACATACTCAGATGCTAATCTGTACAATGTTCTATAAAAACAGAAAATGAAATATTGTATGTGTATTGTCAAATGTTTACAGATAGGAATATTATTGTAGGCAGGAGTTCATATTATCCTATTGTATGATGTTGGATTGATGGGCAAATGCAAAAAGAGAAAGACAAGGTGCAGGGATCAAGAGGTGTCATCAATGTGGACAAACTAGACATATTTTAAAAGATTGCAAAATTAAATTTTAGTCCACAAAAAAAGCAGCAGCAGAAAATGGAGGGATTGAGGTGTTTTATCTGTAAGCACAGAGGACTTGCATCATCATGTAATATACTATGAAAAAAAAACAGGTTCTATAATTATATTATGAAGAAAGAGGAGTGTGGTATACTACAACCAGAGATTGTGAAAGAACAGAAGTTGTTGATATACTTCTAGATACTGGGTGTTCCAGAACACTTGTAAGGAGAGATTTAGTCATATGAAGAAAGATGCTGGAAGGAGAATTAGTGAAAATGTGATGTGCACATAACAGTGTTGTATCCATTTTCAGAAGTTTAAATGGAAATTCATGGTGAAACTGTACAGGTAAATTAAAATCAGTTGTATCAGATAACCTATCAATAGCAGTATTGTTGGTGACAGATGTACCATACTTGAGCAATTTATTGGGAAAGAGATTATAAAGAATAGAGAATGTATCAAAAAATGAAGAAAATGCGCTACCGATGGTGACATTGGGAGAGGATTTTGCTGATGATTTTGATTTGTTGATTGTGAGTAAAGAGAAAAGACTACTATCAAAAAAAGAAAAAAGTTTACAGTAGTTAGAGTTTGCACAGAAAACTCTTGAAGAATTTATGGACTTTAAATGTGACAGCAATAGAGCTGAAAAAGATGCAAGAAGATGATACAACACTTGAGGAAATTTATAGTACATCACATACCAATGATTGGACATATGGTAAACATAAAACAGCTATATTTCAGAGATTTTACTGGCTGAAAGTTTTCAACAATGTAGCCAAGTATAATGTTATTTTGTGCTGTCAGAAATCTTCATGTAAGAAGGCTAGACATGACCCACTTGTACCACTTCCTATATTATAGGAGAGGTTAACAATGGAAATTTTTGGACCTTTACCTCAGAAAAACAGTATGTGCTATAGTTATCTGTGACTATGCAACTTGATACCCAGAAGTAATACCTTAACATATTATTGATGCAGAGAATATAGCTGAAGATCTAATTCAACTATTTGCCTGAGTAGGAGTGCCAGAAGCGAAACTGACAGTCTAATTAAGGGAATTATATCCATTGTTAAAAATATCATTGATTACAAGCCCATATCCCCTCCAACAAATAGATGGGCTTGTAGATCATTTCTGAAAACTATGATACAAACATTTGTTTTGCAAGAAGGAAAAGGCTGGTACAAATTAATACCACATTTGCTGTTTGTATATTGTGAAGCACCTCAAACAACTACTGGGCTTACTTTTTTTAACTCTTATATGGTAGAGATATAAAAGATCCTCTAGATGTTCTTCATAAATTCTGGAAATCTCATAAAAGAAGCAGTGAGAGTATTGTGTCATTGCAGGAGAAGATAGAAAAAATGAGAACATAATTGTCTAAAACACAATGATACCAAAATAGGTGGCATAACCAAAACGCTTGAGAGCATGAATTTAAGGAAGGATATTTAGTACTTGTGCTCCCACCTCTGTCAACTATCAAGTTACTAGTTCATTAGAAAGGACCCTATGCAATCTTGAAATGAATGGGTAAGGTGAACAGTACGGTAGATATGCACAATCACAGAAAAAGAAAACGTACATTCCATATTAACATGCTTCATCAGGAGTATGTTTCAGAATCTACAGGAGATTATGCCGAATGATATTTATTCTGCTGATCTTATGCGGAAAGAAACATACGAATGAGACTATTGATGATGTAGTGCTTGGAGATCAATCTACTGAAACTCAACAGAGTCAACTAAAACAAATGTTGGAGGAATATGTAGATGTCATGCAAAATGAGCCCAACATTGTGGCTAGAGAATCTTGCCCAATTCCATATTGACTACCAACATGCATATAGAGAAACTGTTCTGCAACTTGGAAGCTGTACAGTCATTTGATACCCCTAAAACAAAGAACATGTACAGGTATTTCTGGATCTCACTGGTAATTTATGCCCAATGCTCGCACAGTCTCTTTATCAACTCCAATTTGTCTAACTTTGACAGCTAAATAGTAGTATTTACTCCTCATTTGACCTAGCGGATCACTTGAGACTTCACATGAAAATCAACAAAGTGTGATTGTTTCTCTGCATATATAACCACATGTGGTTATATATGCAACCTTTTTTCTAGCTTGGTATACTCTCTAGTGTTCATCAACTCCTAGTTTAGTGCAAAGTAATGATGTCTTCAGAAAATCTGATTGATGGAGAGAACATCACGGTACCCACATGGGTGAAGTCTCGAAGTTGGACGACGTCATGAGTGCGAACAACAAGCTTGGTAATCGATTCTCCAACACTCTGGAGGCCATGTCGGCCTGCATAACACAACTAGAAAGCTCGAAGAGAGGTAAGTACAGCTTTTGTATTTTGCTCTACTGTGGTGTAAATACTTATGTAGGGTTATATGGAAGTTGTTTGTTTAATTTTGGGTCCTACGTTAACCTCCCGACCTTGTTCACATTCTATTTGAGTTTTGATGTCCCTACATCTTCCATTTTTATTGAAAATGTTTTTTTTATTATTCTTGTTTCCATTGTTTTTTTTCCTGAATGGTGTGAATTTGTTTTGTACATTGAAGAAATACTGGTGTAAGTCATATGAAATCATTCAATCGTAAATGCATTAAAGTTTGTTCATCAATGAAGGTCAATCTTTTGTATAATTATATCAATTATTTATGAATTGATTATCACTCTCTTTCACTTACAGATGATGCCTACTATTTCACTTACAGCACTATCTGTAAGAAGTGTCAGTCACTATATCAACCAAACGGCATTCCAATGTTATCATAGTATATAATATTACTATACAATGGCTTAATAATTATATTCATTATTATTTGCTCACACATTTTATTACTATGCTTATGATTCCAATGCAACAAGCACTTTCTCTTTTTCAGCTTCCACGTTCTGAGTATACAAATGCGCATGCGCAATTAAATTCCATGTGCCTTGATTAATGAATACAAAATGGCGTCCAATTCAAGATCAATTCTTCGTAGTCATTGAGATTCTCTTCTTTCATAGTATCTGAAGATATCATCTCAATACTTCCAGACCTGAATTTTACCATAAATGCGACTGGAATAGTGCTAAATCATTTTGATAGTTCAACAAACAAAAAAATGATTTGTCTGGAAAATAATAAGATGAAGATCAGTTGCCAGTTTTGCCACTCGCCAGTTCTCTACCTTAACGACAATTTTTGGCCATCTAGAATGTGTTGGTAGTCATAAAAACACTAGATATAAATAGGTGTGCGTGTATTAAAACTTATCTGTATATATTACCAGAGATTTCAGCTCATCACTTGCAATTGAAATGTATAGGCGGCCATTTGTTTTTCCTCTCTGATAATTATATACACAACTATCATGATAGCTGTCAGTGGACTTACAACAGTTATTACTACTGATGACTTTTCAATTGAGTAGAGATTATCAAACACCCAAGGAAGGCAAGCATAGCAAAGACTCTTTCCACACCCTGTTGGAAGCACATGCACCAAATACATCTTCTCCTTTCACAACACTGATTATCACATCCATCTGCTTATCCTTTAACCGATTAACAGCCACGTGCGTGGGCGTTGACTTGCCCTCAAACGCCAAAGGCATCACAAAAATAGCTACTAGACAGGGAAAACCCCTATAGATGACGAAACAAGCGTCAAAACTGCTTTTACAGTATTATAACATTGTAGAGCACGTGATGAGGAATCGAACGATGTTTTTCTTGAAGGGCTGGGATAATATGGTGGAAAGTTATGTTTCTTTTTGTCTGAAAGTGTGTTATTACCCATTGTTTTACAACTAAAAAGCTTCCTAAAGCTCATGACAGAGGCTTTGAACACTGAAATGGTGATATGGAGTGCTCTGGACACTTGCCATATCAAAAGTAAGTGAATGACTATTGGATGTTATAAGTATGTTTAGATGTAAACAAATGTTTTGCAGCTTGATAAATAATGATGATTGGGAATATAGTGAGTTTATATTATATTATTAGTTGCTATATTTGAAAATGATATATAAAATTTAGAATAATCATTATGTATGTGTATATATATATATATATATATATAATTATATATATTATATAGTACAGTCTACTGGTGATGTTGTAAGGTGTAATGGTGAAGGATCCTTTCATCGTTAGAGGGCTCACTGTTATCATTGTCAAAATCATCAATCTGTGCTATACATCAGTGGATCTTCAGATTCAGTATTGCTGACCATCATTTTCAAGACATCACTTATCTCATATCTTTGTCTTCTGTGTCATACTTATTTTACTTGTTTATAGAAATAATTATTATTATAACAATCTAAACAGTGTAAACACACTGTAAAACCACAATAAATTTTCACGCTGAAAAAAACTCCATGTTTTCTTATGGTACGCCTCTACACCCAGTACAGATTATTTTTAGCACAAGAACTCCTCTCAGTGTTGCCAAAATATCAGGGCCCTAACTAATATCCTTCGTGAGATATAAGCATAAGAGTAAGGTGTGGCATCCAAGACGCCAATTGGCGCCCTCCGCGTTGGACGCCAATTGGCGTCTATGGCAGTTAATCGGTTAATGAATCATACCCTAATCTCTTCACAGCAGTCATTCAAGCCCTTACTACATCTGTTACGGCCGTCAAACACTTTTCAAAGGTGATAATAACAGTGATAATCATATTCATAAACGAATAATTGTGACCACAATCGCTGCACTGTAGTGCAGAGCAACTTTAGTATACGCGTTTCACCAGACCCCCCTCCCTTCAGCGGTGGGTCTACGTCTGGCCACGCCAGGCTAGCTCAAACGCACGTTCTTTTACACACCACCCCCATTAATTGACAGATTCAACCCTGTGGACAGAGATAGCCCTACGGGCCATAAAAAACAACGAAGAACTCAAAGACAGTTTTACACGAGGTCAACATACACTATAGCAATAAACGGAAGTATACCATAGGTGTCCGGACTTTAATTGCTAGCGTATTGCTTCGAATACTGAGTTAGACATGAGGATTAGTTTAATAAAGAATAGAGGTATACAACAATAGCATAGCTATTTTAAAATTCTTCTTTTCATTCTTTGCTGTTGAGCACTGTCCAATTATTGAGAAGTTTGTCTGAAATATGGGGTTTTCAGACACTTGCTTTAGCATCACCAACATCGGACACTATCCTTTGGTAAGCAAACAGGACAAGGACAATTCTACTATTCAACAACAGGTGGTGCTCCCTATTAATCTTTTTTTATATGTATTTTCCTTAGGTTGTAGCCTTAGTAGAAGAAACATTCATTACTTCATGATTAACCACACTGTTGTTGCTCATTTGTAGTTGAAGCTATTGTTATAAGTGAAAGGTGTTGGGTGTTGCCACACTGACTGATATTCAAACACTTGCTTTACTATTTTTCATTTGATTTAGGTATCTGCAGCTTTCTTGGAAGTTTTCCTCTCTAGCTAAGCAAGTTAACAATATAAGATTAAATAATTTATAGAACTGTAGCTAAAAAGCTGCCAGCAAGTACTTAAAGTTAAGTTCTCCATTAATTAACCCCTCATGAATAAACATTTCACCAAAGCCTTCACGAATGAATTCTTTGCCCTGAACATCAGTATATGCCTATGAATTAAAATTTTTATGTTGAAATTACTGCTGGTTCTGATTCTTCTGAAACTTGATATAAATATTCAAAGTTTTCTTGCAGAGGGATTTATGGGAAATGTTTGTAAATTAATAAGAATAATTTGCAAAAGTTGTGGACTTTTCGCATGCTTTCTTTGGTGTTTGGAATGCATAATCTGGAACAAAGCTAGGTTGCAAAAAAGCTCTCATCAATCCTTTGTGTTGTCTCATCCCAGCCTCTCTAATCTTGGGGAGTGTCCGGCCAATATTTTGGGACAGAATGACAATTCATTCTAGAATGCATATTTAAAATAAGGATGTCACGTGTTTCTAAGATTAACTTGACTTCCAGATCTTCTTCCAGGCTTCTATTAGTAAATCATTTGATACTGAGTCATGTGAAAAGCTGGGTAAGAGGAAAGTCTGTTATATATGACCTAGACCAAACAATTAAGATGCCCTCTGCCCCTTTCAGTGGTTAGTTACTGTGATTTTGTTGTTGTTGTTAGTGTATGACAGTTTTTAGGCTTAGCTATCCTGGGGCTTTTCCGTGTAGTGGGTGTGGCTAGGAACGAGTCTATGATCTACCCTTTGTGTACATGTTCACTCTGACATGCAGTTGTAGTATAATCTTCTACACCAAGGAAATTTGACGTCTAAGTATGCCTGTCATCTCATTTCTTCGTGATTCAAAATAACATCTCTGCGGTTAGACTATAGTGGATATTTTTCGCGGGGAATTTAATGTCGCGGTCGAACACATTCCACGGAAATTTATTTACGCGTTCTTTAATTGACCGCAATCGCGTGCGTGATTCGTCCGTAACGGAATAGTTTCTGCAGGTCTGAAAACTTTACTTTGGGTGGGGGGATCCGAGTATGTTTCATGCCGGACCGGATACCAAATTGCTAATCCAAGAACATTGTTCTGATTTTAACCCTGCCTACGTGAGACCCTCTTACAAAATCCTATGATCTTTTCCGGGCTGGGTAACAGTTTTCTCTTACCACGAATTTTTTTAAACAAATAACCCAGCTATACAACATAATTATGGCATTAAACAATAGGACATATGCTTTCATGCATCAAACCATAATTTTGAGTATGTTAAAAGACACATACAAAAGCTATAAATAACTGAAACCCCTTTTAGTAAGGCATTGGGAGTTTTAGTTATCTAATCTATAACTAAATTACAAGTTTTTGGAATTACTAAACTTTAAAAATGGCCAATATACAATCCTATCTTTATTGTCATTATAAATATCTATTACAGTAAAAAACCTTTTATATACTATAATGATTATTAAATAAGCTAAATGGTTATTACATAGTATGATAACATACTAATATGCACATTATATCTCATCATATAAGTATACCTTGTTGCACGACATCTGCCCCAGCCAAACAATCCACAACTCCTGTAATAAACATGACTATAACCTTGTCTCCTATATACACGCGTTTGATTTAATTGACTGACTTGAATAGGAATAGAACATCTAGATTGAAAATATTAATAATACTACGAAATCTGCATTAATTTTTTATTATACAACTTTTCTTATATTAACAACTTTACATGGCAGAAGTTCTTGCAATCACTAACAGCAGGGTAAACAGAGAACAAATAATACCAGATAAATACCGCATTTTGCATCAGGAATTAATGCACATACGTAAACTAAATTGCATTTAAATAGTTGCAGCATGGTTTCATGTATATGGCTTTTGCTGACATCACGCACGTAAGTGAGGGGTGTGTCAAAGATAAAATGTCATACTAAATTACACGCGCAATTTCTAACCATACATGCTAGGTGTATATGCAGGCATAATTTGTACATATCTGTCACTGAGTCAGTTGGGGTGCTGATATATACATATATAGTTCAGATATTGGCCACTCTAAAAATTTAATATTGGTTTTTTGCCTAGTATCAATATTAACATGCTATTTTGGGCACTGATTTAGAAAAAGATGCTGTGAAATTGGTATTAATTTTTGTGAACCGTAGGCGATAACCTGAAATTAGTTGTTTCTTATATACTGAAGAAATGTTACTGTGATCATCCAATCTGATTAGTATTATTTACTGTGATTTTGTGTTAGATATTCATTGCAGTGTTAATTTATTATTATTTATTTGTTTAACATCATTATTTTCTATTTGTTCCCCATTATTTTTCATAAGCTCATGTGATAGATTGATTATCTAAGAGTTAATAAAAAGTGTAAAAATACTAATGTAATAGCAAATTGAGAGATATATGCTTGTAGTCACATAGACTGAACCCACACCAACACCGTCTATACGTATCACAACAAAAGGAATTTTACAAAATTTCATTGAGAAAAAACCAGGATTTTTATATACCTTTGCAATTTATACACAAACACTACACACATTTCTTTACAGTATGAAACATAGCAGTTAAAAGACAAGTTGAATCATAATAAGCAAGCAACTTTTGTTCATGGGATATAAGTGGAACCACATATTAATTGATTACATAAAGGTCATGTGATACATTATCTAAGAACAAATAAGTTATTGTACAGTTCAGAGCAGTGTAAACAGGAATATATAACAGCATAGTGTAAACACAACCAAGATTACATTCTCTGTTGCATTGTTAGATCACAATGCTGCCATGTTTTGAAAGAGAAGAATTTAAAATTTCAGCATTTGTACATGTTCATAGAAGACTCTTTTTTCTTGAACACATCTGCATATATATCACTATAAAAAGAAAATTGTTAAAGTAACTAATTTATTGGTTACTAAAGTTTCAAGAAGCATTGTAGCAGGATCCTAAAACTATTTTGTCGTAATTAACCTTCATGGTGAAATGTGTGTGTGTTGGTGTGTGTTGGTGGGGTGGGGTGGGGGGGGGGGTGGGGGGGGGGGGGGGGGGGATTTATAGTAGTTACTGTTAAGTTTTTTGTGTCTGTCTGTCAGTCCGTCTCCAATGTTTCTTGAAAACGGCAGATAGCTACAGCTCTACATTTTGGAAATATTGCTCTCAAGGACAAACATGGGCTATGTTTCAAAGCCACTAGACACTTAGAAAGCAGAAATTCACTTGATGATTTTCAAGTTTGGTTAATTAACAGGTATATATCAATTATTATTGAATATAATTATGGCTAGTACTTACTCAGTTTAAGAAAGTTAGCCATGTTATGCACAAGTGCAAACTATGAAATCATTATATTGTGGGATATATAGTCATTACCATTAAAGCGAGGAATTTGCACTTTAGTGCCCTTCATTGTAATCAGTTATTGAAGCACTATAGGTATCTTGCAGCTATCTAACTTTAGACAGCTGTAATACCACAATAGTGGTGCCACACTAGTGGTGCCACCAAGCCACTATCTGATGGAGGTGGGAGATTGGATGGGATAGTGTTGATTTGGATTGTACTATCAAAAATAGAGGAGTAGAGGCTTACACAAAGGTGTGTTCCCATCTTCAAACTGACAACCTGTGTGATATGCAAATAATCCTACTAACCAATAATTTAGAGTTTAACACTTCAAGTCACACTCTCATAGTATGTCTATGCATCTAGGAAGCAACCTGTCTTCCAGGTTAACAGAAATTTGACAGCAATAATCAGGTAGCCTTGTATTGCTTTTAATTTCTGATTTGTCCAATTGGCATAAGCAATCACTTGCTCTTGATCATTGGTTTTCTTAAGCATTGTTAGGCATGGAAACTGCATAAGAAGATTAGCTTAATTAAATGACTATTTTAGTAGGAATGAATAATGTACATGCATGCATGGACAGTTTCAACTTAAATTAAAGAAAAAAAAACTCACATCCCGGCTTCCTATTGTTCCATATCCAGTTATGATATATAACTTAATTGTGGCTGGAAAGGTCACATGACAGATTACCTAAAACAATATAACATATTGAACAGTATAAACTGTATTTTGAATTCTATAAATTATAACATAGGTATAATTAAAATTATGTAAAAATTATGTAATCTCACACTTCACCTTTTTAAATTTGCACCACTAGGGTAACAGCTGGTTTCACCTGCATTTTTTGCATGTTAAAAAGGCAAAAATGAAGCAAAATAAGCACTTCAAAAGTAATAAACATGACACCAATCAGATTATAAAATTGGCCACAAAAATGGTTTATCCAATCATATACATTAAAACTAATTTAAACAATTACCAGCTATTATTTGTTTGCAAATCATGCTACAAAGACCACTTTAATTAAAGAGAGTAAGCAATGAAGTATGTATATGACATTATGTAGTTTATACAAAAGATCTGATCTCTACGGTTTTTAGGAGTTTACTATTGTATATGCCGGCAAGGAAATACTTCTCCAGAGCTTATATCTAGCAAGGATGATTACATTAAAATGTCATGTGATTACATCTGAAATTATTTACAGTTTAATAAAACAGGCATTGACCTCCAATAATAATAATAATGGTATATTTAGTCTCAAAAAATGAAGTGCAAGTTCTGCACAGCATATAGTTATAGCATTTATTAATCCTGACTATATAAGTAGAGCAGAGGCTTATTGTAATTGTTTTGTGTGTCTACATATATATTATCACAATTTCTGGGAAACTAACAACATCGGGACTTTGAATGAGCTACTATCAGATTTCAGAATTATGCATGGATCAAACCAAAATTTGTCCAAAACATTTTCAGTTGCATTTAAAAAAACTTTCTGAAGACGTCTGGAGACAAATATATAACATATACTATAGATATACTATAGATATATTGTGTAAATAATATTTGAGCTTGGGAGTGCTGTACTTATAATCAGCTAAGGAAATAGTTAGACAAGTACGAAACCTTCATGTGACAAATTACCAATACAGTACAGTGTAAAACATCAGGCATGGAAATTGCTAAAATAAGAAGATTGGCTCAATTAAATTACTTCGTGGCTTTCTGCTATACCCATTTTGCATACATACAAATACACAACATATACATGTTTACATTTTACTATTAGAACCCATATGAGCAAGTAATTAATAAATTAGATGCAATTTTAAATATTTTAGGTACTTGAAGTAATACCTAATGCAATTATCCAACTCAAGCTTACTTTTGTTTAGATTCAGTCAATGTAAACAGTGTGATTATCTCAGTGATTGAACATATGAAGAAACAACACTGGTACATTTAGGGACGTCAAAACAAAAAGAGTATGCAAAAAAAGTCAGGAGCACTGTAAAAAGTAATAGGTTATTTTAACCTTCAGTAGGTTACTGGAGTTTCAATGCAATTCTATTTTTATCGATGTTGATTTGTTTTTCGTGCTAGGTAATGTTGACAAGTCACAGTTCATTTGATCTTGTTATATATTGACTATAGTATATAAAGTACATGACATATCATAACACAGTCTTATAATCAGGAAAAGCTTAACTTCAGTTTGTTTAACACATATAAGAAGTAAAGGTATAAAGTAACAAAAGTCAAGGACGGACATTCTGCTATTAACTGAAGTAAAACTGTGAAAGATTGAGTGGATGAATTCAATTTAACATCTAAATAATAAAAAAACATTTTCAATAAAAATAAAAGAAGATGTAGGGATGTCAAAACCCAAACAGCATGCAAACAAGGTTTGCTAACATAGGACCCAAAATTAAACAAACCACTTCCATATAACCCTACATAAGTACTTACACCGCTATAAAACAAAATACAAAGAGCCGTACTTATGTAGGGTTATACGGAAGTGGTCTGTTTAATTTTGGGTCCTATGTTAGTTTCCCAACCTTGTTTGCATGCATTTTTGGGTTTTGACATCCCTACATCTTCTTATATTTTTATTGAAAATGTTTTTTTTATTATTCTTGTTTCCATTGTTTTTTTTATCTGAATGGTGTGAAAATTTTTTGCAGATTGCAGAAATACTGATGTAAGTTATATATCATATGAAATCATACAATGATAAATGTATTAAAATTTGTTCATCAATGAAGGTCAATCTTTTGTATTTATGCATTGATTATCTTTCCCTTTCACTTACAAATGATGTATATTCTCTATTTCACTTACAGCACTATCTGCAGTCCTACAAGAAGTAGTGTTAGTCACTGTGTCAACCATTCAGTATTCCAATGCCTATCATAGTATATAATATTATTATACAATGGTTTTAATATTAATAATTATTATATTCATTATTACAAGAATGTATTTGCTGTTATTACTATGCTTATGATTCCAATGGAACAAGCACTTTCACCTTTTCAGCTTCCATGTTCCAAGTATACAAATGCACACGCGTAATTAAATTTCACCTGGCTCGATTAATGAATACACTTAGGAAAATGGCGTCCAATTCGAGATCAAATCTTTGTAGTAGTTGAGACTGTCTTCTTTCATGGTATCTGAAGATATCATCTCGATACTTGCAGACCAGAATTTTACAATGAATGTGATTGGAATGGTGCTAGAATCATTGTGATAGTTCAACAAACAAAAAAAATGATTTGTCTGGAAAATAATAATAATATTAGTATTATTTTGAAGATTTTGCTACTTGCCGGTTCTCTACTGTGACCTTAAAGACGATCTCCAGCTGTCTAGAAGATGTTGTTAGTCATAAAAACACTCGATATCAAAAAGTATATGTGTATTAAGATTTGCTTCTTTAATTTTAGCAGAGATTTCAGCTCATCACTTCCAATTGAAATGTATGGGCGGCCATTTGTTTTTCGATGTCATCTCTACATAGAGTCTCTGATTGTAAATACAAAAAGTACATGAAAAATACATGTATTTCATCTCTATAATATGGTCTTACATTTTAGTCTGTGTTTTATATCAAAAAAGAAAGAAAGGCTCTCTATAAAGCTCTCAACAATCCTCTGAAAAATGCTTACATGCTAGCGATAGTCATGATACAGTAGCAGTTATGTTTAGATGTGTGCAGATGTCCCCAGGATTATCCAAAGCCTGGAAACAGTAACCGTGAGTGTTATAAATTGTCATAACTTTGTAACTAAAAGGTTTTAACAAAAGCCTGTTGTTATTTTTGATCCTTGTATAGTCTGCCAGTAGCTCGTTTGAACAGCCAATATTCATAGTTTTTCCAGAAATTTGCGAACAGACAGACACACAATACGATTACCATACCCTTCTGCCTACGCTTCACAGCAAGGGTAATGAAGGTTAAAATAACCCATTAATTTTTTACAGTGAAGATAACGTAGGACCCAAAATTAAACAAACAATTTTTATATAACCCTATATTGAATTGTATATTGCACTATGAATATGGTGCTAAAATCATTGTGGCAGTTCAACAAACATCACAAATTATATACATTCATGTAGCAATTGTTGTTGATGTAATTTCATACCTTTTTGAAAGTTTACACAACTTGAAACACAGAACGAATCAGAATGTACAGTTCTATATACATTTAAATTAAATGTAACACATAGAGATCAGGTTCAGATTCTTATATTAGTTGGTAAACATCACTATTAAGAATGTTGCTATAAACACTATAAACATGAAGTAAGGATTGATAGTTATAACATTTTGACACAGTTTTACATCTTGACAGGGACTGTAGGAACAAACTTTAGGGTGGTAACTCAGGATATAGGGTGATAGCCTGTTAGAATATCCTGACATTGTGTAGTTAAAACAAGTGGGTCAAGTGGCATGCCTCCAGAAACGTTTTTAAAAATATTATTTTTAATCTTCTCAAAGGAAGTATCAGACAAGTTCCTACAGCCCTATTATGAGGAATTCAAATGTAATGAAGTCATGATAGCTAATGAAATGTACATAGCTAATCTTTTGCTCATTCACTGAAGTTCAAGTATCTTTGTATGCCTTGTCTATTCATAAATTACAACATTTAGGGGAGTGGTTGAAGACTGCACATGTTAGGGTACAACCTCTTAGGGGGGTCTGGTGGTATATCCCCAGAAGATATTTGTAAATTTGCATTCTCTGAGAGCTAAAATCAGGATGGATGATCATATACAAGCAATCAAACAGCAAAGAGTACAGCTAACGTTTACATCAATATGCACAGTAGTTTAGTAACTATAATAAAGGAAGGGGGTCCATTTTGAGGGTCTATAACTCTCCTATTTTGCAAGATTCTAGCTTACATTGCTGGAAGAATTATTAAGAAAGCCATTGATGTATGCTTTGCTATTATATATATATATATATATATATATATATATACCCTTATGCTGCTGTCTAGCATAATAAGATTATATTTATATATCTAGTATGATGGTGACATCATACCTTTGATGTGGTGAGTTCTACATGTATATATTGTATATAGACCTTCCATGTGCACACTATACAGGAGATGTCACCATCATAGTATGCTAATAGGTGCTATATACTGCATATAGGACCCTCGTTTTATGCCATTTGATGTGATATAGCCCTCGCATGCTCGGGCTATATCACATCCTCGGACACAAACTCAGGTCCTATATTTTGTACATAGAGTCATATTTCATATGGAAGACAACATATTTAATACACTCACCATTAGGATTTCCAGATATCAAGAACACCAACCATCCAATAATTATAAACTTGACATGTGTATAGGATAATTAGAATTCTTTGGTTTATAATTATCATGCACCGTCATGAAGTGCATTAGTCTCGCGTATCTTCCTCCAACTCTTTCAGTTTTGCAACAGAGGATGTATTAAAACCACTCAAAACTCTACAAGGAACCGACATCTAAGGAACCGTTAATTTACGGGCGTGGTGTTAATTTCCAGGCGTGGTGACAATTCTACTCGTCACGATTGGGATACGTATACTACCCTACTCGTAATTTCGTATACTACCCTAGGATATCATACTACCATCTTCCAGCAACACAGAATTAACATCACAGAACTCTGTCTTGATAAAACTGCAGGTGTACTCAGCCTCAGCCTGTGAGGAATCTAATATGGTAAGGAACTACATAGTTTTAAGGAACTGCATACTGACTATAATGATTTTTGCCAATATAATATTATATATATATATATATATATATATATATATAAAATTATATATATATATATATATATTTACAATATATATAGTATGCTAATATGTCCTATATACAAAAAATAGGGCCTGAGTTTGTGTTCAAGGATGTGATATAGCCTAAGCCTGCGAGGGCTATATCACATCCAACGACACAAAACGAGGGTCCTATATGCAGTATATAGAACATAATAGCATACTAGATACAATATATTGTATGATGGTGATATGTATATACATATATCCCGATACGGTGAAACATCAAAGTAAACCACAGGTTTATATATCAGATATAGCACCCTGTGGTCAGATATAGCACCGTGTGGTCAGATATAAAACCTGCCGTCGAAAATGAACTACAAGAAAACAACGCTTACCTTCTCCAATGTGCCGACAAAAAGGTAGGAGAAGCATCAGACATCAACAAAGGTTTTGTCTTTCGTGAAATATATTAATTATAACACGCCTACTCGTGCTATATCAGAATTATAATCACCTCACCCTCGGGCCTACAGCCCTCGTAATATATTAATTATAACACGCCTACTCGTGCTATATCAGGATTATAATCACCTCGCCCTCGTGCTCAGTGATTATAAATCTGCTATAGCACTCGTAGGGTGTTATAACCTTTACATATTGTATGATGGTGATATACATGTGTATATATATATATATATATTATATATATATATATACATATATACCATAGTTAACAGAAACAGCCAACAGGGCGTATATATGGCATATATTCCCGACCACAGGGCAGTTATACAACTGCAGGGAAGTTATACAACCACATCAAAGTTCGTTCACGAGTACAGCAGGGATATATGCCATATATCATCCCTGGTATGACGTCATGCACATGCACAGTCAATCTAGTCACCAAAAGTCTACAGAGAATGAAGACTATGTCGACAAGTAAACACACAAAAGAAGCTCTCTTTGTCTCTTAAAAAAAGAACCAATAGATGGGCGTTTCTCCCAGGAACTATTCGCCCCATATCGCTGAAAGTGTAAGGTGTGTTAGTCTGTTACTTGTGTCCATTGTCCTGTTCTTCTTTGATGTTTCTGTTAGCTATAGAATATGTTATATGTACCATGGCTTCTCGGTATATATGGTGAATATATCCCTAGAAGCCATGGTATATATATTACATAAATATATATATATTATATATACATGTATATATATATATATATATCTCATAATGAGATTCATAGTCCATACATTTTCAATTGGGCGTGTAAGTTTATATTGTGCATATAAACCTCAAAATAGGTTGATATTTTAGAATATCAACCTTCTGCTAATAATCAGAAATAATCAATAATGAATACCCAACAGTAAATACAGAATCAGATTAGAGCTGTATACAGCAATAATGAAATAATGAATAACTCAACAGTAAATACAGAAATGAAATTTATCCCTGGTTCAACCAATATCCCGTCTGAAATCCTAACGAAATGTGAAATTTAACGTGCAATTTTGCAGATCTTTGAAGGTTACAGCTTGATTTTCTTTTCCTTCACTACATTGGTTAGTAGCATCACTTGACTTCCAAGTTGTATCTGAATTCATTATTTGAAGAGCCACACGATCACCAGATGATAAAGCACATGATACTTCCTTCTTTTGAAGTTCAGATGTACGTTCGTAGGATCTAATGCCACCCAAGCTTTGATGACCACTCCTTTCCATAATTGCTTTTTCAGGAAAGCCTTTTGCATACAGCCTACTTATTCCAGTTGCTCTCAAACTGTGATTTTGCACACCCTCAGCATTTAGGCCAGCTTCAACAAACATATCTTTTAATTTACTAGCAAGGGTATTATGCCCTATAGGGGCATTACAAAACCAAATATCATCTTTTCGGAAATTTGTTTTAGGCTTACAATAGAAAATATCCCTTTTCTTTGCTAATTCAGGAAGTTTCGAAACATACAGCTCCAATAAACGTACAAAGCATCTTTCTCCAAGAGCACTATTTGCGTAATGTCTGATCACCTTGTTATCCAAATGCACTTGATGAACTAAGCCTTGGCGGTTTTTTGATCCATACTCACTGTATTGAACTGACATAACCATTTCACTAGAATCAACAGGATCCTGAACTTCCTGGAACTTAAATTGACTATATTTAAGTTCACGGTGTTCTGCACCCCCCCGCAGACAAAATATCATCCCACAATAAAAAAATATAGCATTCAGCAAACACGAAGGTGTATCAATCCCAATTACTCCTTTTTCCCACAATAAATTTTCTTCTTTTTCAGTTATTACTCGAGCCTGCCTTTTCTGAGCACCAACGCTCTCACTTAACAATTTCTTGGACAAGTTATTCATAACATTATGGAAGGGTTGGAAGGCAATAGCTTTATGATCCATAAAATGGCAGGCATGGGGATTTTTTACAAAAGTCAAACCTTGGAGATTATAACTATAGGTACATAAAGCAATCAAAGGGAAACACAACTTACTATCAATACATTGTGTGTAATTGACTAAGCCATGTAAGTAACAACAATTAACTTACACAACACTTGTAACCAAACATCCTTGTTTGTATCTGATATTTGTACATTTTAAACACCATGTAAAAGTAACTTTAGGTTATATTGTTGCAGTCATAACAGCTCAGAGAGATGCATCTTAGTTACAGTAATTGAGTCCACTGAGTGTGTAAATCATATACAGTCCTACTAGAGGTAATTGTTTTATAGTGGATTGATGAAAGAAGCTGACAGTACTATACAAAAATGAAATCTGAATTGTGCATTGATTGAACTAATAATGTTATTCCAATTTTAGTAGCATGGAAATAGACATAGTCTCTTAATATGGAAAAAAGATGTACGTGTTTAATGATATAAGCATTCTCCGGAGAACATTATGGCCATTTTGAGCAAAGGCCTACATTCTTTGATAAAGCATCCGTTTTGGTCAGTCATAATTATACTATTGCATTTTTTCCTGGGATCATGATTATTAGTGGGGAGAATAGCTTTCTTTGTAGGGGTTACATATGTGCAGTACAAAGATTAATGAAAGCTTCATAAACACATTTTATAGGGAATTTAGGTTTCTTGGAAAATCCTCCCTCTAAAGACCCTGAAAGAAACACTGTACTATATATTATGATTATCACATCATAAAATTATACTTTCTGCTCATTTATTCAAAACATTATAGTAAAGGCATAACTGAGTACATTGTGCTTGAAACTGTCAGTGTAAAGTAGCTACTGATGTCTTATGTTATAGTGAAGTTGCTAGTTTGTTTTATATATTAGGCTGTATTAGCCCGTAGGGCCATCCCGCTTTCCCACGGGTTCGATGTTTATATCTGCATTCGCGTAGTTAGAAGTTACGTCTTTGGGGGGAGGGGCTAGAGCGGTCAGTCAATTAGCGTGGCGCTTAAAAGAACGCGTGCTCGAGCTCTGCGCAGACCAGCAGAATAAAAGCTGTGAAGCTTACGTAGAAACTGGAACTAATAGCTAGCTATTCTACCTGAAATATATTCCTAAAGTTTTCAAGGTTCTTTAAAGGTAAACAGAGTAGATAATCAAAACAATAACTATAAATAGGCTGATGTGTTTCAGGCACAAAAAAAGATTACTTAATGCTGGACACCACAAGCAGCAGTCATATGGATACTTTTTCTCTATATATCTTGTTTGTCTCACAATTATTATCTACTTGCTGATGAAATTATTTTAGGTAGTACGTTTTCTGAGTGTAATGATTGGTAGTATAGTTTTGAATGTAAATGATACGAATTTACTACATTAGTAGTAGTGTGTAAACTGTAAAAACAATAGAAGGGGTTCACAAAACAGTATACAGCTTGTACACTAGTTGACCTAGTTTACACCTGTAGAGACATAATTTAATTTTATTACATGCACTAGTAGAACTAGATTACATGCAAAACCAATAATCTACACTACTTTTGTATTACGATTCTTACCCATGTTTTTATGGCCCGTAGGTCCATCCCTATGATAGCGGATAAAGAGTTATGAAATCTCCCAGGGATGTTGGAAAGTTTGTAGAAGACTGTATCCTGATGTTAGACATGCCATCAGGGGGAAATACTGTTAAAGCCGGTTAGGAAATTCCCAATATTGTTTCAAATATGCTAAAATTCATGTATTGGCTGTGCAAACTGACTTCTTCGACGGCCAAAGAACTGGTATTGACCACACACTCATCACTAGCATACAAAAAATTAGTAAATCCATTTGATGTATAAATGCTAGAGAATTGAAGTACACCTGAACCACATGTGGATGCAGTATCACTACATATTGAATCAGTATAATTTATACACATAAAACTAACTATAATAAGTCTATATATACAGTAACAGTTTACCTTCACTTTGTATTACTCCACTTCCAACATCAGATTTAAGTGACAGAGGTTCAGGATGGGAATCTATTAGTGTTTCGATTGCAAGTAGCATCTTCCCTTCTACTTCTTTGCATGTGTATCTGTATGCATCAAATAATGAATAAAGAAGTATAATTGCAATTACATACATCACAAGTTGATTCTGTTTCATCAGCACTAATGTAAAGATTTCCATCAAATTGAAAGTTGGCAGATACAGAATCACCAGAAAAATTGCCATCTATATTCATAATGTACTCCAATATTGAATCCAACAGAAGAAGGAGTGAAGAATCCATTTCCATTCCAAAACATTCCAGAAACAGGAGACAGTAGCCCAAAATGAAACAAGGAAATTGTTGTAAGTTTAATTTTCCAGCCATTACACATGTATGTTTGACACCCTGATAATTTCTTAACTCGAGAGCTGCAGCATTTGTTATACCTACTTGAACTTGTATATTGCTATTATCACACAAGCTTGTAGCAAAACATAATGGAGTCTCTTCATCATTCTGCTGATACAAACCTTTCTCTTCAAAGTACGAGAACGCACGTACTCTTAACACATGAAATAGACCTCGATTCTGAACATTAATATTCTCACAACCATCGCTTTTGTGTTTGCTTGCATGATAATTCCATGAAAATCATAGCTTGAAAACCTTACTTTTGGATTAACATTGTATGAATTTGATAGTGTCAGTAGCACTGGCGTTGGTATTATTGTATATGCATAACACATATCATCATTTGTATAACAGTTGGAACATGACTTTGTTCCTCAAGCGACTGTGTCAACAGTCCTTGAATTGGATGGTAATTGAATGAAAACAACATCTGAAGATATACCATCAAATGTTGATACACCAGCTGCAAAGAAGATGATAAAGAAATAGATTGATTGAAAACACAAGCTTGTTCAGCTAAATTGGTTGTCGAGGCACAGCATCCTGGTAATATATAGTTCATTGAGAAAATAACCACCACCTGATACAGAATTTGTAGTTACTAGCGCGATTTGTTTTTTTTAAGGTCATCAGTTGTAAGCACACTGTATTCCATCTCAAATATTCCTTCAGTCTCTGCCTGTATTTTAAAAGATACAAAAGAAGACTGCTGGAAGGAAGAATGTTGATGGAAGGGTATGCGATGATATTAATGGATAAATCATTATTGGGCACAGCTGTGATTGTCACTGGCTTTGACACCTAACCACGTATTAGAATAGGTAGATCAGAAACCATTATTTGTTCAGTCTCACAAAATGGACCTTTATATTTTGGACTTGAACAACTATACAGGGCAGGAAAATTTTGAATTTGAATTAGGATTTTCTGAGATTGGTTCTGGTGCAATGCAAGCGCTAAAATCAGTAATATATAGTAATATTATTATGTAGTACACTATAACTATTTCACTGCTAAAGAGAGGGGTGGGTGTTCAGCACCCCCTAATGTAGGGGTAGAGCTCCCTCTGCCCCCCCCCCCCCCCCTGTTTTCTCCTCCCCTGATAAAGATTGTGTTTGTGTCCTAGTTTTACTAGTTTGTGTTGCAGTAATGTACACAGGTTAATATGCAAATACTCTCAAAGTGTTTTTTCGGGTACAATTTTTTATACTATTTAAAATTTGATAGTTTGGTATATCCAATTTTTTATTTATTTTTATGCACAATGAATGATTTCCAGTAGTTGATTTGATTTGGGTAGCACAATATACATGGTTCTGAATACTTCAATAATAATTATAATGCATATTCATTATATTACATTTTTATTTTCACTCTAGGTCAAAAACATGCTTATGACTTGTCAATGATAGATCATAGTGATGTTAAAGATTCAAAGGAGTTTGTTCTGAAAAGGGTAAAGCTACGCCATCAGAGTGTCAGTGACAACATTTTAATCTATCTAGGAGCTTCAAATTTTGAACATAATATTATGGACATATAATAGTAAATAATTATTAATTTTTTGGTGTTAATTTCTGTGTTTGAAAATTTATCAAAATAATAGTTGAATCATTTCTGATATGTTGATACAATATCTAATTGCAAATTGCACAGTACTGTAATTATGTACTACCAATGAGTAGATTGGAGCTTCAGATTTTGAAGATCAAGCTTGCCCTCTGACTAACTGGATACAACACAAATATATAATTACTAACAAGTGAGTTTGCTCCTGGTTCATATATGTATAATATATAGTATGCTAATAGGTCCTATATACAAAATATAGGACCTGAGTCTTGTGTCGGAGGATGTGATAAAGCCCAAGCTTCCGAGGGCTATATCACATCCTAGAGTCATGGCAACAGGACAAGTATATATAATATTTGTTAGAGTCCCAGAATTCAAAATGAATATATGTATATATATATATATATATATATCATTCAAAAAATCAGGAATTTAATTAAGTAAACCCATAATGAAACTAGAATGGCTGCACTTTCCACAAAGGATGGTTGGTGTTGATAGAAGGAGGAGGAGGAGGAGATTGGAACCCAAACTACGTGAGACACTATGGTTTAGCGAATTTGGTCTTTTTTGGGACTCTGATGAATAAAATTGATAATAGTTTTCAGTGAACTGTAAACATACATTTGAAGTTTTGTGAGCAATCAATATCAAAGAAAAGCTCATTAATTTTAAGAACAAGCTATATAAAGAAAGAAGTATCCCTATGACTGCTTTGTGGTCCAGCACTCAGTAATCATGGCTAACTTTATCATGCCTGAAGCACATTAGCCTATTATAGTTATTATTTTGATTATCTACTCTGTTTACCTTTTAAAGGACCTTGTAAAACTTCCAAGCCAGCCCGGCAACCACCCACCCCCACCCCCACCCCCACCCCCCCTGGCCTAGATGACGTACTTCCTTAACTACTATACAACACATAATCACATAAGTGACCACTAACATAATACATGTTGTAATACATATACATAGATCGAACCCGTCGCATAGCGATCATGTGGATGGCCCTTCAGGCCATAAAAACTGAAGAAAGTACAAATTATATATTCAGCAAAATTATAGCCTAAAAGCAACTTTAATCATTTCGTCAGCAAGTAAATAACAAAAAAAACACAAGAAAATATGACCTAAATGAACAAATTAGCAGTTTTATTTACCAGAAGTAAAATGTCATCATTTAGATGCTACTCTATAAAGAACGTTTTGAACACGATATAGTTAGCTTTGCTTTGGCTACACTGTTGTGAATAAATGAGCACAAAGTACGCTCCTGGATCCACTTCTTTATATACAACTGGACTTGTACCTGTGGAATGAATAAAAGAACGAACTTTTCATTGTATATAAAATTGAGGGGGTGAATCAACCACAGTGATAATAATCAGTTACATCTCTGTGGTTTTATTCATAAGTATTGTGTATCATTCATCACAAACATTAATATATAAAAAGGTTCAAAAGTAGATCAGAACTCTCCTTGTTAATTCACATCTCTCTTAGCATTGTTAATAAACATTGAAGAAAACTGTCCTGTTCACTCAGAAACCAATTTAACATAATTATTCTATAATTAACAGTAATTGAGCCCAATGGTGAAGTTACAATTAATCAGATACAGTCCTACCATAATAGGTGTTAGCAACTAGATAATTTGAGTTGTGTGGATCAATTAAGTTGATAGTACTATACACACAAGTAAACTGCACTGTAATAGAAATAGTCTGATTTCAAGTTGATTTACAGGCATATATATACATGTGTAACCTACAGTATAAAATACATAACCTTCACTTTACAAATAAAGATGTACAAACAGTACAATGTTTGTCGTTAAAATGTTTATTATTACTTACATGGATTAGTGTTACCACCAAACACACACACTGCACCCGGAGTCCCAACAGCTGAAAATTCAACAATGATCGTACTACCCTTCACTGTAATTCCATCATTGATTAAGTGTACTGAACATTGTGTTGAAAATGCTAAAGAATAAATGAAATATCAAAAGTAAGTTTTCACAAATAGTTGGTATAAGCATACCTGGAATAACTGTACGTTCAATAGTAATAGTTTTATCATAAATATCTGTACCAGTCACAGTTATATCATAAGTTGTTTCAGGCTTCAAATTTGTGATAGTAAATACCCCTGAGGAACCTGTAATTTATAAAACAAGACATGATTGATAATAATTCTTTTAACTTTACAAATGACTTACAATCAATAGTACCAATATGAGACACTTCACATTTATATGATACTACAGTTGGTGTTACTTCAAGTATTACTGTTATATTAGAATCAAATACAATAGGAGAGTCTTGAATGAATCTAATACCTGTTAAAGGAAAGAATATAAGGCACCATACAACTATCCAGAATACATACTTGATTCACATAATGGACTTGTAGAATTTTCATCACAACGTTTACAAGATGTTGTACCAATCGAAGGTTGGAAGTATCCTTTTTCACATAACTTACACGGCTTCAATCCAGTAGGTGAGTAATGATCAGCCTCACAAAGAACTAAGTGTTGGAATGTATAAAAGTTACATAGCATAGCATGGCCTACAACCAATCAGATGCCTTGAAATGTGTACTTCAAATAATACATTGACCTAGACCTAACTCCTAAACATAGCCACAACAGACTTTTCTATGTCTAAGAACATAGAAACATCTGTGGTTGTTGTTTGGAGTGAGTTGGCAACAAGTAGGTAAGTCTAGATCTATTGCTTAAAAGTATGAATCAGACTGAGAGATCTGTAAACAGGCTGAGTGGTTGTAGTTCCCAATCATTGGCAATAAATCAATTATAATAAGTTACTTGGCTAATCTGTTTTAATGTGTTTGCAATCAAATAATGGTCTATTCATTTGCCTTCAGCTGGTGCATTTTACATAACCAACATTACTGTGTTATTCTCATGCATAGATTAAAATTCTTATGTATATGTCTTATGTATAACCTATTTTGCATGTGCTTCCTCACCAGAATGACATTGTGAAATGATAGTATAATTTGTGCAAGGAAGACAATATGTTTTTCCACTGCTCAATTGATAGTATCCATCTTTGCATGGTTTACATGGTTCAAATCCATGAGCAGAGTAGCTTCCAGGCTTGCACATTTCTATGAATGTAATAATATAATTTATAAATATGTGTAACCTTATAAGCATTGTTCACCTTTACAATCATTCAAACTCTTAGAGCCTTCTGCAATTGTTGAATGATTCTGAGGACACTGTTTGCAGTCAACTGATCCTATATCATCTTGATAATAGCCAACAGAACATAACGAACATGTTGGGTAATGGACTTCACGAAATATGTCAGGTCTTGGGCGAAGATATTGTGATATGTATCCACTCCAAAAGGACCCTGGCTGGCAACTCACTATAAAAAAGCAAGATGTAAGACTCATTAAAACAAACATTAAATTAACTCACCACAAACTAACTCATTGCCATTAAATTCATATCCTTCTGGACATAAAAATCTCTGTGCGTGTGCTTTCACTTTATTAGGGATGAGAGTATATTCTTCATCTTGAAATACTGTGACAATTGTTTGAGAAACATTCTGTAACTGAGATTCAAGATTAATTCTTGCAATTTCCAAGTCTTGGAGAGACACAATTGTGATGTTTATAATATTCTCCAAGTTTAAACTGTTACTTGGATCTCCCATCTCTGCTTCAGTGTGTATTATCGTATTTTCCACTTCCGAATTAGCTTCTGTAGTAGTAATTATTACCATATAAAGTACTACAGAATCAGCGAATGTTGAACTATTAAGAATTTGCAATTTAATTGTGTCCGGTATTTTAATGTAACCCGTTAGAGTTTCAAATAGATGCCTCTTCCAGTCACTTTCATTGATAGCAGTAAGAAAGGAATTTTTCATTCTTGTTTCACTATCTAAAGTTAGAACAGCTTCAATATCATAACCTACTTGAACCAATGTTGCAGGCAGGACTAAAAGATAAACTGGAGTAGATTCTATAATACCAAATGAATTTTTGCCTTGACAGATATACCATCCTTCATTAGCAACTTGTGGAAAATGTAATTGATATGTACTCTGAGTTTCTCCATGTACTAGTCTCCGAGGTGCTGTTTTGTTCTGGTGATAAAACCAAGAAAACTCTGGTATTGGATATCCTCTAATATCACACGTGAAGTTTGCAGATTGTGCACCTACAAATGTATTAATGGAAGAAGGTTCTCGAGCAAAATATGGAGACTGATATACCACTACCAAAGATTGGTTACTTTTAGTCTTCCCTACTGCATTATATACTTCACAATGGTAAGCACCTGCATCTGATAATTTTACGTCCTCCAAATGCAGTGAATTTGACTTTCCTACAGTACGATCACTGTTTTTCCATCTGTACGTTAAATCCAAAGTAGATTCCGCTTCACAGTATAAATCTAAAGTGCTACCAACTGTTAGATTCACAGATTGTGTGGGATGGATTGTGATAATGGGAGTAGTAGCACACCAATATCCCATTTCATCAATGTCCTCAACAAGGTGTGTTATATTATTAAGAATATCTTTGATCTCAAAATATTCTAAAGATCCATTAATAGCAATGGAAGCAAGCAGGTCTTCTGTGCTATATGTTGAATTACGAAGATCTGGTACTGAGTGATTTGGTGTTTGTAGTAGAAGGCTATGAAGAACTTCCAAAGCTATTATCAGACAATCTGAGAAACTCTGGCATGGTTTACCAGCAACACTCGTTATGACACTATGAACCTGTTCCATGTTATTTTGCCACTTTGCAGTCTCTGATGAATAGAGGCGATCAATAACCTTTTGAAAAGCATCTGCTTGATATTCCTGTTGTATTTCCTCATTTTCAATCAACATTTCACTGTAGTTCGATTGGATTCGAGACAATGTATTAAGAATAGCATTAGAATCTTCAATAACATATTGTTTAGCAGTTGTTATGTTAGATATTATATCGATTGTATTCTCATGTGTATTGTCAAGTATCTCCATCACTTGTTGAAAATAGGAGAGCACATCTTTCAACTTGTTACAATTGTTTAGGAACTGATCGAGTATGGATTCTTCAGTTTGTCTTTTCCGAACAGGATGAGAACCAGTGTATTCAAAAACAAGCTCATCGAATAAAGTATTCCCTAATGTGTGTTTTGCTATTTCAGTTGGAGCAGTCAAATCGACATTTATGGTAGTTTGATGAGTGGTTTGCTTGTATGGTATCTCATAGGACACATCTAATGATAAGATAACTGGTGTTTCTGTCTGTACGGTCACATCTGAAGACAATCTTTGGATTTGAACTAAATTATCAATTCCATTGCTTTCAATCAACTGTTGAATACAAGTACCATCTTTTACTTCATCTGAAATTATATTGCAACTTTGTATTATATTCTCATGAGCTACTTGTGTACTTTCGAGTGAAGATTGTGTAGCAGTTATCTCTTGAGCAATAGAGGCTTTGTCAACTTGTAGTAGAGAAACTTCAAAATTTGTCATGCTAAGTTTATCAGCTGCCAGTGTATATTCATTGTATTTCCCAATAACTCGTGTCATAACATCCTCTCTTGCTTCATCTAAAGCAGCAATCCTCTTTTTAGCACAGTCCTGGTTAAGTGCACTACAAACCCCATCCTCTTCCAAGTAAGAACAGTCGGTATCATAATTACATGTATATTCTCTATAGCCAGTGTAAATTATATAAGAACATGGGTAGTCCTTACGATTTGTAATGTAGATTTCCGTAGGTACCCATTCGATTTCTCTGTATAATGTAGGTTTGCAAATCCAGTCACAAGAACGTGACTGTGATCCAAAAAATGTTGTAACAACTCCAACTACAACTATTGCACTACCTACAACAGGATTAAATGCACCAATCCCTAAACCAGCTAAAAATAATCCAGCTCCAACTTTACTAGCAGTTTCACCTCCACCACAAGACCGAACATACTTGCAATAATATTTTGTAACCAATGCTGTTTTATGTGCCTCAGCTGATTCATGTACATATTTAGTGCAAGTTTTTTCTATTTTTTGACCTTCACTTGGTTCAAAACATGTTGTTGGCAGGGATGTTCCTTTACAAGTTTTATTGCATGTCATAATTTCACAAATGTCATGAGAAAATTCTTGGGTGATATTTTCATATTCCTCTAACAATTCCAGTAAAATACTTTCATGAATTTCCTTTGTATTTTTCTGTGACTGCTGTTTTTCTAATTTCTTATCCAACATGTCTGATATACCAGTATATTCTGTCTGGAGTTTAGAAAGTGTTTGCCCAAGAGAGGACACCTTCCCACTGACTTCAGCATTGGAATTCTGACAAGTTTCAAGACGCTTTTTGGAATAATCTGCCTCATTTTGGATTAGAAGTAGAACATAGTCTTGCACTGTTTCATGAAAATCTTTCATATCCAACTGTAAATATATTTGCATTGCTTCCCACGGGAGATCAGTGGTAGCGGACCCAACTATGTCCACTTCATAGCTGTTGAATATTACTACATCCCTAACATCAAATGTGAGTTGTTGTGAACTCAAGAAGATATCTGTTACCAACTGTGTATCAAATAATGATAAATTAGTAGAGTGCATGATTCCAAAGATACCAGGCTGATTGTAGAAAACTAAGAACTCTATATTCTGTCCAGATAGCGGATAAAGAGTTATGAAATCTCCCAGGGATGTTGGAAAGTTTGTAGAAGACTGTATCCTGATGTTAGACATACCATCAGGGGGGAGTACTGTTACTACCTGTGAGGAAATTCCCAATATTGTTTCAAAACCAGAAATCTCAAGGCTCTCAATGCTTAAACTCATGCATTTGCTGTGCAAACTGACTTCTTCGATTGCCAAAGAACTGGTATATTTGAGATAGGTATTGACCACACACTCATCACTAGCATACAAAAAGGGAATAAATCCATTTGATGTATAAATACGAGAGAATTGAAGTACACCTGCACCACTTGTGGATGTAGTATTACTACATACTGAATCTGTATAATTTATACAAATAAAACACTATATATAATATTACTGTAACAGTTTACCTTCACTCTGTAATACTGCTCTTCCAACATCAGATTTAAGTGACAGAGATTCAGGATGGGAATCTATCAGTGTTTCGATTGTAAGTAGCATCTTCCCTTCTAGTTCTTTGTGTACCTGTATGCATCAAATAATGAATAAACATGTGTAATTGCAATAATTACAATTACATACATCACAAGTTGATGCTGTTTGATCAGCACTAATGTAAAGATTTCCATCAAATTGAAAATTGGCAGATACAAAATCACCAGAAAAATTGCCATCTATATTCATATGCACTCCAATATTGAATCCAACAGAAGAAGGAGTAAAGAATCTATTTCCATTCCAAAACATTCCAGAAACAGGAGACAGTAGCCCAAATCGAGACAAGGAAATTGTTGTAAGTTTAATTTTCCAGCCATTACTCATATATGTTTGAAAGCCTGATAACTTCTCCAACTCAAGAGCTGCAGCATTTGTTATACCTACTTGAACTTGCATATTGCTACTATCACACAAGCTTGTAGCAAAACATAATGGAGTCTCTTCATCATTGTGCTGATACAAACCTTTCTCTTCAAAATACGAAAACTCCAAGTCATCCCGTACTCTTAACACATGAAATAGACCTCCATTCTGAACATTAATATTCTCACAACCATATAGAGTAGCTATTGTGTTTGCTTGCATGATAATTCCGTGAAAATCATAGCTTGAAAACCTTACTTTTGGATTAACACTGTATGAATTTGATAGCTTCAGTAGCACTGGCATTGGTATTATTCGAGCAGCATAGAATAAAAATCCGCGCAATAACGCATTTGAATGAAGCATGTCTCTGATATCTGATATAGTAGGTGTAAATGCATAACACATATCATCATTTGTATAACAGTTGGAACATGACATGGTTCCTGAAGCGACTGTGTCAATAGTCCTTGAATTAGATGGTAGTTGGACTCCAGCAATTGATAATGGTAGAACTATGTCATCAATATGAATGAAAACAACACCTGAAGATATATGATCAAATGTTGATACTGACCAGTTGCAAGAAGATGATAAAGAAATAGATTGATCGAAAACACAAGCTTGTTCAGCTAAATTGGTTGTCGAGGCACAGCATCCTGGTAATAGTTCATTGAGAAAATAACCACCACCTGACACAGAACTTGTAGCTACCAGCGCGATTTGCTTTTCTGGTTTTTTAAGGTCGTCAGTTGTAAGCACACTGTATTCTAGCTCAAATATTCCTTCAGTCTCTGCCTGTATTCTAAAAGATACAAAAGAATTTGGAGGGGAAATAAGAAGACTGCTGGAAGGAAGAATGTTGATGGAAGGGTCTGTGATGATATTAATTGTTAAATCATTATTAGGAACAGCTGTTATTGTCACTGGCTTTGATACCTGACCACGTATTAGAATAGGTAGATCAGAAACCATTATTTGTTCAGTCTCACAAAATGGACCTTTATATTTTGGACTTGAACACGTGCACAGGGCAGTGTTTTCATCATTAACAGAACATATTCCTGTGTGCTTGCATGGATTAGGATCACAAGCTTGAATTACTAGAGTGATGAATAAACTATGCAATGTATCCATTACATTCAACTAATATAATGTATACATTGTGATTAACGTATCATTAAATAAGAAAGCATTTAATGGATGAGTTTACTAATCAAAAGTATTAGAGGGTACTGGAAAAAATTTAGTTTATTAAATAGAGAAATTGAAACTAACTCATAGTTAACTGCAGTACATCATCATGAGTAGTTAAGTCACTCATACCAATCTTGAAAACTATTTACCAGTCAACTAAATTAATAATGGCATATAGGCTCGCAAACAAACAACAAAGCTACAACACTATAAAACAAAGCCAGTATTGGGTCTATTAGGGCATTCCTACTAACATTTCAAGGAGGTATGCCAGTTAGTGATGTAGGTAGGAATTGGCTCTTACATGATAAGGTGGCATAACTGAAAGTTTTATGCCTGATCATGATGTACTCTTAATCACACATGCATGCAAAATAACTATTATAATTAGCGTTAACATAAAGAATCATATAAGTTGTGGTCTCCACTGAATAAAGTGTCTTTTATCTATCATATGGTTTCTTGTAATTTAATTGATTGAGGGCATAGACTGACTACAATTTTTGCATCATCTCCAGGGGAGGAAGAAGTATCTGGTTTATATGTAGCTATATTGTTTAAAATTATTTATTACTAAGCCAAAGGATGCTTTTACAAATGAGGAGACAGACTATAAAACCGACTGCTCAGTGAACTTACTACTAATGTAACCATGAACCAGTGTTTCCCACAGAAAGATCTCAACTTTACACCCACATTAATTAACAATGTGGCCACACCTACTTTCTCTGCCCGCTGGATAAGGATGAGGCTGAGGCTGGAGGATCATTAATAGAATCTCCAAAACAAATTTACTGCTCATCATTGTGATCTAGAACAAAACTTGCTTTCACTTCCTTTCGATTGCACTAGCTATGTCCACATGAGTACTTGAATGTGGAAGTTGCTCACACATCTTTGCACTTTCTCTGTGCTTCTCGGGAAACAGATAGTTTAGTGATAAGTACTTATCCTACAACCATTCTTCGGCATCAATGGTAGTGAAAGATCTCTGTATCTAGTAGAAATCATTCTATCATCACCTATGTTTGGAGCTGGGTGTTGGTCGCCATCAAGATTAATAATCTTCTCAAGCATTTATATATGTTCAGAACCTTTTAACTAACTTGAGATTTGTCTTTAACTATCTCCTATGTCAGTAATAAGGGTTTCAAGCATGGTTAAACAGTTTACATGTAGCAGTAAAAATTTACAAAAGAGCCAAAGTCAACTATTTTTCCTATTTATAGCACACAGATAGTAATAGTGGTTATGATGGTTAGAGAGAAAATACTGTTATAGATGCAATTTAGGTGGAATATTGAATACTATATCTATTGCACTAGCACTGGTACTGGAATTTCTTGCTCTTGGAGTCTCAAATGTAAATACATATATATATATATATATATATATATATATATATATATATATATATATATATATATATATATATTATGTATATACTGGAATTCATTAGTGAATTTGTTCATGATTCAACCTTGCTAAATCCTAGACCCTAAGATCAAACAATGCGACCCTTACAGTCAATTATCAATTGACCTTTTGCTGGGACTCCAAAAGCAATAATGTCTGTCCCAATGAAAGGTCATTAGTTAGCAAATAATTAATATAATATTATTATTATTATGGCCCGTAGGGCCATCCCTATGATTGCTTTCCCACGGGTTCGAACTATATATATATTTAGATTATAGCTCATTAAAATGCTTACGTAGAAACTGGAACAAATTTGCTAGCTATCCTACCTGAAATATAGTTCTACAAGGTTCTTTAAAAGGTAAACAGAGTAGATAATCAAAATAATAACTATAATAGGCTGATGTGTTTCAGGCATCATAAGTTAGCCATGATTACTGAATGATGGACACCACAAAGCAGTCATAGGAATACTTTTATCTTCACTTAAATTTGTAAAGCATTCATAGGGATGTTTTTTTCTCTATATACACTTGTTATATAATACAGTCACTTTCCTTACATTTTCACATGCATGAACCATCATTACCTGAACAGAGTGGTGGTAAAGTCCAGTCAACAATACCTTCAGAGTTATACTTGCAAGATTGCTGATGAACAAAAATTCCCTCAGAGTAGTATCCAGGTTCACAAGCTAGTAGACAGGTTGAGTTAATATCAGAGGAACATGGAGACACTATAACCGAATGATCTGAAGGTATTAATTCAGGACATTGTATCACTGAACATGTTGTGGTCATTCCACTCCAGGTTGTATTAGGTAGACATTCCCTTGATTCTGAACCACTCAACACATAATCTTTGTCACATGTGAAAGTGCAGATATCACCAACTACTTGATGTGTTCCTATACATTCCATGTTACCATATACTGGACTGAGGAGAGTTTGACATGGCAGTGCTATAGGAAGATGATGAGAGAAAAACATCCACCTGAATTACAATAATATGATATATTATTAATTATATTAGTGATGCACCTATATTCTTCTGATAAACCGATAATTACCGATATAATAACTGATACAGATCCAATATTATATCTACCTTCTGGTTTCTGATTTCTGATTTTCTTTCATTAAAAATGAGCATTATTCATATCATAAAAGTGATCAATAATGCTATAATCACAAGAAATATTATTATTAGTGATAGTTAAACCACAGATATGAGTATTTATGTAGATTTAATCACCTGTGAGTTATAGCTCTGTAATAACCGAGGTGAAGCGAAGGTTATTACAAGTTGTAAGTCAAAGTTGATTAAATCACGTAAACACTCGTTTCAATGGTTTAACTGGCATAAGGAATGAATGCAATAGGATTAAATACGCATGGGCAAACCAGGCCTTTATCTGACTTCATGTAGAAGGCACCTTTCCATGTTCTGCAAGGAGAGCCAGTTTTAAAGAAATCATCAAAAAACTCGTTAGGCAAGGTGTAATTGTTTTGCGATCTCTGATCATGTCTACTATGGATCAAGTTGAGGGAGAGTGTGACAAAGTTTTGCTAAGGGCAAGTCAGCTATATGAGACTACCAGTACCTGTGAAGGCCTAGAAGAAACACATGTTTCTGTTGAGCTGTTAATGAGGCGAGTCAGGTGAACTGAAATCATGACAAGGGCATTGTTGAAGTTGCTGACAAAAAGATTTTTAAGGCTAGTAGATTTGGTGATCCGACTTGGAAGAAAAAGAGAAGTCACTCGATTCTAAAATCCTTTTGAAAAGTAGAACAAGTCACCTAATAGTAGCTTGGGAATTCCTAATGTGAAATAAGTGTATATAGAGAAAAACAAACATCCCTATGATTGCTTTACAAATTTAAGTGAAGACAAAAGTATCCCTATGACTGCTTTGTGGTGTCCAGCATTCAGTAATCATGGCTGAATTATCATGCCTAAAACACATCAGCTTATTATAGTTATTATTTTGATTATCTACTCACCTGACCTTTCAAAGGACCTTGTAGAACTTTAGGAATATATTTCAGGCAGAATAGCTAGCTACTAGTTCCAGTTCCTACGTAAGCTACTTAGCTACAGGCAGCTTTCTTTCTGCTGGTCTGTAGACTCCTGTAGAGCTCGAGCGCGCGTTCTTTTACGCGCCACACCCATTAATTGACCGAGCACCCGGGCCGCGGGAATGACGCAACTTCCTTAACTACGTATACAACGCATACTCCGCATACTCGCGCAAGTGGACACAAGAAAAAACAAGTGTATATAGGAAAAAAAAACATCCCTATGATTGCTTTACAAATTTATAAAAGTATCCCTATGACTGCTTTGTGGTGTCCAGCATTCAGTAATCATGGCTGACCGTCTATCAAGCATGAAAGACAACAGCTTATTATAGTTATTATTTTGATTATCTGCTCTCCTTACCTTTCAAAGGACCTTGTAGAACTTTAGGAACATGTCAGGCAGAATAGCTAGCTATTAGTTCCAGTTTCTACGTAAGCTACACAGCTTTCTTTCTGCTGGTGTGTAGAGCTTGATCGCGCGTTCTTTTACGCGCCACGCCCATTAATTGACCGAGCCCCCCGGGAATGATGTAACTTCCTTAACTACGTATACAACGCATACTCGCGTAGGTGACACAAACATATATATATATATATATATAAACATACATCGAACCCGTGGGAAAGCAATCATAGGGATGGCCCTACGGGCCATTAAAAAAAAAAAATATATATATATATATATAGTTCGAACCCGTGGGAAAGGAATCATAGGGATGGCCCTATGGGCCATAAAAATGTATGCCTTTTGCTTTCAACATCGCTTCTTCAAATATAACTTACAATATTGCTTATACAAAAAAGTAGTAATCAAGTTCTGCATTGTGATTCAATTTCTTTAATCAAATGGGTGGTGTAGGTGATTAAGTTGGAACTTATTAACCTCACTGAAAGTGGTTATGTGCATATATATAAATACTTCATTAGCAGGTGAAACATCAAAGTGAATTATTCATATCGTTCTTTAAGTACACTTATTACAAAATCAGTCAAATCTTTCAGAGATAACTGATACTGATTGACGACTGATACCAATTACTGATCTGATTATCGGTGCATCACAATTAGTTATAAAGTATAATATAATATTTACACATATGACTTATATGCATAATTATTACACATATATTATATTATATATATATATTATATATGTAGTATATATACCATGGCTTCGCGGTGTATATTGTTGATATACACCAAGAAGCCATGGTATATATAATATATGCTAAAGTTAACAAAAACATTCATTGCCCAGAACTCACCGACTAAGCCTTTTAGTCAACAGTCACGTTGTAGTATAGTATGGGAGAGTTGCAGATCATATTTAGACGGAGTGTTAAATTGTTTGAACTGCTTGCAATTGGGTTTCAAGTAACTTAGCTTGCGTTAACTCAAAAGAGTAGTTCTAAGGTACAGCAATTTCATTTACTAAATTGTCACACCCCTTACGTTATTGTTGCTCACGTGCGTTCTTCGAGTGTATATCAGATATATACTCCCTGTCGGGCCTTTGATGTTTTTGTTAACTATGGTATATATATATATATATATATCTATATATAATTATATATATATATCTATATATATATATATATATATATATATATATATATATATATATATATATTGTATATAATTATTATTATACATATTATAGATAATTATTATATTATATAACTACTATATAATACATATTATGTATAGCATATACCCCTAGTTGAAGGCAGTTATGGGCATACAACACCTGTAAGATAATTGGTCAAGGGCATAGCTGCCTCCAAACAGGTATTTTATAGCATGGTACCACAAAAGTATGCAATTAAATCACACTGGACATCACTGTTGTCAAGTAGAAACCATAGTACTATACCAATTAGTGTCTACTGTAAAAACTACAATTAGATTGGTTAGTGGCTAGACACTAAATCTTCCTGTTTACAGGCATGTTATGAGCATATATCTCGTGTTATATCAAAGTTTACCATGGCAATTGCCCACACACTGTGGTATAAATATATATATATATATATATATATATATAGTACAATTATGACATCATCCTTTGATGTGGCTAGGTCTATATTCTGTATATAGGACCCAAAACAGGTCTATATTTGGAGAAATTAACCCATTAACAACATGCAATACTTTATTGCCAAGTATAATAGTATTTTATTGCCAAAACTGTTGTGAAATCATTGAGAATAAGTGATCAATATATAGTTTGGGAAAAGATCATCATGCAGTCAGACAGTACCAATTATGTAGTAGTTCATTGATGTGGTGAGTCCTATATATTGTATGCAGGAGATGTCATCATCATACAATATATTGTATATAGTATGCTAATAGGTCCTATATACTGAATATAGGACCCTCGTTTTGTGTCCTCGGATGTGATATAGCCCTCGCAGGCTCGAGCTATATCACATCCTTAGACACAAAACTCAGGTCATATATTTTCTATATAGGACCTATTAGCATACTATATAATATACATATATATATATATATATATATATATATATTTACATGTATATATATATATATATATTATTTATATATATATATATATATATATATATAATTATATATATATATATATATATATATATATATTTATATATATATATATATATGTATATTATATAGTATGCTAATAGGTCCTATATACAAAATATACAAAAAATATATATATATATATAAATTATATAGCTAATAATATTTTATATAATTATATATATATATATTATTATAAAATATATATAGTAATAATTATATAAACCATCGCTAGTAGGTGTATTACACTAATATATGGCCTGAGACTGAAGTCAGAGGAAATTAGGTGATAGGGTTATACCCTGATTGTAAAGCACGAGGGGTATATCCCTAACAGCTAAATTTATGCATTGATGACGTTCTCTCGTGATTTCCTAGAGGTAAGAATTTGATAAAGCCTTCTATATTGGTAATTGTCTAGCAAGAAATTCATTATTCCTGAAGAGCTTTTCCTGCAGAGGCACTTTAATCTTTGGTCACTAAGTGCGTTTTTGTTAAGTAAGAATACAGTGGAGTCTTTTTAAAACAAATTCCAGGGGAAGAAGTATAATGGCTCATTATCCCTGAAGGTTGCTATAATTAATGAAGGATGAAGATTTGTAATTTGTATATATATAATTATAATATAATATAATATAATACATAATATTTAGACTATAGGTGCTGTAAATGGAGCAATTTTATTGATCCGGATAAAGTTCATAAGCATAGTATTTTTTCTTGGCTCCCTTACAAACCTGTCTAATCTTACTTATGAACTTGCTTGAAACTAAACTATTAGCTGATTCTGAAATAATGATAATCAATTGTAATTTGTCATAATTAATTTTTTAAATTATTTAGTGTAGCTTAATACAAGTGCAATAACATTACTGCAGGACATCAGCCACTAGCTAACAAACTTACTACTGAGGTACTGAGGATGCAGTTAATTGGGTGTTACAAGGTCTCTTCTACCTACGTAGTTATTATTATTTTTATTATTATAGTGAAACAGTACTTGCAAACGCTTGTTTTGATGCTTTAATTTCTTAGCACTAACGAAGAATGGATTTGATACTTGTGACTTTTTCACAATGTATTCCACATAAATCAGTAAGATAGAATGATGAGCTGAAAGGTATACACAGTGACCAAATCAAGCTAAAAATGTGGGCGTTGACCTGGAGTCAATCGCTTATGAGTTTGCTATTATAGTCTCTTAGATTTAAGGATCTGTCTTTGGTGAAGTAAAGCTCTTTGTTGTCCACTCCTAGTAGCCAGAATGTTTCTCTGCATCATGCTGTTGCTATAGTGTAAAATAGTTAGATACTGCAGGCACAGAGATCTACGCATGCTTGGTATCAGAGAGTACAGTAGTACTCTCTATGTATGGATGCTTAATCCACTGAAAAGCAGTGTATAAACGTCTTCAAAACGATTCGGCAGTGCTAGAAATGGGATCTACGAACTTCACTACCACTAGAAACAGTATTTTAAAGAACATAAAGCTTACTGTGTCTTAATATAAAAAAACTGCGCCAGTTTTGTTGTTCTTGGGTCATGCATATAACTCCAAAAATAAACTGAAAGTCAAGTTAGTTCATAAACTAAATGTTCATTAAATATTGTGGTCATATTTCAATGACATTTTGATCCAGATTCACAAAATATTCGCTTTCTTCAGGGGTACTGCCAGCTTAACAACGGTAGTCTTGTCCCTAGACCACCACGCACTATGGGAAAAAGATGGTATGAAACTGTTGCTTCAAATTCTTAGTCCAAGCGTCAGTCTGGGGATGAGACTATAACAACGCAGTGTTTGTATGAAGACGCCATTTTGACAGTAATTACTGTGGGTGTGTATTTTGTTTTGATTATTCAAAGTTAACCAATGGTAATAAGTTACCACAGCAATTGATCATGGAAATATCTGGGAAACAAGACATTAAAAATTATAAAAAGCGATAGGGATATGTTGTTCCTTTACTTTTTATACATTGTCATCCCTACATCAGTTTGATTTTGAAGAAAAGTTTTAATGTCTTATTATATTAGGCTTCATTGGAATAATAAATTGTGTAGATCACTGGCTTTGTCATCTTATACATATATATAATTATATATTATATACTGTTATAACTTGGATTGTTATAAATGTTTATATTCACAAAGGAACAGAGAGTTAAAGAATCAAATGTATACTGTGACTACAGAGCTGAATATAAGAAAACTGCACCTGCTTATATGCAGGGCTCCTAGACAATTGTCAGCCATACACAATGGAGATTATATATGTACATGTATATATGTACATGTATAATAATACTGGCTCTGAAAGCCTAGACAATTAAGTTTATAAGGTTATTACATATATATATATAATATATATAATATATATATATTATATATATTATGTATATATATATATATAGATAGATATATGTAAAAATATATATATATATATATATATATATATATATATATATATAATATATAATTATGTGTATTATATAAACCATCATTATTAGAGTAAGCTGCCAATTATCGGCACATAACGCTATAGCGCAAATTTCCTTGACAATATAAAATTTTTTGTTCACAGGAAGTGAGGTCATTAACTCTGCTGTAATCATGCGCAATTTCAGGAAAATACCCCGTTGTATGTTTGAATGGCAACCTTCGATGTGAACTGAGAATTTGCCAATTATCATCACCATGTACTTATTATCGTCACCCTATTCTTAATTATTGGCGCTTAATGACTTCTGCTGCCAATGTTGAAATATCAACTGTTAGAACAGTATGAATTATCTTTTATGTTCATCTTTATTCTTTCAGCTAACTATTTGTGTATTTTCAATGGTATTAATCTGTGCACATTTTGTTAAATAGCTGGCTAATTATGATACTTATTATGAACGATTTACGAACAAATTATAACAATATAGCTACATAACAAAGAGCATAACAAGGAAATTCTGTTCATGATCAATGAAAAAATGTTAAACAATACAATATGAACAGAATTCTTCGTATAGCCAATGCACATAGGCACACTTGACCCACTCTAGTCTGGTACCTTGATTAATACCTTCAAGGTATGTATGCAGACATTCACCACATTCATCTTGACTAAATGAAATTTCAGAAGTAACTGTAGATATACAGGTTGTAGAGGAAGAGTGTGGAGATGAAGTCCCACGAGGGTTTGTTTGTTCTGAACCTGAGGTTTTAAATTGCTTAGCACTTTTGCAAGGCATAGATTTACTTGGCCTTTTCTGTGTAGCTGTAGATATACAGGTTGTAGAGGAAGAGGGTGGATCACAAGAGTCTGATTGTGCTGAACTTGAGGTTTTAGATTGCTTTGCACTTTTGCAAGGCATAGATTTACTTGGCCTTTTTTGTGTAGCTGTAGATATACAGGTTGTAGAGGAAGAGGGTGGATATGAAGTCCCACAAGAGTCTGATTGTGCTGAACCTAAGGTTTTAAATCGCTTACCAGCTGTATCAGCTCTTTGGAGAACAGGAGCAGACTTAGAGCGCAGTCTCTTTCTTCACATTTTTCGAGGTATATTCTCTTGGAATGAAAGGTAAATCCATCAAAAACACACAAAGGAAAATATACTTACCTCGAGAAGAAACTAACCACGAGGAATGGAATACTTCGCATACCTTGTTATCGTAAGACGCTGTACATAGGTGCCGATAATTGGTACATGTCGATAATTGGCAGCTTACGCTAGGTTTATTGCACTAACATCCACCTGAGACTGAGGTCAGAGGAATATAGCACATAAGGTTATACACTAAGTGTGAAGCATAATGGGTATATTCCTAACTGCTAAATTTTTGCATTGATGACATTATCTCATGTGATTGCCTGGAGGGAAGAATATGATAAAGCCTTCTCTGTTGTATTGTCATGCGTGAAATTCATTATTCCTAAAGAGCTGTTCCTGAGGCAATTTGAAAATCAAGACCTTTGGTCGCTAAGTGTGTCTTTGTAAAGGAAAAATACAGTGAACTCTCTATAATAAAATTCCATTCGGACTAAGTATAATGGGTGCTACTAAAAGTAATTTGTATTAAACAAATTAATGAATTCATTAATTACTACATTATCATTAATGCATCACCACTATCCCTGAAGGTTGCTGTAATTAACAAAGGATGAAGATTTGCATCCTAATAACCAAAGTGGGTGGAACTGAATACATAATAAAATCATGAAAATATAAAGAAACAGAAATGCACACATTACAAAGGAGATATTCATTTACTTTTAAAGAAGTGAGATAAAGATGCTAAGTAGCTATAGGGTTTGCCACTAAATACTGCAATTTCAAACACTTGCTTTGCTGCTCTCCTGCAGCTAATGAAGCATGTTTTGGTATCTCTTGGTTTCTCTTGGTTTTTTAGATGGTCTTCTGCCCAACTAAGTTAATCATCAGTACTGTTTGAAATGCAGATGTTATGCAGGCCAATTAGAGGTGGGTGTTACCTGTTGGACTACTATACTTTCAAGTGCTTGCCTTGTTCTCTTCCTGGTGATAATGATAAATTTGACATCAATCAACTCTAGTTTCCCATAAAGTAAACTAGAGTCTTCAGTCTTATAAAATATTGGAGTTATAGTGCCATTTTAATAATTATTATAGACGTACTAATCTAACTTTAATTTTTTTAAATGTGTAAAGCGTTTTATCAGTATTCATGCTAAAAGAATTGAATTGTAAAATTCATATGGATGCCCTGCAGGGAATACGTATAGCAATGTTTTGCCTACTCCATCAAGAGACTCTTCATCATGTTTCCGTTTTAATGCCAGAAGTCTTCTTCCAAAAATTGTCCACCTAAGAGCCCTTTGTGCTGCTATGAGGTGTCATTATATACCTTAGCGTCAATGTATCTTTTCATCCTATACAATTTTCTGCTCCAGATCACTTGGAACTCATCTTTCTTGAATGCTCTGTTGGTCATTATTATTTCAGGATTACCTTCAGAAATGCTGTTCTTGATCTCAACCCGAGAAATCTCTGAGATATAATAATCTATGGTGACTTCAACATCGACTACAAGAGTTCCCATGACTTCATCTTAGCTTTGTTTGAAAATGACTTTTGTTTGTCGCAAGAAGTCTTAGAACCCACCCGTATTTCAGTCCCTGCTTCTACTACCATTCACTAGGCTTTTATCTCCAACTCAATGTCATTAAAATCATGTGAAGTGCTGGATCCCTTTTCAAACAGTGATCATAAGTCTATTCTAGTCAAACTATTCCTTCCATTCAAGCACAAAGTCCACATGCGTCAATTCAAAACTGTATGGATCTGCAAAAAGACTAATACTACTCTTGCCCAATCACTACTTGAAGATGTGGCAGTAGCTTCTTTTGGGGAAAATGTTGATGTGTTCTGTGAAAGCTGGTCCAATGATATTCTAGATGTTATGTCTAAAACCTTTCCATCTAAAACGATTCCACTTTATAATAACCTTCCTTGGATCACAAAAGAGATAGTATATATTATAAATGAGAGAGAATCAATGTATAGGAAGTACAAACACTCAAAATCAATTGACTACCTTCGCAATTATAAGATACTTCAGAATACAGCTGTGTCCATGATTTGCTCTTCAAAGGATTCAAGACAGTTTTGGTCTACGATCAACAAGATTCAGCCCAGTTCAAACATCTCTTCTTCACTATCTGATGGCTCAATTTTGGTTTCCACCAACTCTGATAAAGCAAACCTTTTAAACAAGTTTTTTTTCTACTTGTTTAATGATTCTAAAGTTCCCTGTACATATATGAACTGATTGATACCTCTGACTTTAATATCTCTTCTGATCAAGTGAGGATTCATCTATCTGAACTGGATGCATCGATTTCTACTGGTCCTGATGGTATTTCATCCTAGCTTTTGAAATCATTTGCAGCTACAATCGCCCCATCTCTTTCCTCACTTTTCAACCTATCCAATGATCAGGGTATAGTACCATCCAGTTGGAAGCTTTCCAATGTAGTGCCTATACCTAAAGATGGCCCAAAAACCACGTTGAATCATTTAGACTCATCTCTCTTCTCTCTGTAGCCAGTAAAGTGTTAGAGAAACACATTCAATTTTTACTACTGGAACATTTTACTAACAACAATATTCTCTCTGATAACCAGTGTGGTTTTCAACACAACCACTCTACCATTCTACCAATCATCTTTGCGTCTCATCATTGGCATTCATCACTTGAAAAAAAAAATTTGTTGCCTGCATTTTCTTTGATCTACGTAAAGCTTTTGATAGCATACCTCACCAAGCCTTACTTAACAAACTACATGGGTATGAAGTTCCAGAAACCCTTTTGAATGGCTTGAAAATTATCTCTGCAATCGTAGGCAGTGTGTTGTCGTTAATGGCTACTCATCCGATCTCTTGCCTGTTAGATCTGGTGTGCCTCAGGGGTTTATTCTGGGCCTTCTATTGTTTTTGGCTTATATTAATGGTCTTTGTGGCATGCATTTTTCCCATGGAGCAAGAATAGAACTGTTTGCAGATGATCTATTACTGCATAAAGAACTCTTCAGCTGATTTTGACAATATTCAAGAAGATATCAATCTAATAAGCGACTGGGGTAAGGGATAATTATCTGACACTGAACACAAAAAAATCTAAATATATGTTTATAACTCGTAAACGTAAGCTTTCTTTAGTTCATTACTTTTGTACATCAACGGATCCCCGATCAAAAAAGTACCCTCCTTCAAGTACTTAGGTATTTTGATTTCTGATGATCTTTCTTGGTCAAAGCACATTGATCGTATCTGTGCTAAGGCAAGACGTCTTTTAGGGTTCTTCTATCGCTCTTTTTCTTCTAGTATTGATTCACAAACATTCCTTTCTTTCTATAAAACTCAAGTCCTCCTAGTTCTGGAGTATGGATGTGCAGTTTGGGATCCTCAATTGACCAAGAATATCGAGAAACTGGAAAATGTCCAAAAATTGCCTATCGAATTGCATATAAGTTGTGGTCTTCTAAATTTACTCCATATTCATCCTACAATTTACCATCTCTTGCTAATTGTAGAATTTACCTCAAATTACTTCTTACTTACAAACGTTTTCATGGCTTCTTTTATTGTCCATCCAGTTTATTTTTATTCCGAGCAAATCCTAACTTAAGAACGTCACATAACAAGCAACTTATAGCTATGTTTTCAAGAACAAACTCTACTTTTCATTCTTTTTTTATTCCTCTGTAAGACTATGTAATGCCTTACATGTTGATTAGTTACAATTAGTTATTATAAAAATAGTCTTTTACTCATGTATTTAAAATAGAGATTAATTTTCTTTCTGTATTATTTTCATTTTTTGTTCTTTTTCTTTTATATTTTTCCTGATCCCTTTATATTTGCTATTGCTATTGGGATCTTCATTGCTATAAAAAATTGATGTAAGTGTTTGTTTTAAGCAGGCTTTCATTTTAACAATGTTTGCGTTGAGCGACTCCACTGTAATAATGTAATAATTATTAAATTTTCAAATAAGTAAATAACTTACTTTCATGGTTTTACAGGTCGTATTATTATACTGAATAATATACCACCAGTGACATCAGCAATCACGGCATATATATAGAATTTTGTCAAACGCTTATATTTAAATGCTTGTTACTGAGCTATTTTTCAAAGAAACTAACTAAATTTGCTAGAGCAATAGTTGCTCTTCCTGAATACAATATTTCACTTGCTACCTGTACAAAATTGATGAATAATCATATATGTGCTTGACAAAATTCTTATTTGAAATTGACTCATTTTCGCATTCACAGTATATATATATATATATATATATATATATATATATATATATATATATATATATATATATATATAATATATTATAATATATAATACAATATATATACAATATATAATGTAGGAGGTGTGTATGCCAGATGTACCACCTATATCACCACATAAACCTCTGAAAACCAGCAGGTGGTATATATATATACCAACTATAGACATTGTTTAAATTTTTAGAATGTGTACGTGCAAAAAACACCTGACCACATCAGACAGTTCCCATTATACCACTATATACACATACATATCACTTGTGCTTACCTTCACAAGAATGTTTATCATCTGCTAGTTGATATCCTTCCTTACATTCGCATTCATAGCTTCCTTCAGTGTTTTGACAGTCATATTCACATCCACCATTATTGATGTTACATTCATTGGTATCTATACACATATTACAGATATTACTTGCACTATAATCATACTATTAATGGCTGACCTATACATGTCCTATTGTCTGCTTGTAACTGGTATCCATTAGTACAGGAGCAAATGTATTTTCCATCATCACAATGGATGTTTGTGCAGTTGTGACTACAACCATCAATATCATGCTCACATTCATCAATATCTACAAACGAAATACTTAATATTAATACTAGAGCTGAAATGAATGGTGTATTTAGTTATATGAATATTTGATTTGTTTAATGAGTGAATATCTCGTTATTTACTTGGTTTCACAAAATATTATTTAACTTGTTTCTATTGAAAAGTAATATCAAGTATTACCAAACCATACTTTGCATGCATGTATTGCTGAATAAGCAGAATATTGTATTACTCCTATAATCTCTTTCAAGATTGTGACTTTTGACCCCTAATCTGCCTCTGATGTGTAATTATGATAGATGTTTACAACAGCAGCCATAAGTGTTTTTATCATTCATTCAGAACTCTATAGGTGTAGAAAGCTGGCAGAGGTGTTGTGCATGTGTCACTACAAGTCATTGTGGAATTTAATCGATGTTAGCTATAGGCCTAGGGTACATGTATTATATGTTGACCCAACAGTTCAACCTCCTGAGTCAGTACACAATATGTAGCCTCTAACAGTGATTAAATTCCAATAACACATTGTGACATGTGTACAACCTCTTTTGGAAGGTCAGTAGCAAAAAAATTTTTCTGCAGCCATTTTACTGTAATTATAATTATATGTGTATGGTTTCTGCATATTAAAGAAACATATGGATAGCGAAACATGGAAATACCAAAGTAATGAATTAATATCTGTGAATAATCATTGTAGCCTATATCTCTGTCTCAATGATCGTGACTTCTTTACAATCATGAACACTCTACCATTGAATTACCGTTGCATGAATTTCCATTATCTGATAATTCACATCCTTCATTACATCCACAATTATATGATCCAATACTGTTGAAACATTGTTGTTCACAATCATGTGTTTCCAGTTCACATTCATTAATATCTGTGGAACATGAAACAGTAATAATGATTGACATTCTATTATACATATTGTAATTACTACCATTGCATTTCCTAAAGTCTCTTATGTCTTTTTCATAACCATCATCACAGAAGCAGTTAAAAAATCCATCAGTATTGGTACAATTTTGTTGACAACCACCATTAGCAAGTAAACATTCATTCACATCTACAAAAAGGGGGTGGGTATAAAATTTAGTGTTGTTTTGGTTAACTATAACTATAACCAAAATCCCTTTTAGAAAGCTGTTGTAACTTTCAGTTAACTAAACTATAGCTAAATTACTTGAATATTATACCTAAAATGGACTTTTAGTTAGTTGCGAACTAAAACTAAAACTATTTTTATAAGCCTTATAATATAGCTAATTAACTCTATCTATGACTGAAATATTGAGAACGTACATATACTACAACTATAATTAAAAGTGGTTATCCTTATCTTGCTAAAATAACACTAAATTAGAAATACATAAAATTGATTAGAAATTCAGGAGTACATTATAGTTACAATAATTTTAATTATGAGATCAGTGAATTTATATACCTTCACATCGATGAGAATTTTCTGTAGATATGACATAACCATATGGACATTCACATTCATAGTCTCCTTTAGTATTATGACAATAATCTGCACTTGCACACTCGTGAGTACCAATAGCACACTCATTAATATCTATACAATATTATTTGTACACGGATGAATCTTTGTTGCAGTTATACATTCAAGTATAGTTACTCACCCACACAAGTATATCCATCATATGCTAAAGTATAGCCTGGATGACACTTACAATAATAATCTCCTGCAGTGTTATTACAATTTGCCAGGTTATGACAAATGTTGGGATTTTCTACACATTCATTGATATCTATATAGACAACAAAAAGTGGTTAGAAGATAAACTCCAGGGTTGAACAAGCAAGCCAATTTCAAATTTCCTACTTAATTTTATGGATATACTGAAGAGATTTTAGCAATATTCCGATAAATCAATTAATACTTTAGATATGTATTGAGAAACGTTTTAATAATAATACATATGTAATTAGATCAAATATCTGGTTTCTGATTTTCTGTCATCAATGAAAATGAGTATTTTCTCAATCATAAAAGCTAATCACAAGAAATGACATTATTGGTACACTTATTTCAATATTAGAACAGATACCAATACTAGACATAATGGCAAATAATGACTGATAGCAATTACCAATCCAATTATATGAATATATCACTAGTACTACTTTATATACATACCTGTAGCACATGCATCACCAGTCCATCCATGATTGCATGAGCATGAATTCACTCCTGTACACTGTCCATTGGAGCAAACAGGATTACAGGTTGCTATAAAAATAAGCAGGAATTAGAATGAGAATTATGCCTCTAATGACTTACGTATGCAGCTTGGATAAGTTCCAGTGAAGCCGGAACAACAGGAAAGTTTGGATTGGTAACGAGTTACTTGTTCACACGTATATACTGATCTGTACTCTGTTCTATGAAAACAGAAAATGAAAACTCTATAATACTAACAGCAAAATTAATATTGTACGTGTGTTGTCGAAGTTTTACAGATAGGGATATTGTTTATTTTCATAGGATCCTATTGTAAGACATGACATAAGTATAGCTAATTACTGCATTCCACTTTAAGTTTTCATGGCCCGTAGGACCATCCCGATGATTACTTTCCCACGGGTTCAAACTATATATATATTTTTTTTTTTTTTTGTGTCCACTTACGAGAGTATGCGTTGTATACGTAGTTAAGGAAGTGACGTAATTTCGAAGGCTCGGTCAGTTAAGGGCTCGAGCTCTACAGACCAGCAGAAAGAAAGTTGCTTGTAGCTAACAGTAGCTCAGTGGAGTAGGAAGGAAAATTTTATTGGGGGGCAGGTTAAAAATATCACAACAAAATTGGCGTATATTTGAATCAAAATAAACTAAACATTTCCAAAAAAGGTTATTCTTTGGTCAATCATTTCCCTATGAATGCGCAGGAGCATACAATGATTTAATCATGACTGAGTCAGGTACGTTTTGACACGTTTTAGTGCAGAAAAGTTACGTTCTGCACATCAGTGGTGACTTGTACATTTCCGTAAAACGTTTTGGCTGGCTGGTGATTGAAAACATTACAAATTGTACTGATTCGTGTTACTTCCTTGATTGGAATGCCATTTACTTTACAGATTTTATTGCATCTGGGAGGAGTTGTAGATGAAGCTTTAATGTCTATATCATTTTTGCACCTCACCAATGTGACTATTGCAGCTGCTAATATAGCATTAAATCAATTCATTGGAGTTTACACTTTATCACATCACTGTGATAACTGTGATTGTATATAGCAGAAGTATAATATGCTTGCAGGAATTATTGGGGGAGCAGATCCACCCCCACCCCCACCCCCCCAGCTTGATTTTTGGGGGAGCAACTGCCCCCCCCCCCTGCCCCCTTGTTCATACTCCACTGTAGCTTACGTAGAAACTGGAACTAATAGTGAAATATATTCCTAAAGTTCTACAAGATTCTTTGAAAGGTAAGGAGAGTAGATAATCAAAATAATAACTGTTGTGTTTCAGACATGATAAAGTCAGCCATGATTACTAAATGCTGGACACCACAAAGCAATCATAGGGATACTTTTTTCTCTATATATCTTGTTATCACTTGTAAATTAATTATTTTACGTAATAACAAAAATAAAAAATATTTTGCAAAAGTTGTGGGCTTTTTGCATACTTTCTCTGGTATTTGCAATGCATAAGTCTGGAACAAAGCTAGGTTGCAAACAAAGCTTTCATCAATTCCTTTGTGTTGTCTCATCCCAGCCTCTCTAAATTTGGGGAGCGTCTGGCCAATATTTTGGGACAGAATGACATTTCATTCTGGAATGCACATATAAAACAAGGATATCACGTGTTTCTAAGATTAACTTGACTTCAAGATCTTCTTCCGGGCTTCTATCAGCTAGTGACTCATTTGGTACTGAGTAATGTGAAAAGCTGGCTAAGAGGAAAGTCTGTTATATATGACTTAAACTAAACAAGATGTCTTTAGTCTCCCCCTGTCAGTGGTTAGTTGCTGTGATTTGGTTGTTGTTGTTAGTGTATGACAGCGTTTAGGCTATGCTGAGAATTACAGATATGGAAATGAGTATCTTGTGTTGTCAGACACTTTTCCGTGTAGTGGGTGTGGATAAGAACGGGTCTACCCTTTGTGTACATGTTCACTATGATATGACCATAGTATAGTCTTCTAAACTAAAGAAATTTGACATCTAAATATGCCTGTCATCTCATTTCTTCGTGATTCAAAAAAAACATCTCTGCGGTTAGACTATAGCAGATATTTTTTACGGGGAATTTAGTTTCGCTTAATGTCGCAGTCAAATGCATTCCACGGAAATTTATTTACCCCTTTCAATCTTGCAACAGACACATAGTCGAAATTATTATACCACACCCACCTTAATCAAGCATATATAATGTGTGAAGTGTGGCTCAGCATCACAGATGCAACTGAGTGCAGGTTCTTTGCAACTTTCTGGACCTCCTGGAGCAATCTAACAGTCACCTTAACCTTGCTTACCAATTACTGCAAGCACAGCATCCACTCAAGTCTGCAAGCGAAAGCTATTTTTCACTTATTCTCCCAACATCCCTTTCTCTCTCTCACTAGAACTAGTTAGAAAGTAAGTACATCAACATCCCATTGTAATCTCCCTTTACTTTTTTATTAATTTTATTAATTTTTTAAAGTACCCTAAGCAAACTTCAAAGTAACATCAAAGGGTGGACACTTGAATCAAAGCACCACCTGACCACATCCAACAAAGTGTTGGCGTTTTGGCAATAGAATACTGACATGCCGCCACCACATTGATATACTCTCATAATCTACAGTAATTTAGTATTCTATTAATTTGGTTACACTTCCTCTCTGGCAGGAAGTTGTAAAATTACAAACTTATAAATCTGAAAGGGTTACTGCCATTTTCACGATCAGTTTATTCCTTCCGTAAACTACACCTCCTGTAAGACAATGTATAATTACACTATGTTAACAGAGAGGTGTGGTTATAGGATGAAGTAAACTGATCCAAGTGAAGTGAAAATCTCAGTACACGTTCTTCAATTGACCACTATCAAGCGCATAATTCATACGTAAAGGAATAGTTTCAGCTGGTTCGAAAACTTTTCTCTGGTTGGGGATCTGAGTACGTTTCATGCCGGACCGGATACCAAATTGATAACCCAAGATCTTTGTTCTGATTTTAACCCTGCCTACGTGGCAGCCTCCTACAAAATCCTATGATCTTTTCCGGAGCAGGTGACAGTTTTCTCCTACACGAACTTTTATGTCTGCGAAAAAAAACAGCTATACAACATAATTATGGCATTAAACAATAGGACATATGCTTTCATCCATCAAAACATAATTTTGAGTATGTTAAAAGGCACATACAAAAGCTATAAATACAATCCTATGATTACTAATATGCCATAATTATGTTGTATAGCTGGTTTTTCTTCACGGGCATAAAAATTCGTGTAAGAGAAAACTGTCCCCTTTATTGTCGTTAACATAAATACCTATTATGGTAAAAATGCTTTCATATACTATAATGATTATTAAATAAGTTAAATAGTTAATATGTACATTATATCCCATCATATAAGTATACCTTGTTGCACGACATCTGCCCCAGTTAAGCCATCCACAACTCCTGTAATAAACTCGAGCAAAACTTTCTCTCCTATATGTACAGGTTTCAGTTTCGTATCCGACTTGAATAGTAATAGAACATCTAGATTGAAAATATTAATAATAGTATGAAATCTGCATTTTTATTATAAAACTTTTCTTATAATTAACAACTTTACATGGCAGAAGCTCTTGCAATCACCACCAGCAAGGTAAATATAGAACAAATAGTAGGAGATAAATACAACATTTTGCATCAAGAATTAATGCACATACGTAAGCTGAATTTGTTTTGCTTGCATTTAACCTTGTAAACCTAATGAGCGTGGGCGTTAGTCTCGATTTCTTTTTTTACTGCAGAATTCAATTCTACATTTCAGAAAAAGTGTTTGTCTAAATATACTTTCTATCAAATTTGTGTTTAGTTTTTGAGTTATTTGCAAAAGAAGTTTCCGATGTTGCAAACTTTGAAGTGTAATAAAGTCATGAAGAATCATTGTATTGACATAGAAATTCAGATATCAAGCTACTGCAAAAATACAATTTACAAAATAGAGAGATTTTTAAAAATAAGTCTTTACTTTTGTTGTAACAATTTATTGAATTTTCAGATTTCTGACAATGGAATTTATCAGTGGGTTTACATTTTTAGGATAAAAACTCTCTATTACATTTGAGATAGTTTGCTAATGTATCTTGTTTGTACTTCGTATCTGCGAAATTTACTTTTATTTACCTTTTATTAGAAAGAGTGTTCTTGGATGCGTTGTTGTTCAAGAATCGTCCATTTTATAATAATATTTTTACAAAAATGTGTATGTCTATCGGTAATAAAAATGGTATTTACATAAATTTTGCACGTCTATCGGTAGAATAGACTTAGATAATAGTGGTGACGAATTATTACACTTTATTTCTAAATGAACGAATTACTGTGGGAGGAGATTAGAGTTATTATATGCGGTATCCTTGTGATAAGTATATTATAAGGATTATAGAACTTTTTTGTCAAGACTCTACAACAAAGCGGAAAAAGGTAAAATATAGTACATATAAACACCTAACATTATACAATCAGAGCCTCTGAGAGGACTATATAGACATATATTATTATGTAGCCCTTTTGTTTGATGTTGTAATAAGCTGTTCATGGGGGTTGGTGTAAAATTTGCAAGCCCTGTGTTCTGTAATGATAGTAATGCTATGCTGCTGTAATCATAGATGCCTCTAGAACCTGGAATCCAAAATTTTCTGTGTGTGTATGGGACAACATGCCTCAGACCCCTACATGCATTACACAATCTGCTCCTAGTCTCATATAACCAGACCCAACCCCTCTGCAATATGATGGGAAAGACATACTGTGTTCACTGAATCAATGTGAGGCGAACACATATATATTTGTTCAGTATTGATAAATTATGATTACTGTCCAACAGCTTCATCTTTTTTGGATGATTCTTCATGATTTCCTTCTACTTTTGATATTCAATCAGCTTAAAATTCCTTTTTGAGTATATACATGTACAGCAAAAAAGACATTTTCTTCATCAAAATTGTCACTTTTTATCTCTGACTCTTTAAAGTTCAATAAAATGATTCCCGAAATAGTACTTCAAACTACTGCAATAAGACAACAAAAAGATTTATTTAGCAACCCTTTCCATAACATCTATTAAAATTTTTGATTTTCGAAATTTATCTCTGAGTATATGCTTTCACAATTGTTCAAGAACCCTTTATTTTATTAATTAACTAAAATTTGCATGTCTAAAATAAATGGTTAAATTTTGTTGTCAATGTCATGTGACAACAAAATCACATTGTCATATGATTGTGTTGAATTACAAAAAGTATAATTATTATTATTATTGATTAACCTTTTTTCTGAAGAAAAATGGGACTAACGAAAAAACAGATGAAGCATTTAAATGAAGCTAGACATCAAAAGAAAGAAAAGGTACATATGTAATTAAATATTATTCCTATAAAACCAATGTATGTATATACATTGTATATATGACATTATATGTTTATATACATATATGAGGGTGGGGTAAAAGGTTTGAATGTTCGAACCTCTGATTGTTTGCTGCACATTTTTAGCTGAATTTCTACCTTCAAAGCTTTGCCACACTCGCTTTGATATTTTGAATATGTGTACTTCTAGTGAAGAATGTGGGTGTGTTCCTGTAAAGTTGAGGCTGTGTTGTTGGCTGAATCCAAGTAGAAACAGTGACAGGAACAAGACTAGTGCTTGTTATAAAGCAATAATAGTTGATAAAAATACATGCGAACCTTTGAATATTGTTTTTATTGCTTTGAATGTTGTTTTGCAACCTTCGTTCCAGCCCTAATATATATTATATATATATAAATTATTATAATTATATATTATATATATATATATATATATATATATATATATATATATATATAATATATATATATATAATATAACATTGCATGTACATATTAGTTTTTATGTTTGTATGTACAGTGTATGAATACAACATAAGGCATAGTAATTTGGACACAAATTTAGTTTGCATATACATGTAGCCAAATTCACACTAGTCGCAAGTACATGTATAAGTGCAACTCACAGCTGAGATGCTGCTTAGTACATACAGTGTAAGTGCACCTTGTGTAACTTCACCTGTAAAAAAAACTTCAAAGCTTTGCTACCACACCCTCTTTAATGTGGCAAGGTAATTAGTAGTCTTTTAGTAAAGTAGAAAAGAACTGATGACGAAATAGACAAAGAACCTATACCTTTGAATTTTTGGAAGGGTTTCCTGCCTCTTGTGGCCAATGGCCGAGGGGTCTATGCAGGCATGCCTGCTAAGCACCTTGGTCATAGAAGGGAGGGGTTTAGAGCCTAACGTTTCTCAATAAATACAAGTATAACTCCATCTACACACAAATTTTTGTAGGAGGAATGGTCTGGTCTGCTTAGCCTAATTGTAGTAGTTGTGCCCTGTTACCAACAGTTTATCCAATCAAATTATATGTTATGTCAGGATAGAAAATGGTTTCCATGCTTCAAATTTTAAGAAACCTGCTTCTGATATGCACACTAGAGTAGTATCTATATACATGTAGTTTTATGTGTAGGAATGACATTGTCATAACTACTGGTAAACAAATTGTACTTCATATTGTGAGCATCATGGCTACTGTTTCCAGGCTTTCAGGCTGCAGTGAACCCTGCCCACAGTGGCATGGTAATTAGTAGGCCTTTAGTAAAGTTAAACAAGTGTATATAGAGAAAAAAGTATCCCTATGATTGCTTTATGGTGTCCAGCATTCAGTAATCATGGCTGACTTTATCATGCCCGAAACACAACAGCCTATTATAGTTATTATTTTGATTATATACTCTGTTTACCTTTTATAGAACCTTGTAGAACTTTAAGAATACATTTCAGGTAGAATAGCTAGCTATTAGTTCCAGTGTCTACGTAAGCTACACAGCTTTCTTTCTGCTAGTGTGTAGAGCTTGATCGCGCGTTCTTTTTCGCGCCACGCCCATTAATTGACCGAGCCCCCGGGAATGATGTAACTTCCTTAACTGCGTATACAACGCATACTCGCGTAGGTGACACAAGAATATATATATATAAACATACATCGAACCCGTGGGAAAACAATCATAGGGATGGCCCTACGGGCCATAAAAAATTACCGATGATGAAATTTTACTAAACTACAATAATTAAAGACTACATCACATCTCTTTATCCATCTACATGTATATGTATCCCTACTGTGATACTCATAAATACGTTACTTATATATGTATTTTATACTAAGTCACTTTATTCTTACAGGAAGTAACTTCGAAAGAGACTCCGAAATCAGTGGATAAACATGTATGTCTATGTGTCATGTGTGATGTAACATATCGCATGTATATATTTATATAATATATGATTATATTATATATATACATGTATATATGCACGCAGTAAGTGACACAGAAATGATAATTCAGAGTCAGAAATAACAGGCGGCCATCTGCCATTATCCGTGCATGTCAGGACAATGACTGAGCAAATTACTGCATGCAAGGACATTATGGCAGTTATGTTTGTAGAATGTAAATATTCGCAGGACTGTTAATGCCAGGTGTTTCATATGAATCTTGTCACCTCTAGTTCTCACTTTTATAAAATTGTAGATTGTAACTTGATTGCTTTGCTGGAAAGTTGAGTTGTTAAAAGACAGCCATGGTTGATACAAAAAAGTACATGTACCAAGACAGAAATACAACAAATCTTCGTCAAGATTTGCGTGATAAGTGCTTTCCTTTTTTTGTAAGCAGCAATTTCATAATTTTCAAGTTAATAATTCAACACATTATGAACATGTAAAATAGCCAGTTTGTAAAACATAATTATAATTAGACACAGAAATCTATAATATAGTAACATACATATATACAATGTACAATACATGTACAGGCATTCCACTACTGTTTGGTGTAGTTAGTTATTGTACAAGAATAAAATAAATAAGGATATAGGGGTATCAAAACTGAAAAACACAGAAACAAGATTAGGATAGTACCTTAGCAATGAAATTACACACCACTTCCACCCTACATACATGTATATAAGTACTGTATAGCTAGTTTTTTTGCAAGTCCGCTTTTCGTTAACATGTTATTTGCTAGAAACTAACATGTAAGATTCATGTTAAACACAAACAAAGATCATAGATACATGTAGATGGTGAGAGAGAAAATAAACTGAGTCGCAAATTTTACATACACTGATAGATCCTTCTTAAAGACTTTGACTATTTAGAATATTAATATTATAACGAACAAAGTAACAATAGCAACAACTATCTCTTACAGAAATCAACCTGCCTACAGAAATCACTTAAATAGCTAAAGTTTCCAGAATGGTCTATATCATGTGGTACACATTGGACAGTCTAGAAAATTCTATAGATACATGTAAATCCATCCCACATGGTACTAATTGAATGTTCTATATCATGTGGTACACATGTGGACAGTCTAGTAGATACATGTTAATCCATCCCACATGGTACTAATTGAATGTTCTATATCATGTGGTACACATGTGGACAGTCTAGTAGATACATGTTAATCCATCCCACATGGTACTAATTATATAAATAATCATGTCAATATTAATCCAGTCTATACACATAGTTACTTACTATGTGTTACTTTTCTAAGCCAGGGTGGCTGCTTTAGTATTACTGGCTCCTGCTGTTACATGTACTATGTGTGTATTGTGACTGATTGTTACTTTTCTAAGCCAGGGTGGCTGCTTTAGTATTTTTGTTTTATGAATTTTATAACCCATTTAGCTGCTGTTTATTTGTTAATCGTTTCTAAGCATTTTGCTAATTTTCATGTAATGTATACACTATACAGTCCTGTTGGTTGTAGCGATTGTAGCCCTACTGTACATTTCTTTATGTGCTACATACATGTACATGTATATACGGCCATTAATTGACCGAACCCCCTGGAATAACAGAGCTTTAATTAATGTACATACAATGTCATGTACATGTATATGTGCAATAACATGTATCATGTATATATGTTACACATGCATGTACATGTACATGTAAATAAATATAAAATTATTAGCGGCTTTGAAAGTAACCATATAGGGATAGCCCCGTGGTCCATAAAAACTACAAATATTCATGTTGTACTGCACATACACTTGAACTACACGTGTACATGTACAATGTACAATGTATAAATTAGGGCTGGGAAAAAGGTTCGAATATTCGAACCTTCGTTCGTTTACTGCGCATTCGAAGCTAAATTTCTCCCTTCGAAGCTTCGCTGCCACGCCCACTTCAATGTTTGCACATGCGCACTTTTGCAATCTAAACGTGTGGTTAAAATTGTGGGTGTATCCAAGAAAAGTTGAGGCTGAGTTGTTGGCTGTTTCTGCCTAAATTTCATTCAAGCGATGCTAAATCCAAGTAGAAATAGTGACAGGAACAAGACTAGTACTTATTATAAAGCAATAATCCAGTTTTGGAGGCATTATATTGCCAAACAAGGTAAGAGCAACATTGATAATAACACATGCGAACCTTCGAAGGTTCGTTCATTTTTGCCGACGAAGCTTCGAAGGTTGTTTTTCTACCTTCGTCCCAGCCCTAGTATAAATATTCATGTGCATGTATACATGTTAGCTACATATACATGTATGTACAATGTACAAATGTTCATGTAGCTTGTACTGCACGTATATATTTATACATGTACATGTTAGCTACATACATATACGTGTACATACAATATACAATTGTACATGGTCATGTACATACATGTACGGGTGTATCTGCCTGTAAATAATATTGCTCTGTTTCAATTTACCGGACATTCACTAGATTTATCGGACAAAGTCCTGCATGACTGGCTGTTTCCACACCACTGTATATATATATATAAAATAGAGTTGGATTTCCATATATAATATTGTGCTATTCAACATGCACATGTTTCCAGACTTTCAGGCTGCAGTGAACCCTGCCCACAGTGGCATGGTAATTAGTAGGCCTTTAGTAAAGTAAACAAGTGTATATAGAGAAAAAAAACATCCCTATATTTGCTTTGTGATGACTATGTATTAAGCATTGCTGATGGCACTAGTGTCTCTACCTTTCTGTGTACTCCTGGGGCCTGAAGACGTAAGTGTAAGCCTAATTGCAGTCTAAATACACAGGTGTCTGATGAACTGACTGAGGTACTCCTTCAAGGTTCTAAATGATGACTTCCTCGTGTCTGAAACTCAACAACTTATCATACTTACTTGTTAAAGATTCTTTCTCTGCTATAAACAACAGTTATTAGCAGTTTTACATCCTTTCTGAATCTTCCTGGCTGGTCTGTAGCTCAAACGCGCGTTCTTTTAAGTGCCACGCCCATTAATTGACCGAGCCCCCGGGAATGACGCAACTTCCTTAACTACGTATACAACGCATAGTCGCGCAAGTGACACAAGAATATATATATATATATATATATATATATACATTAAACCCTGTGGAAAGCAATTATAGGGATGGCCCTACGGGCCATAAAAACTACTGATGTCGAAATTTTACTAAACAAAGACTACATGTACGTCACATCTCTTTATCCATCTACATGTATATGTATCCCTACTGTGATACTCATAAATACGTTATTTATTTAAGTATTTTATACAAAGTCGCTTTATTCTTACAGGAAGAAACTGTGAAAGAGATTTCGAAATCAGCGGATAAACATGTATGTCTATGTGTCATGAGTGATGTAATATATTACATGTATATTTATATAATATATAATATATATGCACACACTATGTGACACAAAAATGTTAACTTTCCATTAGCAGTAAGTATTTAATGAATGTACATGTATTTGGTATAGGCGAACGTTTCATAAACCTGGGCTTCAAAATCCTCTTACTTCATCTGTCATCTTTAACGGATGGCCTGATCCTCCTAGTTATGCAACCATTTTCAATAAACTTGCAGAGAGACTTATACATTCCTATCTGGCTACTATGCAACCCTTCTTGTTCCAGATTCTTCTGTATAGTTGGAGGTATAAAGAATAAAACACATGCTGTAGTAGTATAGAATATGCTGTTTCTTGTAACCATAACTCACAAAGAAATAAAATTGAAAAACTGCTAAATGTAATTTTGATTGTGTGAATTTTTACTCGTGCTGGTTGGACATCATTTAAACAAATGCTCTATAAAATGCAATTCAATTAAGCACGATACCTAATGCCTTTCAGGAATTGTATTACTTATGACACACCCCTTTGTGAAACAACTGAAACTACCATGCCAAGTTGATATTTTATGCTATAATTAATAATAAACTTTTTTTATTTAGAATAATTCAGGAACAACTAAGGAAAAGAAAGAGGTACACATACACAGTGACATGTATACATTCTTGCAGAGTACCTACATTTGTACATTCCATCATGGGGGGGGGGAGGGAATGATTGAACAAGTGATATTGGAAAACAAGGCCGAAGCAAATCATATGGATTACAGAAGGTCATGGTCGTTGCTAAATACATGTAGTTAGCTAACGGAGAACAATATGGTGAAATCGCAAACATATTCTTTCATGGACAGGGTGTACGTAATGTATTTCAAATTCTTGCACCATTGCATTCATGTGGAAATCATTCACAAAAGAAGTATTGCCATAGAATATAATTCTGCAGTGTTCACTGGTGGGATATATGACCAATTATTGGCTATTCAGTATAGTAAGCCCAACACATGCCCATGACTGCATTTATTTACACTGAGCCCATCCCTTTCTTTTTGCTTGTTTGTTGTTGCATTATCTAGTATTTCTTATTTGCAACATAATTAATCTTCCGAATTTTGGAATATTACTGTCTTTCTCGGCTTGCAGAGAACAGAACAGACAACAATAACACGAAACTTCCTTTGCAAGTCTGAATTTAAGTGTACTCATCAGAATTACTGACCTGGAATATTCAAAAAACAAAGAGCTTTTGTGTGATATGAGCTGTTACAAACAAGTTATCAAATCTGTACATGTACTTTATCTACATACATGTATTTACATTTACAAGTTTACGCTTTTATAGGGTGATGTTTCTGCAATTATATGTAACAGAGACAATAAACATGTAAGTGTATCTTTTTACATATACATACATGTATTATGTGTAGGAAGCAATCAAGTCTCCTTTTATTTTCATTAATACTTGATGTTCACCATGACCTCAGAAATGTGTTTAACTGATCATCTTACCTGCACCAATTTCATATAATTATCCTTCTTGTTCTTTTTTGTGTATGTCGATTTTTGATCCCTGAACAGTATTATTTTTTACCAAATTCGCTAAATTTTTCCTTCCTGTAATTTTCACGGCATAAAGTATATAGTGGAACCTCTCTATTCAGGACTCTCTGGAATAAGTACACACCCGTATTAATGACATTTAGACGTCCTTTATTATACAACTTCACCCCTGAAATGAGGACAACCTCTATAATTATGATTACTTGGTCCCAATGGTGTGAAGGTTCCATTGCATACATGTACATGTACGTATTTGTATAATTATAACATACAATGCATATAATATTATGTATATAACACTAATATGCATGAAAACTGAGGTAGAATGTGACAGAAAGATTGAGCCAGTGACCATGCTGTAACCTCAGTTGTATTTGATTTCAAGTGCTTCTACAGTGTTGTGAGGGTTTGCTAATTTTGTAGTTATACATAATATATATAGTACCTACACATAATTTTGTTGTAGTGAATTTTAAAATTTTACTGTACTTCTTATGCTACATACCAGATCCATATCTCATATGTAGGGGAGGGTCTGGCTACACAAGACTATTAATACTTTGATACTAATGCTCTTCACTTCATTTGTATAGAAAGATGGTATTCCTTCACCGTTAGAAGAGACTTTATCAGAGGTGTGTCTATCTGTTATATACATGTAATTATACATGCAGGTTTATTTTACCCTACAGGCAGTATTTCAAGATGAAGAAGAGGATCGTGATACATCGTTTGTAAGTGAAAACACAGATTCACTGTACCTCCCAACACCACAAAGAAATTGGGTAAAAAATATCAAGCCAATAACACTGCCAAAAAAGCTTTTTGTTGGAAGCCTTACTGAAGTAGATACATTTATTAAAATGACGAACGAAATTCGCCACTGTGTAACACCTGGTTGTAAAGGACAATTAGTTCCTTTGTCATTTGATACAAAGGGCTTGGGGGGTGCAGTTAAGGTTTATTATGGATGTGATGGCTGTGATATTTCAACTGTGTGTTTTGAAAGCTCACTGAAAAGTGAGTTACTTACCAGTAGCGAAATAGGTGCAGCCATTCAAGTAGGTTTTATTGTATCGGGCTGTATGCATGCAACCTACTGTAAAGTACTAAAGCTGTCCCTTGGACTTGATGCCGTCCGTATGGATAAATTTTACTCAACCGTCACAAGAATGTACCCTGTAGTGAAGGAGATGGTTGACGAGATGTGTGAGGAAGCTAAAGAAGAGATGAAGACAATGGATGAACACACTCTTGGCTCGTGGAAGCAGGCAGTAACAAGTGCAGACGCAGCATGGATGACACGTGGTTACCACTCCAAAAATGGCACATTCAGTGTTCGTAACTACTATAATGGAGCATTGCTGTATTACAAACACTTGTGCCAACGTGGTAGTGACAATATAGTAGAAGGAGAGCTATATAAAGGAACATCTAAATCCATGGAAGGATTTGCAGCGCGAGAGGTTATGCATCGAGCTAGAGAGGAAGGGATGAAACTCGCTGTCCATTGGCAAGATTCAGATTCATCTTCTGCAAAAGCAGTAGCGGAATGCTTTCCTGAATGCAAAATTATGATCTGTGGTGGCCATGCCGGCAAAAATCACTTAAAAGCTCTGGAAAATTACTCCAAGATGAAGGCACCTTCGATAGATTTGATTAGAAAGCATGAAGACAGGTTCCCTCTAATAAATGGAGCACGCTGCCACTGTCCTAATCGCCACAGCCAAGGTTGTGGTTGTATTACTGATGCTTTTATCATGAGAGCACGTAATAACTTTTCTTACATTCTGACAGACTCTAAGTCTGCTGAAGAATTTGCGAAAAGGCTGAGAGTTCTACCCAGACATGTCCGTGACGAGCACGAGTGGGAAGTGATGGAAGAGGGAGCAGAGCCAACAACAGAACACTGTGATTTTCATCCTCTCAAAGTGTGTAGCTGTGGCAATTGTGCCGATAAGGAAAACTTTGTGTGTGAAGGAAAAGATTACACTACGCGGTACGGGCTCACGTGTGCGTTTCACTCTCTCCTTTATGAAATTGAGTGTGACTATAGAGCCTCAATGGCTGACAGCCTCGTTCATCCCGTGCTGAAAAGAGGCCACTCCAATTGGTTGGAAGCCTCGCACAACGTATTCATCAGGTTCAGGTCAAAGGACATCAGCCTGGAGAGGCTTCACTACGAGGTTTCCACTAATTTGGCCCTGTTGCAGTCAAACATGACTTACATGTACGAGAAACGAGGTCCAAAGTATCACTGGATACCGGACCTGTATAAACGTCTGAATCTTCCAGTGTATGAAGGTATCCAAGAGGCTGTGACGACAGCCAACATAAAAAGAAGACAGCAGTTGGGCAGAGCAAAACAAGAGAAGGTTAAGAAAAGGAGAATACAGCTGTTGAAGTTACGAGTGAGAGATGCGACAGAGCGTCGTGAGTGGTCAAAGAAACACGGAGGTGACACGTATGGCGAGACCAAAGATACGGATTCCAAAGCCCCCAAGAAGAGTAAAGGTGGTGCCACACAAATAAACATATTGTGCAAGTGTGGATCAACATCTCACAGCCGGTCCACCCACAGGGACTGTCCTCTTAACACCAAGTACAGTAACGTATCGAGTATCGACCATTCAGAGGACTTGGTTTGTGACAAAGGAGATGTTGTTTACACTGCCAAATATCAATGTTCTGATGATGCAAATACACATACGGTGTTAAGTGACGACGAATCGACCTTTAGTGACTCGAGCCTCGAAGGAGACTATCTCGAGGACAGTATGATATATGACAGCGATGACGAAACACAATGTACTTGTGGTGCTGAAGGCAGAGGCTGCAGAGCTCACAAGAAAGCTTGCCCCTTGAATCCTCATTTGCTGTATCAAGCGAAACCTGCTGCTTCGACGCCTGTACGTCCTCCAAATTCGACCCCTTTCAAAGAAAGGAAACGAAGCAGTCTTAAAGTAACCCCGTTTCCCACAGCCAAGAAGAGCAAACTCTCAACTCCGTGCAGTACCACACAGAGTGCGAGAGTACTGGCAGAATCCTTCAGTCAAGACTCTTCTTCTCCCGAAGAGGACCTATACTGCTTTTGCCGAGGAAGAGATAAAGGAAATATGGTGGAATGTGATGGATGTAATTGCACATTTCATTGGTTTCACTTTGAGTGTGTGGGGATCACTGAAGCTCCCGAAGGTAAATGGTACTGTGATGACTGTTCACAAGAACTCAATATCGATGACTTGTGTGTCGAATCAACTCCTGTACGTCCTCCTAATTCGACCCCTTTTAATGACAGGAAACGAAGCAGTCTTAAAGTATCCCCGTCTCCCACAGCCAAGAAGAGCAAACTCTCAACTGCGTGCAGTACCACACAGAGTGCGAGAGTACTGGCCAAATCCTTCAGTCCAGACTCTTCTTCTCCCGAAGAGGACCTATACTGCATCTGCCGAGGAAGAGATGAAGGGAATATGGTGGAATGTGACGGACAAAATTGCACGTGGTTTCATTTTGAGTGTGTGGGAATCACTGAAGCTCCCGAAGGTAAATGGTACTGCGATGACTGTTCACAAGAGCTCAGTATCGACGATTCGTGTGTAGAATGCATAGGCGAAAGCCCAGCCACAGTAACTGTGACCGGCCCACTGCCCACTGAAGAGTGGAAAAGTGCTGCCAGAGATGTTATTGCTAAATTGTCTCGTTGTGAACTAACTGCTCGGTCTCAACGAGTCCAGAAAATTCCCTGTAGAGATATCGAGCCCCACATTCGTGATAGAGTTCGGGGCGATGACAACTGCCTATTCAGAGCTTTATCTAAAGAAGTTACAGGAACCGAATCTAACCACCAAGCTGTTCGTCAAGCAATTGTTAATTTCATGACACACAAAGATAATGCTTACCGTTTCTGTAAGGACTGCTTTGCAGGTGACACTCTTGAGGCAAACCTTTATGAGCCTATTAAGAGTATGACCGGTTACATCAAGGAAAAGAAGCTGGATCAGCGTGGATGGGGAACTGACCGCGAGATTAGAGCTTTTGCTACCCTGTGTCAGATTGATATTTGTACATACTCTGACAATGGGTCCAGTCGTGCTTGGCTGAAGTTTTCCCCCCTCTTTTGTAACGAGCACTGCATGCCCAAGTCAGACTACAAGATCTACCTATTCCACACAGAGGAAAGGAACCACTACGATCGTGTGGTTCCTTCTGTATAAAATCACAGAGTACATGTAATCGGTACGAACCACTTACACATAGCAGATGTGGTGGGAACAGTGAGTACATAACTCATGTACCACGTGTGGGTGGCATGTATGTATTCATTTGGACCAGTCACATGTATGTACATGTACACGTGTGGGTGACATGTAACGCAATGTGTATGTGCTCAGTGTTGGTGTTGTGTATCACGTGTGGGTGGCATGTATACCGACACTGATTGATTGTGTAGCTTTTACAGACTGAAGACTGAAGCATAGAGTAAAAAAGGAGGAATGTATTTTTTTGTTGAGTTACAACAGTATTTACAATTAACCTAGTGTATAATTTAAACTAACCCCTTTGCCCTTGCTGGCCGAGGGCAATGAGGATATTATTTCTCTCCATCTCTCTCTTGCTCTCTTTGCTATATGTTTCAAACATCTTCATGTGTACCAATGACTGGCTATACGTAATATAGTCACGATGCTTTTGACATACGGTTTTGTTTGAAACATGTAGTAGGATAGAGTAGCAAGGGAGAGACATAGTTTTTTTTTTTTTTTGTTATTGCACAAAGTTTCACTTGCGTATCTGTTGTGTTTGTGTATTGTTCTAAGGTTGTTGTTAGGCTTTTATAAATCTACATGTACATGTATGTGTCATATCAAGACCAAGATGTCTGGTTTAGGGCTGCAAGTACACACCCATCTTTGATGGTTTAAGACGTGTGCTTGTGTGCTCTTTCCAGACTTCCTGTACGCACCCCGTCATTAGACGGGTTTACAAGTAGCGTACATGGATCAAGACCACAAGACCAAAACTTCCTGTACGCACCCCATCGTTTAGATGGGTTTACAAGTAGCGTACATGGATCAAGACCACAAGACCAAGACTTCCTGTACGCACCCCATCATTAGACGGGTTTACAAGTAGCGTACATGGATCAAGACCACAAGACCAAGACTTCCTGTACGCACCCCGTCATTACAGGGGTTTACAAGTAGCGTACATGGATCAAGATCAAGACTTCCTGTATGCACCCCATCGTTTAGATGGGTTTACAAGTAGCGTACAGGAATGACAATGGTGGGAATGACAATCCCTACCCTACTGTGAACCACTCAACGTGTGTTCACAAGGGATTGTGCATCTCTTACTCTGTCGGGATCCATCTTGTATGGTGAGCTTCCTAGTGCAATCCTGATGGTGAGCAGCCAGCTCGCATGTCAATGAGATATGTGTATGAGACGCTGGTTTAGGGATAAGCAGAGTGAGAGAGGGTGGCAGGGAGGGGGGCTTGCGACACAGTGACACCTTCTCGCGATGGTGCAGGCCGTCACTCTCTTTGCAGACATACATGTATGCAGGGTATGGATACAGTGAGCCGATTTTGTGATTTTCACATTTTAGCTTCTTGCATTGTTGGACAACGCCCTGCTGGAATGGCTGTTTCCAGTGGAAACAGCCATTCCAGCAGGGTCTTTCCACACCACTGCATATAAGTCTACCAAGAGTGTGCTGAGATCACTGTAAACTGTTGTGGGGGCTACTGTTAGTTCTCACGTCAGTTAAGTAGTGTTGTTTTAGTTAACTATAACTACATCCCCTTTCAGTAGTTAACTACCTAGTGTATAACTAAAGCCATATGGCCCATAATGGGCACTTTTTGTAGTTAGTTTGCGGCATACTGTAACTGTAACAAAGAAGTAGTCATTATCGTCATACTAAAACAGCACTACTGATTTAAGCAAGCCTCGCTCTTACTCTGTATTTTACATTGAGGGACTAAATAATTGTTGTTCACCTTTTTTTAATTGAGTATATGTAGGTGAAGAACAAACAAGCAAGTGGACACACAGAAAACTATGGTATTGTATTATTTGTATAATTGTAAATAGGCTAATTATGAAAAAGTGCATATTACTAGCCTACAGATGATATGTACAGTATGTGTGTAAGTGTACTCAAGCCTACAATTGATATGTACGTGTACTGTATAGTGTGTACACCTGATATGTACATGTATGTGTATGCTGTACAGTGCGTACTTAAGCCGACAATTAATATGTACATGTACTCGAGCCTACACTTGACATGTACATGTATGTGTGTAGTAATCCATAACAGTAAGTAATAGTAGTAGTAATCTACTAGGTTATAGCAGTAGTAATATATTACATTGACCTCAGAGGTAATAGTAATATATTGTAATTGACCCCATGTCTGTAATATGTATTTAATGATCTAATGACGTTAAACTATACAATATAGTACATGTAAGGGTATTAACTTACAGTATAATCATGCATTAACCTTATGATATTAACTATAGTATATTAACCTTATAATATTAAACTATACGTAATGGTTATAAGATGCCAGGCTAGGTGGCCATATGTCAGTATGTACATGTACGTGTATGAATACATGTTCATGTATGTGTATTGTGTCGCGCATTTTATTTTAATTCATAAAATCATAGTAAATTTGGTTAGTTGTAGATATTTGAATAATAATTATTATTTTACATGTATTTTTTTGTGTTTTTTTAGAGTTAGCAACTTACAAAGGCTCCTATTCTTCATCGACCAGCAGGAATATATATATGAGATACACATCTGATGAATACAAGGTAAATACAAGGTAAAAACCACACCCCTAATTAAATTTGTTATTCTACATATACATGTACATGTATGTTGACTGGATGTGTGATAATTGATATAGTTATAGTGATCATAATTAATGTAGTGTATAACAATAGATGTTTGGTTTTATTAGTCTTGGTTGTTTTAGTTGACTATAACTATATCTAAAACCCCTTTTATTAGTATGGGTGCTATGACTTTTAGTTAACTCAACTATAACTAAATTACAATTATATATTGTAAAAATGTTACTGTAATTAACTCAACTGAAACAAGATATGTAGAGAAAAAAGTATTCCTATGACTGCTTTGTGGTGTCCAGCATTCAGTAATCATGGCTGAGTTTGGGAATCGAGCTAGCTAATGGCAAAATGAGTACTCTTATAAATCGTAATACTACTATACCATATTCTCACTCACGAGTTTACAAAAATAACGAAGACTATCAGACTGAAGCTGTTATAGAAGTCTCTGAGGGAGAGGAGAAAATAGCAAAGAGTAATCGCTTGTTGGGAAGATTCACATTGCCTGGTTTGCCTCCAAGATTACGTGGCCAGGTTGAGATCCCAGTTGCTTTTTCACTGGATGCAAATGGTGTGTCCAGATACTACGTTTGTAAGAAGTATGATTGATATATGGGAAGTGTTGCATTGTCTTTTTTTGTATGTATATCAATCTTATTTCTCAGAAATGTACATAGTATGTATATGTATGTATGTTGTGTTATGTTGTGTATGTTGTGTATGTATGTTATGTACATGCATGCATGTTAACAATATTGTGTGAGCAGTTTTTATGATGAATTGGCTCAGTATAATTGCTGAGCACCTTAGTACGAGGCAACTAATCTGGGAGTGTACTCAGTGTAGTGAAATCTCGACCTTAGTTTGTATATATATATATATATATATATATTATGTGGGACAATCATTGGAATACTTTATGTCTTGTTTGTTCCATCAATTAGTATATTATTTTTTGCTTTTCTCATAGTTTCTAATCCAGCTCTGTTTGTGTCAAAGGGTGATACTTACATTAATGTAACCAATACAACAAGAAGACCTTAGGTTGACTTACAGATATCCAGGTTAGCCTCTGGGTGTACTTAAGATATTACTATGGGGCTAAGTGTTAGCTGTTGATATTGCTATTCACATACTTGTAAGGATAATCTCAACCTAGAAGAGGAATGGAGGTGGACTTTAAATTTATTCACATTAATAAAATTTTGAGAATTAACCATGGATGTCATCAGTAGCATTTTTGAAGCCCTTTGATATTTTTCAACCACATTTCCAGTTTTCTACGCAAGACAGTCTACTAAATGTGCTTTAAGTTTGTGCAAAAATCCAAAAGTTATAAGCAATCCAACTTACAAAGACGCTAAGTGTGGGTGTTGGTACTGGCCAACGCACTTTCAAACACTCGCCTTGTTGCTTTCCTCCCACTAACAATCCATGATTTTGGTATCTATAACATTGTTAGAAGGTCCTCTGTCTAGTAAGTTAAAGGTTTGTGTTGTGTAAAATATAAAAGTTATGAAGGAAAATATTTAGTATGTACATTCGTGAATTAATTGGTAATTTTGAATTTGATCTAAAACCACCAAACTGCCAATTAAACAAGTGTATATACTATATAGAGAAAAAAGTATCCCTATGATTGCTTTATGGTGTCCAGCATTCAGTAATCATGGCTGACTTTATCATGCCTGAAACACTTTGGAAATTTTGTCATGTTATTCTGGGTTTATTGGTAACTTGATCAGAAAAAGACCAAGACTAAAAGTGGTAATTATTGCCAAACTAAAATAACACTAGTGTCATGTAGTGTATAGCCATAAATGTAGTACATTTTCCTGAGGTCAAGATGTACGTGAATGACCTTATGATGCATGTACATTTGTTTTATTCATTTACATTGTAGTTACTAGAAATTGATGAAGTTCTAATGGCTGGACGAAAGAAAAGAAGAATTAGTGGTATGTAATACATGTACATGTAACTACATGTATTATTTACATGTGTGTTGACAATAATCCATGCATGCAAGCAAGTACATGTACATGGGAGCTCTGCCTCAAGATACTCCCATAGAGTATTAAAGACTCTTGGTGGGCTTTGGGGAGACTAGTCTATGTACTACTGTCCTGCATGAGGGAAGTACATACAGTAGAGGTCATAAAGAAGTTAATGTTTCGTAATCGTTCTACGATCGTTTTACGGCTCCATTCGTTGCAAATTACAGTTGCAATCGTTTTAAAAAACGAATCTGATCGTTTGCATTAATTAATAATTAACTTGGGCGTTTCTGTTTTTCCTAAAAATATGTGGGGGCGGATCGTTTAACATCTACATAATTCTTTTCACCTCCATAACTCTCGTATTTTATGAGATTGAAGATTCTAAATTTCTTTGCTGGACATAAGAGTTGTTAACAAAGCCAATGATGTCAAACTTATGCTTTGTTATCACCAGGAAGAGTCCAAGGCGAGCGCTTGAAAGTATAGTAGTACCATGGGCAACGCCCACCTCTGTACAACCTTGTATAACTTATGCATTTTAAACAGCAATGACTTTTAACTCACATATCTGGACAGAAGACCTTTTAAGAAAGCCACAGATACCAAACTCATGCTCCGTTAGCTGCAAGAAAGCAGCAAGGTGAGCGTTTGAAAGTGTAAGTAGTCACCGGCAACGTCCATATTTGGCATTCATGTGATTTCTTGTTGAAACGTGCATGCGCAAAGATTGCTTTAACGTTTTTAAAAACAATTATAATCGTAAAAACGATTCTAAATCGTAAAAACGGAACAAATCAGAGAATGATTGTAGAACAATTACGAAACGTTAACTTTTTTATTGCATCTACTGTACCTCCACTATGCTGACCAGAGTTAATGGATTATTATCCATGTGACTATAATATTTACATGTATATCTACTATGGATGGAAGAGCTAATGGCTTCATTGCCTCGCCACCCGTCAGTACATGTACATAGTAGTGTCCATCTCTGGACATTAGTTTGACAGGCTACTTTCGGAGTAGAGTCTTACCTTAGACCTGTACCCAGTACAGTTCTACCTAAGCTATGACTGTCTAAGGTGTCTACTGATGATTGCTCCCTACAGAAGCTTGTGGGCATAAAGGCCAACAGGAGGGAGGGGTTCAGCTCAGACCAGTCCATGGCGGGGTTGGCAGCTGCCTGTGAACGGAAGACATAGTCGTAGGTCCGCCATCCATCACCCCCGAAACGTCCTGCTTCTTGGACGATGTTCCTGAGGTATGCCAGGCGGCCTTTTGTTAAGTCAGGCCTGGGCTCCGACATAATGGCTTGTGAATGCACAGACCCATGACCTCATTGATGCCACCTCCCTCTGCGTGGCCTGCTAGCGTGGTACTTGACCAACATGGGGCGGGAAAGCTTCCAGTCTCTCCATCAGGGCGATATTGTCTGGGAGAAGCTCCCTCGTGTCGATGAAGTGCAGTGCCTGGATCTTCGCCACCAGCTTTGCTGGGATGGGTGTTGAGGCCTTTGAGAAGATGAATGGCGCCGGGGAGCAGGCTCCAGCTGGAGTGAGGGGAGCCAGCAGAGTAGTTAGGCTGCATCGGTGCATCCCTCCTCTGGCAGCGGGGCTGGTAGTGAGGGCAATGGCAGAGAATTTGAGAAGGTTTGAAGGTGAGCTAGGGAGCTGGCTGGCAGGGGAGCTGTAGCAAGAAATGATAGAATACATGATAACTGGAGAATAATGGATGAGGCTTTTGCTGGCCACAAGAGCTGACTGGCTAGCTGACATGCACACACACTATTCTAACCTTGTGAGCTTGAGGGCGAGCTATTGTCCTGTCTTCCCGTTAGCTCAGAGGATATGAGCTCTCTCTGTAGACTATCGTCCTGCAACGGAGTTGGAGGCACTGTGCCTCCGCCGGCTATGGGAGTTTCTGGGTCTTGAGTGTCTGACATGGAGAGACTTAGAAAAAAAAGAAAATGACCTGTTCTGATTGTCTGCTGTGTTTTTTAGACTGAGGTACGGCACATGGACTCCATGTATTTATATTGAGAGGGGGCTCCGCCTCCTATATGGCCATCTTAGCTAGCTAACAAAGCTGGCCGCCTGGGGATCCCCCGTTAACTCTGCTTAATAACCAGTATCATGTACACAAATAAGTAAATAAATAACCAGTCAAAACTGTCTTATCTTCTAGAAACATAAAGTGGTATATGTTATAACTAATATCAATTGCTCTTCCTATATGCTAATGGTTGTCCATATGTACAACTTCTTTCTCCGATCAGCTACAACTCTAAACTTCTCTTCAGGCCAAACAGGAGAAATTGCCTTTTTCACATTTTTTGTACACTTCATGGCCTTCTTTTAGGGTGTTGGTGAGTAAGATTACAGCAAAGACTGCATTCGTTGCAAAAAATAAATAAATAATAGTGTAATAAGCATAATGTAATAGTGTAATTTTTACTCTAACCCCATCATAATAGTCACATGATGATATTATAATAATAATAGTCACATGACAAATTATCATATAGTCACATGACAAATTATCAGTTATTAGGTGGGAATATTTGAGTGTTCATTGTGGTAGAAGGTAAACTAGGTGGTAGGCTGTTTTTGGTCCACGAGGGAGAGTTATCATTGAGGAGAGACCCTTGTCCCAATGGTGAAGGGGGTTTTCTTTGAAATACAGGTGGTAGCATCAGTGTAGTCTGGCCAGCACCCAACTCTGGTTTAGAGGGTGGAGCAATGGGTGTGGTTGACATCTATGACATCATTGAAGTCTGTTGTGTGGGTTGAATTACACTGGAACTAGTTTCAACAGTTGACTGTTCTGTTGCTGTCCTGGAGGTCTCAAAGGCTCTTCCAAAACCTTCTTTAGTGCCACACCCCTACCACTTCTGCTGTATATACATGTGCACTGTACAGATCTATTTATCTTTCATCTATTCATTTTATTCACGTGTATTATTCTATCTAGTATTTGTACCTTTATTTCAGCAATTAAGTATCGTATATAACACTTTCTTTTGATTAGTTGTTGAGCACATCAGAAGAAGTTGCAAAGCTGCAGATAGAACTAGAGGAGATGCAACCATTGCTTGAACAAGCGCAAATAGAAACTGATGAGTCAATGGAACAGATTAAGAAAGACACAGCTATTGCAGAAGAAACAAAAGAAGTAGTTCAAAGAGAAGAAAAAGAAGCAAATATTAAACTTGAAGAGACAAAAACCATTGCTGATGATGCACAATTCAATTCAATACAACCTGGCCAAGAAGATGTCTGTAAGTTTATGCATTTGTATAATTGAGGCGAGCCTGAGCGAGCCCCACACTTATCAGTTAGCTGGAAAGTTTGTATAATATTATATCTATGTTTGCGTAGTACGTATTAAAAATCTAAATAAGTTCAATCATTTTGAAAGCCACGTGTTTGAAGCGGTGTTTAACCACATAGGCTTGACATGCGCTGTCTCAGCCATGCCTAGTTTACATGACACATTGCATAAGGTGTTTGGAAACCTCATTAGTGTACTAAACTTGATATCAAAGAGAAACAATGGTTAACAATAACAATTGTAACTTTTATCACACACACACACACACATTAATTACACATACATCCGTCAAAGTCAGCACTAGGCTTAAGTGTACATATACAATAATAATACGTGCATGTAGTGTATACTGTACATACATGTATTCATGTACATGTACATATGAGTGTCATGTGTATGATTATGCACATAAGAGTATTCTCATTATCTATATCACTTTTATCATCTAATTAATTGTTACATGTAGTTGAAGATAAATTATGTTACGTATACATGTACATGTACATGTACATGTATATCATATACATGTATATAGGAGCCACTTTGTTGATATTTTTACAAGTTATTGTGCAACTATGACCTGGTACCCATTTTTATATTCATGTAACAAATCATATTTAGACCGATTCAAACACATATTTTATAGAATGATAGATTTATGTGTTCACAATATCCTTTTATTCATTTTACACAGGGTGAGTATCGTAATGATCTAATTCATCTGTGGCACGAGGCACGAGAAGCTGACAGAGTTTGGAGTACCACGTGGAAAATCAGCTAGTTTGATAGCTACTCTTGGTGATCCTTTAAAGATAAGAAGTTGGCAAATAGCAGGTACAAGTACCCTCTTTAGTTTGGAACTACATGTACAAACAATCTATTTGCCTGAACCATTTTCATATAATTATCCTTCCAATTCTGTTTGTATATGTTTCAATCCATGGAGGTTTCATTATTTACAGTATACCCATGTATTAGCTCCTTGTGACATTAAACTACAATGTATACACTACATGTACATGTACATGTACATCACATAATAAGTCAGCACATTCTAATTTTGACGCTATATCATGAGTTCAAACATACATGCACTTTACATGTACATGTACATGTTTCTTCAAAAAATGTAACCTAAAAAGCATCTGAACAAGGTTGGGAGACTAACATAGGACCCAAAATTAAACAAACCACTTCCATATAACCCAACATACGTACAGCTCTTTGTATTTTGCTGTATAGTGGTGTAAGTGCTTATGTACGGTTATATGGAAGTGGTTAGTGTAATATGCAGATTAAATTTATGCTTCATGTTATAATTAAACAGCTGAGAATCTAACCCACAAAAAAGTAAAGTATATGAAATCATTCCCAAAGTTTGTTTCAAAATTTAAGAAAATCATCCTATTTGATTCTGGGATATTATACATGTACACAACAGTATTGTCCCCAGGAAAATAATAGAGTGGTGATTCCATTAGCCCTACCCAAAGCTCCACCTATTTCAAACTGACCACTCCCCTGCATTTTCTCCTGATCCATCTCTTTCCTTTCCTTATGAAATAGCCTTACATTCAATTATGTATATTGTACATACAATATACTGTAACAAATACATGATATTATCAAAAGAAAGAAAGAAAGAAAGAAAGACACCTGAGAAAGAAAGACACCTGAGGCAATGGAAAAATGAAAAAATGAGAGTTGCCTCAGGTGGGATTTGAACCCACGACACACTGTACTCCAGACGGATGCTCTACCAACTGAGCTACCAAGGCAGCCCAGCTGGCAGGGTCCGAATCAAGGTTTAACCAAATACATGCATAATTATATGTACATAACTGCTATGGTCAAGATTCACATCATTACTATCTTTACTGTTGTGATTTATAGAGTTATGAAGTATTAAGAGATAGTCTTACCCGCACTGAAAGGTAAATTCACAGCAGGAGGAACTCCATTTGACCCATTAACTCATGAATGGTAAGCAAATGTAATTGTATACAGTGTACATGTACACCAATATATACAATAATTATACTAGTGCTATAACTTACATTACACATGAGGAGATGGAAAGAAAGAAAGTTATTGGTATTGGGATATAATTATACATTACACTAATCTCTATAGCCTAATATGTCTGATCAGGAGCCCATAATGACATTGACCACAAAGCGTAAGAGTAGGAGCGGGAAACGACCACGCATTTAATTAAATTGGTCAAACTATCTGTCTGACCGTCTGTTACTATTTTTAGAACCCACGTATATACAACTTCGTTAAATATGGCGTCTACACTTCGACGATCTTCAAGGTTAGCTATGAAACGAACACGTATAGAAGCATAAATGGAGTCAACTACTATCAGGAAAGTGAGAGCATGCTTTGGGGAAGCCGAGAAACAACTGTTTAGTCCTATTCAAGAGTGTTTGACATCATTGCCTTCTGAAATGATTGCAGTGAAGGCTTCCGACTACTTTGTCAATGACTTGACTAGGAACATCTTCACAGTCTACACGAGCCAGAATATCGCTCAATTCTTTTCTCTGTTATACAGGAAACTTAGTCAATATAGTACGGTATATAGTAACTGTTGATTTTGTAAAAGCCATATTTCACGAAGGCGTGTACACGTGGGTTCTAAAAATAGTAACAGACGGTCAGACAGATAGTTTGACCAATTTAATTAAATGCGTGGTCGTTTCCTGCTCCTACTCTTACGCTTTGTGGTCAACGTCATTATGGGCTCCTGGTCTGATATATATATATATACATGTATATATTTATAGCACTTTGACGCCTAACATCAAAGGTACCAACAGTTCTATATTTTCCATATAGCACACTTTTTTTTACCACATCCTGTTCTATATTTTCCGATTATTGTCTAGAAAACAACGCGCTTACCTCGGGTTTAGTGCAAGAACACTAAGTACTTCATTTTTCTTCTCCATTGCATCAATCCAAAGTACTATAAACCAGTTAAAGCACTGGGTTTGTTCGTGTTGTCTTGGAAAATATAGCACTGGGGGTGGGGTCTCAAAGCCTCATAAAGTACTTGGCTACTCCTCGTGCTTTATGAGCTTCTCGACCCCATATGTATTAAATATTACTAACTATTAGCTACTAATGTACATGTAGTATGTGTGTTTCTTACTGCCCATGCCCATTGTCTCTATTTCCCGACTGATAACTCAATGCCACCATTTTTATATATTTACATGTACACACTATCATGAATTTCTTTAATGACAGGAAATTATTAATTGTTAGGTTATACCACTTGAGACTAAACAATAGAGAAAGTCAATGATTTACCCAACCAGTAGTTTCGGTATTAGGTTTCTGTTATGTCAGCAAATTTTGTCACAATCTTAATTCATTTGTGTTGTTATATATATAAAGTTGGTTATGATTGCCTCACTCATAAAAATTGCATAATTTTTATTTATAAGACTAAAATTCTTGTCTGCGTAGAACTGACCTTTTAGTGTTGGATACAGATCTGTACCTTTCTTTATCTCATTGCATCATTATTTTTTAAGTTAAAAAGTATCCAAGGAAGGGGCCAATGCCTATTATCGTTAGCAGTAATTACTGTTGTAAACACTTTATATCCTCTATACCTATTTATAATAATTAAAATTGAGGCATGGTAAACTGTAATATTGGATTGTTATCATCGATACCAGCATTTTTGACTTATAGGTGGCAAATTTTGGGTGCGACAATATCAAAATAACACATCCCAAACATGATTTTTTGTCATTGTTAGGATGTCTACCATTAATATTCATGCAGTTACTAACCCAAACCTGCACCACTATCTTTATCTGTATTTGTGCTCCACTGTGTATGTGTATTTACTAGGGTTGGGATCTGAAATCGATTATCAAATCAGAATAGGACAATTAATACAATGATTAATAATGTGAATATGTATATACATGTGTTTATAGAGTGGATCTGTAGCATTAAGTTCATCATACTCATACTCTTTAGCTATTTGAATTTAGAGGCCATATCCTTGTATTTATCACATGATTATCACACAATGTGGTATAACATACTACACAATATGAATACAACTTATAACCTTTTCAGCAACATGTAAGGAATAAAGTACTGCATTAGTGAGGTGTGCCATGACTTGTAGTCACACATATTGTATTATATACATGTGTTATTTGTAAGACTGATAATTATTGTAATTGTTGTAATATTATACATAATATAAGATGTGCACCCTGCCCAGGGATGGATACAGTACTGTTCCCTGGTCAGTCCGAAATTATTTCCGAAAGTTGAGATATCTGCACAGCCTTTTCGGCTATTTTCGGCATAAAACTATGTAGTGTATAGTTTAATTCCATAAATGTAGTACATTTTCCTGAGGTCAAGATGTACGTGAATGACCTTATGATGCATGTACATTTGTTTTTTTCATTTACATTGTAGTTACTAGAAATTGATGAAGTTCAATGGCTGGACGAAAGAAAAGAAGAATTAGTGGTATGTAACACATGTAACTACATGTATTATTTACATGTGTGTTGACAATAATCCATGCATGCATGTACATGTACATGGGCACTCAGCCTCAAGATACTTCTATGTATAAGTTATTGAGTTACTGTATAATCATGTATTTAACCTTATGATATATACTATAGTATACATGTATACATGTATAAGTTATTTAGTTACAGTATAATCATGTTACAGTATAATCATGTTACAGTATAATCATGTATTAGTGCTGTAGCAGATATTCGGATTATCCATATATCCGTTCAATTTAATGAATAGTGCTTTCATCAAACTTTCATTGTAGTTAAATACTCAAATAATGACAATTATAAAATTTTAGTAGTTAAAAATAAATATTGTGAACCTGTTTTGCAATGTTTTTATAGCATTCTTGCACCTGGAACAGGTTTTTTTTTTTTTTTACAGTACATGTATGTACTGTACCTTGATTATACACTGTATGTCAATAGAAGGTCACCATTAATTAGTCATTAGTTTACTATGTAATTGGTGTGCAATGTGAGACAGTAATTACTGATAGTAGAACTAAGGTAATTACTGTTACTGTATGGCGACATTTTATTGACATATACTACATGTATATTTACATTATTATTGGTAAGAGTATGTACATGTACCTGTACTTGTATATATTTTCTATTTATACATGTAGCTGAAACTGATTTCTCGTGATGGACAGCAGCCATCTACTAACAGTAGTAAGTTAATACTCATTTTACATTGTGTATATGTGATTGGCTCAGGGAATATCCGATTTATGGTTCAAAATCAAAAGCTTAGCTCATTATTTAGTCATTTTGTACAAGAAGCATACAAAACTTGATATCAATTGTTGCTCTTTCAGGACTCAAAATTTACAATGTACATGAAAGCCTAGCATGCTAGCAATAGCACACACAACAAACAAACAAGCAGCCACAATGGCTTCATTAAACATTAGAGCAGCCACTATGGCTTAGAAAAATAAAAACCAGCAACATGGCTTAGAAAAATAATAATCAGCCACCATGGAATAAGCAGCCACAATGGCTTAGATAATAAGCAGCCACAATGACTTAGATAATAAGCAGCCACTATGGCTTAGAACAGTGTTAGCACCAGAAAAATAATGTTGGTCACCACTTGTGTATGTCGTTTAAATTGAAATACATGTATTTGAAGCAAGAGTATATTTCTGAATGAAAATCATGTATTATATATGCCAACAACTGAATAACAGGACTGATACTAAAAATAATAATAGATATTGGAGTGACCACCATGCTTACACACATAAAACACGACCATCTACATAAAAACTCACACAATCATTCAATCTATTAGGCTTCTTGGATTGTGGGATTGACTCAGTTTCATCTTCTACATTTCTGGAGTTAGAACTTGAGCCAGAAGGAAGAAAGTATGATCGTAACTCGGATCGTAAGTCAGCCATTCCTAAATGCGTGTGCACACCCACTTATTTATTATTCATTATTAATTACAAAATGGAGGATAGAAGAAACGCGGTCGTCGTTTGACGGAGAGACGACCACTGGCTTAGAAAATAAACAGCTATTGAAAGGGGTTTAGCTAAATCAATACTAGTACTTATATGTAATTATGTTTGTGTGTCTGTGTCTGTGTGTTTGTGTGTCTGTGTGTTGTGTTTGTATTTGTGTGTTTGTGTTTGTGTGTCTGTGTTTATGTGTCTGTGTGTCTGTGTTTGTGTTTGTGTGTTTGTCTGTGTGTCTGTGTTTGTGTTTGTGTTTGTGTGTCTGTGTTTGTGTTTGTCTGTGTGTCTGTGTTTGTGTTTGTGTGTCTGTGTTTGTGTGTCTGTGTTTGTGTGTCTGTGTTTGTCTGTGTGTCTGTGTTTGTGTTTGTGTGTCTGTGTTCGTGTTTGTCTGTGTGTCTGTGTTTGTGTTTGTGGGTCTGTGTTTGTGTTTGTGTGTCTGTGTTTGTGTGTCTGTGTTTGTGTTTGTCTGTGTTTGTGTTTGTGGGTCTGTGTTTGTGTTTGTGTGTCTGTGTCTGTGTCTATGTGTCTGTGTTTGTGTCTGTGTGTGCCGAGCAAAATCCAAGTCATACCTCCTCGCGGTGCTCAGTGGGAACAGCAGATTTATCTGCTGGCTAACATGACTGGTAATGATAGCAGTAGTAATTTTTCTCTCTCTAAAGCAACACTAACATGTATGTCCTGAATACTGAAGTGAGTATGCAGCACTATATGTACATGTATATTCATAATTACATACACATGTACTGTACATATAGGTAGATACTGAATGGACAAAATGACATCTTTTCTTTTCTTAGATGATATTTCAGAGTTGGAGACCTCCAAACAGAAAGTCACTACCCCTTATCCTACTAAACAACTCAAAATATGGTTATATAGAGTTAGCAACTTAGCATTGTGCAACTTACAAAGGCATCTACTAGCAGGAAAATATGAGATACACATCTGATGAATACAAGGTACATGTAAATACAATGTAAAAGACCACACCCCTAATTAAAATTTGTTATTTTATATGTACATGTACATTTATGTTGACTGGATGTATGATAATTGATTTCATTATCCTAATCTAGTTAAATAATCGTAATTAACGTAGTGTATAACAATAGATGTTTGGTTTTATTAGTTTTGGTTGTTTTAGTTGACCATAACTATATCTAAAACCCCTTTTGTTAGTATGGTGCTATGACTTTTAGTTAACTCAACTATAACTAAATTACAAGTATATATTGTAAAAATGTTACTGTAATTAACTCAACTGAAACAAGATATGTAGAGAAAAAAGCATCCCTATGACTGCTTTGTGATGTCCAGCATTCAGTAATCATGGCTAACTTTATCATGCCCAAAACACATCAGCCTATTATAGTTGATTATATACTCTGTTTACCTTTTAAAGGACCTTATAGAACTTTAGGAATATATTGAATAGTTAGCTATTAGTTCCAGTTTCTACGTAAGCTACACAGCTTTCTTTCTGCTAGTCTGTAGAGCTTGAGTGCATGTTCTTTTACACGCCACGCCCATTAATTGACCGAGCCCTGGGAATGACGTAACTTCCTTAACTACATATACAATGCATAATCACATATGTGGCCACAAACCTATACATGTACATGTATATATATATAGATATATCTAGACGAGTGTGACAAAGTGACATCTTTTCTTTTCTTGATGATATTTCAGAGTTGGGGACCTCCTAAACCAATAGACAGAAAGTCACTACCCTATATCCTAGTAAAGATCGTTTACAGATATAATGGTCAAAATATGGAAACTACTTATATATTTAGACAGGTGTGTGTGTATGTGTGTGTGTGTGTGTGTGTGTGTTTTTGTGTATGTATGTGTATGTGTATATATGCAGGTACATGTATTTATGTACATGTACATGTATCACAGTTTTTTATATGTTTTAAAGCATGGGTCAGATTGGCTCAATAACGGTTAGTGGGTCAACCATTGGGAATACATCTTGAGCCAATTAACAACAAGTTAATGCTGTTACTGACAATTAGTGATGCACCGATAATCAGATCGGTAATCGGTATCGGTCATTATCGGCCATTATTTTTAGTATCGGTATCGGTTATTTATGAAAAATGTAACCAATATTGTAAAAAGTGTACCAATAATGTCATTTCAGGTGATTAAGGCACCATTAATTGCTTTTAGAATGCTCATTTTCATTGAAAAAATCAGAATCCAGAAGGTAGATTTAATATCGGATCAGTATCGGTTATCGGTACATATCTAAAGTAATTATCGGTTTATCGGAATATCGGTATAATCTCATATCAGTGCACCACTACTGACAATATAACCATAATTACATTTGTAACTGTGCCACTTGCCCAAAGAGAAAACTGTGCAGTGCTAAATAAGAAGCTCTTTGGGCCAATGGTGCACCGTATGAGCATATCATGAATACTGATGTATATACATGTACATGTACATGTACATTTATATATACATGTACATGTACGTGCAGGGTTTCTTTTAGAGGGGGGGGGGGGGGGTGGACAAAAGCTTTACTCAAGACAGAGAAGGACAAGGACAAAATTACGTATTTAAATTTTAGTCACTAAATGTAACATTTTTATCATTCTTAATCAAATATAATTTCAGAAGTATAATTGTTATTTAATAAAACTTTACTGGAATAAAATTAGATTGATTAACACAATGTGTAATTCATACTTAACACTTCAATTCAAATGTGTACAAATTTACACCTAAACTCTTCCCATGAAGTTATAGGATGGATTTGTATTTTTCAACATCTGGACAGTTAGGAAATCATTAAAAGAAGCTGTTGGCAAATATCAATTTATGCAACCAAGTAACAATATGTTACATTATGTAATTCAGTTCACATAAATAAGTATTTTTAAATTGTTTCACGCATGTGCAATTCAACTTTGCCACGTAGGCGAGGGTCCCGTCCCGACGGTGCTCATTGAGTTTGTATTAACTATTAATTACCCTTATGATATTAAACTATACACTACAGGTATACATTATTGAGTTACAGTCATGTATTAACCTTGTAACATTAAGCTATGCACTATAGTACATATAAAGTTGTCACATTTTAATTCTGAATGTGAACAAGACAAAAACACACACATTTCCCTTCCTACAGAGTGAAGTACGTCCTCATCTTCAAAATGATCCTGATAGTCCTATGTTGTTGAGGATCCAATAGCTGGTATTCAATACAACCTGGCCAAGAAGATGTCTGTAAGTTTATGTAATTACGAAATATAATAGCTGAGATGTCCCCAGAAAATTATGGGCACATCTAAGCACATATAATACTCATACAAATAGCATGTCATGGCATGAGAAAGTCAGATTATATAAATGATGACACCACAAAGGTTCTCCACCTGCTATGTGGCTACATTCTTACATAATTCATGAGGTTGCCCACAATCACAGCCTCTGGGTGTGTTATACATGTCTATCTGATCAATTCTCTCATACATGTGTATGTATGTAAGTATGTACATGTATGTATGTATGTATTTTTGTATGTAGTATGTATGTACATGTATTTTAAAGCACTAAGGTATTTGGATTGAAATATTGGTTTCCTTAGCCAGTGAATATTTGTAAACCAAGCCATTTTACTATTAGTCACATATTTATTAATGTAGCTTAGTGTTTTTATTATCCATTCTGTGTTCTAAAAGTCTGGACATCCTGTTACCATTTCTGTCACCAATTTATTGTAATATGGAATTTGTAACTTGCTAATGTACAGTTTATTCAACTTTGATTTTGTAAATTATTATAAATTATGTCCTCAGCTCACTTTAAATACATGACCCGTGCTCTTTTAAGAAATGATGAATATATAGTGAATGCACAGCACAAAGTTATGTAATATATAACATGGCTTCAAGGTGTGTATCAGCAATATCAGATCTGAACCCCGAGATAGCAGCCCGAGGCGAAGCCGAGGGCTGCTATCTCGGGGTGAAGGGCTGATATTGCTGATACACACTGGGAAGCCATTCTATATATAATATATTCTTTACTTAACATGTACATCAATGTTACCTAACATCTACTGCTCTACACCTCTCAATTTACAACTTGACTGAGCATGCTCAGACTGATGCAATCTATTATGAATATCATTATAGGTCTTATATCAGCCCTGTGGTTTCATATCCACCTGTGGTTGGGTGTATATCCTGTATATAACACCTGTCTGTAAATTTGATGTGGGTGTTATCTATGGATGATATAAGCAGGTAACAATTTTGAAGGTCTTGTATCCAATGGTTTTCCTGTCTTTTGCATAGTAGTGGGTCATTTGTTCACCACTTCCATGTCATGTATAGAACGGTTTGGCAAATTAAAATACACATGTATGTAGATAGATACTATCTACAAATATGCCAAACCACTCTATCAGAGTGTACGGTAGTACTCTCTATGTAGGGATGGCACAGAAAAAAAATGGCCGCCCATACATTTTAATTGCAAGTGATGAGCTGAAATCTCTGGTAATATATACACATAAGTTTCTATACACACATGCCTGTTCATATCTAGTGTTTTTATGACTACCAATACCTTCTAGATGGCCGAAGATTATCGTTAAGGTAGAGAACCGGCGAGTGGCAAAACTGGCAAAATCTTCATCATAATAATTATTATTATTAATATTATTATTTTCCAGACAAATCATTTTTTTGTTTGTTGAACTATCACGATGATTCTAGCACCATTCCTGTCGCATTTATAGTAAAATTCTGGTCGTAAAGTATCGAGACGATATCTTCAGATACTATGAAAGAAGAGTTCAAGACAGTCTCAACGACTACAAAGATTTGATCTGGAATTGGACGCCATTTTCCTAAGTGGAATTTAATTACGCATGCGCATTTGTATACTCGTAACATGGAAGCTGAAAAGGTGGAAGTGTTTGGCATTGTAATAACATTTGTGAGTTTGTGAGCAAATACTAATAATGAATATAATAATTATTAATATTAAAGCAATTGTATAATAATATTGTATACTATGATAAGCATTGGAATACTGAATGGTTGACACAGTGACTGACACTACTTCTTGTAGGACTGCAGACAGTGATGTAAGTGAATAGAGAATATACATCATCTGTAAGTGAAAGAGAATGATAATCAATACATAAATACAAAAGACTGACCTTCATTGATGATCAAATTTTAATGCATTTTTGATTGCATGATTTCATAATGATATATAGTATTTCTGCAATCTACAAAAAAATATTCACATCGTTTAGAAAAAAAAACAATGAAAACAAGAATAATAAAAAACATTTTCAATAAAAATGAAAGAAGATGTAGGGATGTCAAAACCCTAAAACCAAGCAAACAAGGTTGGGAAGCTAACTTAGGACCCAAAATTAAACAAACCACTTCCATATAACCCTACATAATTACAGCTCTTTGTATAGAGGTGTAAGTACTTATGTAGGGTTATATGGAAGTGGTTTGTTTAATTTTGGGTCCTAAGTTAGCTTCCCAACCTTGTTTGCTTGCTTTTTGGGTTTTGAAATCCCTACATCTTCTTTCATTTTTATTGAAAATGTTTTTTATTATTCTTGTACAACACTGAAGTGGTGATTATTGGCCCATGACCTTCAAACTGGTTTCCCTACTGGGATTCACTAATTATCTTCCTTGTTAACACCTGATAAGGAATCTAATTATCATACCTTATATTAGTTACCACTTTGTGGTGTGCATTTTTAATCTTTACCAGAAGTAGGACCTCAGGTTTAGAATCTTCAAATATGTAAACAACAACAACAAAAAAACATTTTGTTTATTAGCTAGCAATATCAGGGTATTTCTAGAATATTATATTGTGATGTTATTGTGAAATTTGCACTACTAACATTAACACAGTTTGAAGAATGTTTCAATGTGGTAAGTTTAACAAGCACATTCATGTGTACATGTAGTCATACTTACAAATTAAGCTAAGGGTCAATACATCCACAGACTACACATTATATGTATGCCTTTTAAGGTCAACACATGAGGCCTTTTCAAGTGTTTAATAACCACAGCAGTACAGTATGGATGAGGGATGAAAGAGAGCCAGGAAAACATTGCATGTGCATGTGCAAACTTTGCCGTCACACACACACACACACACACACATACACACACACACACACACACACACACACAGAACTTGTGTGTTCAGATACAAGAAGTATGATTGATATATAGGCATTGTCTTGTTCCCAAAGGATTGTATGATTATAAAAGATTAACAGGTGGTAGCTGTTAACTCTGTGTGCTCCAATAATGACACTTTTGTTTTCTGGTTATGGAAGTCTATTTTGCTACCAAGTAATACAAATATGTGAAGGATGCAAGTAAGAACAGTGGAGTTTGTAGTTACTACATGATGTTGGTTGTTTCTCCCCTGGAATCACTGATGGTGGAGCAAGTTTTTAATCGTTAGGAATGAATGTCTGCTGCCTTTTTTCTTGTCAATCATATTTCTCAGAAATGTACATAGTATCCAAGTATCCAGACACACATGTACATGTATGTACATGTATGATATGTATGTATGTTATGTATGTACATGTATATGTATGTATGCATGTATGTTATGTATGTATGTATGTATGTATGTATGTATGTTATGTATGTATGTATGTATGTATGTATGTATGTATGTATGTTATGTATGTATGTATGTATGTATGTATGTATGTATGTATGTGTGTTATGTATGTATGTATGTATGTTATGTACATGTATGTATGTTATGTATGTATGTTATGTATGTATGTATGTATGTATGTATGTATATTATGTATGTATGTATGTTATGTATGTATGTATGTATGTTATGTATGTATGTATGTATGTATGTATGTATGTGTGTTATGTATGTATGTATGTTATGTATGTATGTTATGTATGTATGTATGTATGTATGTTATGTATGTATGTATGTTATGTATGTATGTTATGTATGTATGTATGTTATGTATGTATGTATGTTATGTATGTATGTATGTATGTATGTATGTATGTATGTATGTATGTTATGTATGTATGTTATGTATGTATGTATGTTATGTATGTATGTATGTTATGTATGTATGTTATGTATGTATGTATGTATGTATGTATGTTATGTATGTATGTATGTATGTATGTATGTATGTATGTATGTATGCATGTTAATGGTAGTGTGTAGTAATTTTTAGGTAATAGTCTGTTGTGTTTCAGCATGGGAGGCAGATTACTAAATGTGGCACACCACAAAGTAATCATAGGGATACTGTATGTCTTCCATCTATTATATTATGTGTTTTCTTTTCTCATAGTTTCCAAATCCACATCTGTTTGTGTCAGGGGTGATACTTACATTAACGTAACCTAAATACCAACAAAAGGACCTCAGGTTGACATACAGAGGAGATACATGTCCAGGTTAGAGTTCTATTGTGTGCCCCTGTGTGTGACAAAATGACTACTTTTAGTTATAGTTGTAGTATGCCTGGTTTCTCAAACTTTTAGTTTAATTATAGTTTAGGTAATTACTAAAAGGGTAAACAAATACAAAATACATGAAAGCCATTGGATACAAACTGGTTAGCCCACAGGGATGAACCTCAGAATGGATTCAGCTCAGCTGCTAATTATCTTCCTTGTCAACACCTGATAAGGAATCTAATTATCAGTTACTGCTCTGCATTTTTAATCTTTTTGGTAGTAGCTAGCAATATCAGGGTATTTCTAGAATATTATATTGTGATGTTATTGTGCAATTTTCACTACTGCATGTACATTGTCAAAGGTATAGATGACTAGATGCATACAGTAATAGCCTTTATACATTTGGACATCAGGGTTGGGGTTAAGCACTTCTTACTTAAGTTTCAAGCTAGCTTAATCAGAAATAAACGAGTGCTTTGAGTAAAAAGATTGGTTTAAGTTATAGTGAAAGTACTGGTACTTACAGCATCTGAAACTTTTTAACAGCTTTAACCCTTTAATATATTACATATATATATACATGTATATATATATATATATATATATATATATATATATATATATATATATATATATATATATATATATATAATATATATATAATATGTAATTCATTGATGGATCTATGTGTAAAGTGACAGATAAAAATACTGACAGTTTGCTGTTCAGAAAGAGTTAGTTGATGAATTACGCCATAGCTTGCCTATCAATGGTTGCATTTTTGAAGTCCTTTAATATTTATCCACATTTCCATTATCAACCAATTTTCATTTTAGTTAAGATATTGCTGTGTACTTGTAGTTTTATAAAAGTCACAATGCCTTACTAAAAGGAGTTTAGTTATAGTTAACTAAAGCAACACTAGTGTATATGTACGTATATGTAATTATGTAATAGTGTTTGTATTCGTGTGTCTGTGTTTGTGTGTTTGTGTTTGTGTGTCTGTGTGTGTGTCTGTGTCTGGTGCAGGCCATCTCTCTCTTTACAGACATACATGTACATGTATGCAGAATATGGATGCAGTGAGCCGAATTTGTGAATTATACATTTTAGCTACTTGTGTCTTGCTTCTCACATTGTCAGACAACGTCCTGTAAGAATGGCTGTTTCCACACCACAGCATATAATAAGTCTACAAAGAGAGTACTTTTAGTGATTTAAATGTAATTCTCTAGCTAAAGTAAATTGAGTCACACATTTAATTGATAATAGTAAATTTGGTTAATAAACATGCCTATTAATGTTACATGCTGACCTTAGTAATGCTTAATACATAGTTTACTTTGTGGTGGCCACATAACAGTGGGATTAAAGTTATTGATAACTATTAATTAACCTTATGGTATACATGTATACATGTATAAGTTATTTAGTTACAGTATAATCTAGTATATACATGTATTAGTGCTGTAACAGATATCCGGATTATCTGAAATCCATTTTCATTATTAACATTCGGATTAAATATTTTGATCCATATATCCGTTCAATTTAATGAATGGTGTTTTCATCAAACTTTCATTGTAGTTAAATACTCAAATAATGACAATTATAAAATTTTAGTAGTTAAAAATAAATATTGTGAACCTGTTTTGCAATGTTTTTATAGCATTCCTGCACCTGGAACAGGTTTTTTTTTGGGTACATGTATGTACTGTACCTTGATTATACACTGTATGTCAATAGAAGGTCACCATTAATTAGTCATTAGTTTACTATGTAATTGGTGTGCAATGTGAGACAGTAATTACTGATAGTAGAACTAAGGTAATTACTGTTACTGTATGGCGACATTTTATTGACATATACTACATGTATATTTACATTATTATTGGTAAGAGTATGTACATGTACCTGTACTTGTATATATTTTCTATTTATACATGTAGCTGAAACTGATTTCTCGTGATGGACAGCAGCCATCTACTAACAGTAGTAAGTTAATACTCATTTTACATTGTGTATATGTGATTGGCTCAGGGAATATCCGATTTATGGTTCAAAATCAAAAGCTTAGCTCATTATTTAGTCATTTTGTACAAGAAGCATACTAAACTTGATATCAAAGAGAAACAATGGTTGCTCTTTCAGGACTCAAAATTTACAATGTACATGAAAGCCTAGCATGCTAGCAATAGCACACACAACAAACAAACAAGCAGCCACAATGGCTTCATTAAACATTAGAGCAGCCACTATGGCTTAGAAAAATAAAAACCAGCATCATGGCTTAGAAAAATAATAATCAGCCACCATGGAATAAGCAGCCACAATGGCTTAGAAAATAAACAGCTACTGAAAGGGGTTTAGCTAAATCAATACTAGTACTTATATGTAATTATGTAATTGTGTTTGTGTTTGTGTGTCTGTGTGTCTGTGTTTGTGTGTCTGTGTGTCTGTGTTTGTGTGTCTGTGTGTCTGTGTCTATGTGTCTGTGTTTGTGTCTGTGTGTGCCGAGCAAAATCCATGTCATACCTCCTCGCGGTGCTCGGTGGGAACAGCAGATTTTTTATTTAATTATAGGAATATCATTGGTACTTAATATACAGTATCTAAACAATGCCTCTTCCATACATTAGGAAAATCTTTGTGATATGCACCTCAAGTGCGAAATACTGTCAGGTTTTCCCCCATGCTCCATACATGGAATGGGTTTGTACACAACGTGTTAATATAAAATTTCTTATGTCAAAAATCAAAAGTTTAAAATAAAATATACGGTATTCGCAGGCAAATGTGGAATTATTGCAAAAATTTTGAGCAGGCAAAACGGTGTAGACAAACCTGGCATATTTCCACATGTGTAATTTTATATGCATATTTAACTTGATACCCATAATAATCAGATTGGTATTACTTGCTTTTTTGTATCAATTCGAAACTTTTATACTTGTTTTGTAGTAGTGTAGATTATTGGGAATTTTTTTAATTGCCTTTATTTTTGTTTGTTTGTTGGTTTGTTTGTGCTATGCAAAGGGAAAATAACCACTTAATTATTTTGATATTCTATTTCCAAGGAAGCCAATATTTACATGTGTGCTAAAAGCTTGTGGTAAAGTGGTTTGTTTTGCCACAGCCTCTGGGGTGATTATACACCTTATGATTTTGCTATTGTGCTAAGTTTAGTTCTAATTTCTAGCTGTAAACTACGAGTGCCCCACCTTGTAAGGATAGTCTTCACCTCTGGGTGTGTTATACAATATGTAATATACATGTAATTATTATGTTATATAATATATCAGCTGGACTTTCTCATGTTTGATCTAGGATAGGTGATGATAATAAATATTGGCTGTTCATGGAGTAGTTAATTTTACACAGATATCATGTCATGCATATCAACAGTTGCACTTTCAAACACTCACCTTGCTGCTTTCCTCCAACTAACATTTTAATATCTATGACATTTTTAGAAGGTCCTCTGTCTACGTAAGTTAAAAGTCTGTGTTGTGTAAAATGTAGAAGTTACAAAAGAAAATGTTCGGATTGTGCATTCGTGAATTAATTGGTGATTTTTAATTTGATGGTTTGAATCTAAAATCACCAAACCGTCAATTAAAAAACCGTGTCGATAATATTTTCATGTACATGTATATGGTACATGTATGTGTAGGTTTACAATTTCCTTAGGTAAACCTTTACTCTAAATTTCACTTAACTTTGCACATGTATTCCATTTCATTCCAGTCTTTTAGGGTGGTAATTTTTGTCACTTTATTATTGGGGGGGGGGGGGGGGGGGGCACTCTGCATGTGAACAATAGAGTCAGACTCAGAGGCTACTACTTGAGTTGTCACTTCATATAAGGATAGTCCATAGAATACAATAATTTCGTGCTTGAGGGAGAACAAATACATAAGATGTTTACACATTGTTTTTAATTGAATTACTAAATACTAACTACATGTATAACTATATGTAAATCAATCAGTATTACACCTAATCAACATTTAAGTTCTGAAAAAGAGCATCACTTAACAGTTAAACTTAGCGGTTTCATTAATTAGGAAAGTTAACGTATATCAAGGTTGTACTAGGGGGAGGGGTAGATGAAACTCCAATCAGTGTCTAGTCTTGCCAGCTTCTTGCTGCATACAATCTGGTTCAATTCTGTATCTTTTGGAAGCCACACCCACCCGGGGGTATAATTATTGGGCCTAAATGTTTTCACTGATAGTTTATTTTCAGAAACAAACCTAAACACGCCCCACGGGTGGTGGAGGGGGCGGTGGGTGGGAAACAATGGCGGGGAAACTGTAGTTGCTCTCTGAGAAAGATCGGAGTTTGATAGTGTCTAGAAAGGTAAATTTTATGGTTTCAGTGAAAAGCTACAGAATTTTTATTATTCTTGTATATATATTATATATTATAATGAAAAGAACTGTCACATGTATAATTATGTATGTATATACATGTGTTGTATGTATGTTGTCTACCTGCATTTACTATAGCACATTCTACTTAAAATCTGGAGGTGCTGACTGTACTAGAAATGGTAAAGTTATATCTCTTCTGACTCATCTGAAACATAGAGTAAGTATTTCAGTTTTTCAGTCCAATTCTGAAAGCTCTAGTAGTATCTATTACCAGTACCTCTGGATGTACTAGACATGGTACTACATAGAAACTTTTCATAATAATTATTATAATTATAACATACATTTTGCATCATTCTGCACAATGTATTGTGAATTTGGGATACACTGTGCTGATGAGACCCAATAGGTCGAAACAATCTGATCAGTGTACATATAATTCAGATTGTCCACAGTTGCCCTTACAAAGTTATAACACACCTGATTGCATGAAATTTGATGGATACTGTGTGAATATCATTAGTATCATTTCAATACTAATTTAAACCCTCACACCTAGCAACTCCTACTAGCCATTTAAAAATTCAGGCCAGCTGCAATTTTATATGTCAATGTGGTGTGCCTGATAGGACATTCTTTGACCAAATTATCAATATAAAAATTGCGAATTGTGTGCAATTATCAATGTAGTGATCTACTTGGCCATGTATGGGTATAAGATATAAGGCTGTAGCATTGTCTATAATTAATTTTATTAATTAAATCCAAAAAATAAATAGTAATAATAAATATTAATTAATTAAATAAGGTGTGATAGAGCTGTGTACATATATCTCATTGGTCAATTACTCACATGATGATACTTCCGTTGCACGTTGACATATAAAGAGGTGTATACGTCGTAATAACCATGCGTTGTTATTGAAAAGGTTATTATTACTCGTCTCTTTCTGAATCTGTCAAGCACTACCAGTCTGAGCAGTCTCTCTGAAGACTTTGGTTAGTTCCTTGTGTGTTATAGTTACTGTATAGAATCCTCAGTTTTCCAATTGTCTTATGCATGCGTATTATAATCACTCTCTCTCTCTCTATCGTTAGTGGGTATCTCTACAACAGTATATAGTAACCTGGGGTAATTACGAACTAATTTTTCAATACGTTTGTTTGCACAAGTTAAAATAGCTATAGATTGTTATTTTTAGCAAATATAATAAGTATATAATATACTGCTGAAATCACCAATCTGCTCTTTGCAATGATGGGACTAACTTTTCATTCTCGTGGCGAACTGAGAATCTTTAGCTGCTAACTACAACTACTTCAACTCGGGGTAATTTCGAACTACCTGTAACGAAGCGTATAACCACCAAAGTGCGATCGTGGCCCGTGGCTGTCACGCATCATTGAATAGCCCTAGCCCTGTTCTACATTGTGGTACCAGTTTCAAGTGATGTATGTAAAGTATTATATAACTATAACAACAAACACTTCATAATTAAACGGGGTAATTTCGAACTATTTGCAAAGATAATACATTATAGTATATATGTTCGATATTATCCCGATTCGAATTTACCCCAGGTTACTATATCCTCTCATAGTTACTTTATAGCTATTTTTTGGTTTCTAATTTGTTTTCTAATTTTCTTGTATATGCATATCATAGTCTGTTTTACTATCTCTCTCAAACTCTCTCTCTCTCTCTCTCTCTCTCTCTCTTATATTCTAGTGGTATTGTGAATGTTAAAGTTATAAAACTGACTGGAATCAAAATATTTGTACCTTCAACAAAATTAATAGCTGGAGAAGAGGTAAATATACATGTATATATACACATACATGTAATGTTGTATGTAATCTCTATATTTGTGTGTGTATGTAGATTGATGTACATATGTTCCTCTCTCTCTCTCTCTCTCTCTCTCTCTCTCTCTCTCTCTCTCTCTCTCTCTCTCTCTCTCTCTCTCTCTCTCTCTCTTTCTCTCTCTCTCTCATTCTAGTGGTATTGTGAATGTTAAAGTTATAAAACTGACTGAAATCAAAATATTTGTACCTTCAACAAAATTAATAGCTGGAGAAGAGGTAAATTTGTGAAAGTGTCTCATAATACCTACTGTCTCACAATACCTACACGTACTCTAATTCCCTTGAAAATCATGTGCTTTTACTAGGGCTGGGATGATTAATCGATTAATCGATTAATCAATCGATATTGAAAATTCTGTTGATTATCGATTATAAGTCTGTGATATCGATTATGCTAATTATTCCAGAAGACATACTTTTCAAGTATGTGATGGCAAATAATGTACAATATGGAAGTGATAGGAAGCCTTTTTGATCATCAAATGGGAGGAGTTTCCTGTATTAATTGCCTTAATTGGCCTAATTACTTCCGCTGATTTTATTCGATTATCAATCGATTTGAAGTTAGTGATAATCGATTCCAGAATCTCAGGCGATTCCCAGCCCTAGCTTTTACACATGTGGTCTAGTAATTAACTTTAGGTGGGCGTTAGGTAATTAATAATTAAAATTATTGCAAGACCACTATATATATATACAGATGCTGTGTGGCTGTGTGTGTGTGATTGAAGCTAGCTGAATCACATGATCAGTTAAATGTATTTACCATATAGTAATTAGTCTTGTTAAGGTGATTTCTTGTTAGTGCTGTCTTGGATTTACGCCATTTATGTTACTGCTAATGGCAAATATCAGAGATATATGCAGGGATTTCCTATAGCCACTGGTATTAATCCGAAAAAACCAACAAAATTTATTATGACATTGTCTTCTTCACAAGTTCTTCAAAGGTTTATTAGGAAAACCAGGATAGACAAAATTGTAATACAAACTTAGTTGTTGATATACTTGTGCATCAACATGTCAAAGGAACAAATCAAACAAAAATATGTATAAACGTCTTGTCTATTGTCCCATAATCTTGTTGCGGTCTATCCTGAAAAGGTCCTGACAACACTAGAGTCTTTGCCTTTTCGTGTAGTCTGTATACTGGGTTCTGTAAAAGCAATGTGACACCAGTCTTTGTGCACACATTCTTTAGTGAAACTGAAATGTTCCTTCAAGTCCCATCATTATTATTATTATTATTGTTGTTGTGGTATAATAATAACAATAATAAAATTATTATTAATGAGATGCTGAGCCACACTTTGCAATCAGTGTAATTGTAATACATCCATGGTAGGTGTGGTTGGAATTATTATTAAAATTAGTTCATTACTTTTTCAAAAGCCCCCGGTTAATAAACTGTAAGTGGTATATAGGCCCTAGGCAAAGTGAGAGGATACCGTATACGCGTAACAGCAACCTAATTGTTGCTGTCACGTGTGTGGTGACATCATCATTGGCATTGCCCCTTCTTGTATATAACAGTATAAGGCTGTCGGCTGCTGTTCATAGTGTTCAAGAACTGCTATACATTTTTACTTGTTAATTTTGATTTACTCTGGCCCAGTTGTTAAGTTTTGATTTTGAATTGTTATAGTTCATGAAAAGGTCAAGTTCCTTAGAGCCAAGTCCGTTAAAGAAACCCAATATGGCAGAACCACAAGGTAAGTACAGTACCTCAATGAGTATACAATACTAATTGTCCTTTAATTTTCTAGTGTTCACCAGTCCTTTGTCTGAAAGAAAGTATTATATACGACCTGACTATGTAAAGCTTACAGATATAATTTTGAGGTCTCGTGAACAAACACTTGATGTAACAGATCATTATGGGCTCGGTGTTCGAATAACAGGGACACCCAGGATTGGGAAGTCGGTTTTTTTGCACTATGTGGCAAAAATATTGAAGGAAAACAACATTCGTTTTGTAATCACTCTGGATAAGTTATCATATGATGACAATTTCATTAAGCGAGATTTCGATAGTTTACGTGAAACGCTGCTTACTGATTTTAGAGTTGTACATTTAATTGACCCTTCAAAAGATCCATTCTATCTTTGTGAACACAATGCATTTGCTGTTTTTTTTACCTCACCAACGATTAATAATATTGAACCATACCATTTGAAGAATCTGCTGACACTGTATATGCCTCTATGGTCTGAAGAAGAGATGACCGAATGTTACCAAGTTCTGGAACAACATTTTGACCGAATGCTTTACGAAAAGTGGGGCGGAGTTATATTGGATTCTGTCAGAGACTCATTAATGGAAAAATCGCTTCGTGAAGTTTTGAATCATAAGGAATTGTTAGCCTTACTGTCGGCGAAAGAAAAATCTACTTTATCTGAGAATATAATATACAATCAGTGGCTGTTGCATAGATATCCAACATCCGATTACACAGACCAAACAATTCACCTCCCAACAGATTACGTACGAAATGCCATATTAGAAAAACTAAAGTCTGGGGTGACTTTTAATTTGAGTTTAGCTGAAGGAAATTCTCTAGTAGCGGGTGAATTGTATGAAAGTGCGGTGTTCACACACGTAACACAACAAAAATGTTTTGAAGTGTTTCGTTCTGATGGGAGAACTCACCAAGAGAACCGCAAGATTACTTTCAATAATGTTCGTGTGTACACTAACAGAGATATCTTTTGTTTCTGTAATGTACCTGACCACCAATCCCAGCACCAGGAACAAACAGTCGGCACCTATTACAAACCTAAAGAAAAGAACAAGCAAGGTGTAGATGCTGTTTTGATCACATCATCCAAGGAAGGCTGGATAATTCAAATAACAATAAATTCAAGGCACAATTCTCTAGATATATCAAATGTTCCAAAACAATTTAAAAATATACAGAAGTGGAACGTCTGCTGCTTTATTCCAACTGAAATTAAAGATTTCAGATTTCCCAGTATCACAGGCTTGGATATTGATCTTCGATCCAGGTACATTTCTAACTTCTCTTTATTTGTAAACACTGTCATGAATTGAACAAAACTGTGTTTACGATAATTCTCTTTTGTACAATCTTTTAAAATTCCTTCATGAAACCATCCCTGCATTAAAGACAATATCAGTCACAACAGAAATCTACATATAGGAGTTGTTTTTTTTTTGTACATTCTTTATACCAATTTTTAATTTTTAATAATAGAATGTGCAGTAGTGCAATTCTGGGATATGGCGGCTAATTACAGTGCTTTTATAGGAGCTCATTTGTGTGGTCCTGGTTGTGGTAGTTTTGGCTTTCATGAATTATTAGAGACAGAGACCTTTTAGCTCAGGCACAACAGTGTCTAGCTGAAAGGACTTCAGAATGTACTTGCTTAGTAACAGCTTCATTACAAACATTATTTGCTCATGGGATTCTTTTGTAATGTTATATAAGCAGATGTTGCTAACAGGTTACAAATAATTAGTATTTGTTAGCATGATTACATGGTATTTTAAGTTACCATCATAATCTTGTAAATTTGATTACATAATCATTTTGTATTCATACTCATAATCACATGTTATTATATATAATTCCAGCATGTGATTGTGACTTTTTGTATTCATACTCATAATCACATACTGGAATTATATATAATTCGTGTGTGATTATGAGTATGATTACAAAAAGATTATGTAATCAAATTACAAGATATTATGATTATAATTGCTTTGCATTAATATAAACAATACAAAACAGGAAACTGACTCCTACAGCCCTCATTGGTTGTGAAGTGACTGTTGTCATTCAAGGGTGATTTATAAGGGCAACTGTGGACAATCTGAATACATGTATACAGACTGTTTCGACCTATTGGGTCTCATCAGCACAGTGTATCCCAAGTTCACAATATATCTGATATGTTTTGTAATAATTACTATGAAAATATAGTACCTCAAGAGGTACTACTAATTAATACTACGGAATTGGACTTCTGTCACAAGCAGCTTTAATGCAAAACTCAAATACTGGTTCTGATGATTTGAAGATATAACTATCTTCATCATTTCTGTAGTGTCACCACTTCCAGAATCAAAGTAGAAAATGAAGGTAGACAACGTACATACATACATACATACATACATACATATGTTACAATAAATTGGCTGTGGAAAAGGTTTTTGCTATGTAATGTGTAGGCATTTAGAACTCAGAATGGGCAATAAAAACACTATAAGGTTGCAAATACCTATACACTGAACTCAATCAAATCTGTGGTCATATTTACAATTAGGATGAGGCATGGGGCCAAGTATATACATATGTGAGCACTTGTACTTAAGTCCTTAGTTCAGAGGCTGTCCAGCATTGCTGAAGTAAGTTTGACTAATATAAATGATGGTAACAGTTAATTAATGTTCATCAGATGTAATAATGTAATCACAATGAATCTTTTACAAACACATTGAACAACACCTAATGCATTGATTCCAGTGCTATGATTATATGTTATAGGTGTATACGCATTGTTAGGATTACATGTACATAGGTGTATAGGTTATGTTAAGTTTGGATGGAATGCTTTGATGTACATGTAGATATTGACCATGTCTACCCACACTCTGGTATTGCATTCTCTAGTGAAGGTATGGGGTGGCATTAGCAAACAGAGTAGAACAGTTACTGGTGATTTGTATTTTCACTTAAGACAATGAAAAGCCCCTGAGGTGTGTACTCAACCTAATTATGTCAATCAATCAATCTAAGAATACTTCAGCAGAAGTGTTACTGAGGTCATTTACTATATAAACATTATTTTATCTACATACTTATAACATTTATCAGTTTATATTTCAAATGAAGAATTTCACATTTCCAAGTGATTATTAAGCTAAAATAATTATACATACTGAACCTTCTATTGCCATAATTATATACATGTATATATATAGTTACTATATCCTTAATTATAATTAGTGCCATAAGCATCAGTAATCAGTGATACTAACACAGAACCACATGTAAACTTATAAAACTACATGTTGACCTTAACCACCTAATTAGTAGTTGCACATGGACTTCCTAATTTATAGTGGAAGGTACATATATATACATTTGTACTTGTTAACTTGACTATGTTGATACATAGCCCACTTCCCCTATGTTTATTGGTATTTCTAATTATAACTACAAATCTATTGCTAGAAATGGCAGTGTTGCTCACCATGAGGACAATGCACCTGGGAACAATACTGTTATAATTCTGTAATAAACATGTGTAACAATCTATAATTATTATTATTGAATGTTTCTATGCAGTCTTCAGACTACTGCTTTGCATCTCCTCGACTGTTTTTGAGTGTGTGCTAAGACTCTTTACCAACTAAAAAAAAGCATCCAGCAGAAACATCAGGAAAATACAATACCGTAAACGTAGAAATGTTCGAACAGACATCACTTACATGCCCTCTTTTTAAAAGGGCATCACTTACATGCCCTCTTTTTAAAAGGGCATGTAAGTGATGTCAAAACCAAAAAAGCACAGAAACAAGATTGAGGATTGTACATTATCAACTAACCACTTCATACTTACATGTACATACACATGTAAGTATAAATATACATATAATTATATATATATATATCTAACCTCATGTAAGCTCCAATAAAACTTGCAGCCTCTTTCGTGGGCGTGACCTACAGATATATATTATATTGTCATCAACTGGTGGTGTACACAACTGGAAAGAACAGGTTCAAGTACACCAATGTTTAATGGGAGGTCTTTTGGGCATGTTGATAACCTCCTATAAGGCTTGATTTATATCAGGCAAGTCAAGGCATGCCAAGGCATAAGACAAAAGGGGGAGTCTTGTGCACATACATAGATACATACATAGATACATAAAAACATACATACACACACATACATACATATATACATACATATGTATGTACATGTATGTATATGTGTATGTAGGTGTATGTATGCAGGTATTTATGTATGTATGTACTGTATATAAGTATGTATGTATGTATGTACATATGTACATATATGTGTATGTAGGTATATGGATGGAGGTATTTATGTATGTATGTATATAAGTATGTATGTATATGTAATATGTACATGTAATATGTATGTACCATGTATATGTATGTACCTATGTATGTATGTACATATATGTGTATGTAGGTATATGTATGCAGGTATTTATGTATGTATGTACTATGCGCCTATGTATGTATGTATGTATGCATGTATGTATGTATGTATGTATGTATGTGTGTATGTATGTATGTATGTATGTATGTATGCATGTATGCATGCATGCATGCATGCATGCATACATACATACATACATACATAGGCGCATAGTACATACATACATAAATACCTGCATACATATACCTACATATACCTACATACACATATATGTACATACATACATAGGTACATACATATACATGGGTACATACATGCATGCATGTATGTATGTACCCATGTCGTCAAGAGTTTAGCCAGATTTTTGGCTATTTTAGTGGGCAACAAACCGCTAATAATATTCATAATCAAAATAAGTATATTCATAACTATACTTAGCCAGCTGATCAGACCCTTCCTTCGTAGTAGATTTGGTTCTGTTTCATACCCTGAAGATAATGATGTGTTGCGGGCTACATCAAGGATACCACCAGCTGAATTATATTCTAGGTCTTCAATATCGCTGGGAGTGCCTTCGCGATTGTCATCCTTTTGAGTACTTAAAAGCTGTTCAAATAAATTACAATACTTATCTCTTATCTGACCTGCATGATTATGATCTCCAATCTTTTCAAAAGCTCCAGCGATAGTCTTCCAGCATGGCTTCTTGTTCTTTTCATAACATATAAATAGTTCAGCAGCACAGCGATTAGTTCCTTGACAACTGTATTGATTTTCAATCCTTTTCAGATCATCGTGGGCTAAGTTGAGATGAACACCCAGAGAGAACCATTGTGGCTCCTTACCAACCTCCTCCGCAAACTCACTGAGTGTTGGAACAGGAGTTAGATCAGACATAATAGCTACTGTTAGAGCTACATTAAAAATAGATTATAATATACAAAAAAGATTATACAATGAGTTTATTCTACCTTTTGGCAGTGTCGGGACTGGCAGGAAGTGCTTTGCATACCCCAACCATTTAAGGCTTAACTTAATTAAAATATCATAATAATAATTATCTTGCAGTGTTAGTAATAACATACATTACTGTATGCTTTTACAAAAATAAAATTGTAGTGGGTGGGGGCACTTGACTATACATGAGTAGAGCCGTAGAGGTGGACCTTTTTCGCCGTGATCCAAAAATCATGTCTATCTATAACTATAACTAAAACCCTTTTAACTAAGGCACTGTGACTAAAACTATAACACTTTTAGTAAGCCTGATATAGTTAACTACATGTATAAAATTGTGTGTGATAAACTAGACATACTATAACTATATACATGTATATCAATATATAGTTATAGTTATATACAATGCACATGAAAGGTGACAGTCAATATATATAACTATTATATACGTAAGGATTAGAGAATAATTGAAGCATGTATATGTATGACTCTACTAGTACTGAGGGTCATACATGTAGTGCACATATGACCATACTTATACTTAGCAACATATGCTTACATATATATGTACATGTATATGTATGACTCTACTAGTACTGAGGGTCATACATGTAGTGCACATATGACCATACTTATACTTAGCAACATATGCTTACATATATATGTACATGTATATGTATGACTCTACTAGTACTGAGGGTCATACATGTAGTGCACATGTGACCATACTTATACTTACCAACATATGCTTACATGTATATGTACATGTATATGTATGACTCTACTAGTACTGAGGGTCATACATGTAGTGCACATATGACCATACTTATACATACACATACATGTATATGTACATATATATGTGTGACTCTACTAGTACTGAGGGACATACAAAGGGAATAAGAAGAGAGGTAGAAGAGGAGGAAGAGAAAGAAGAATGGGAAGAGAATGAAAATACATGTAGGTGAATGAAAATACATGTAGGTGAAGGAATAGAAGAAAGGTGGGAAAGGAAGAGTTAATGGAAGAAAGGTAGAGAAGGAAGAGTTAAGGGAGACAAGGAACAGATGAGGAAGTTAGAAGGAACAAATATCAAAAGGAGGTCAAGAAGAAGAATGGGTGGAGGAAACGGAGAAGACATTGTGCATCACAAGGTACCTTCTAGGTCTGGCAATATGAGAAGCTGAACGTGATCTACAAACTGTTTCAGGATGTGTAAAATGACGAGGATATGGTTCAGCCACTCCACTATTAAATGTTAAGATGACACCTTGTTCCCATAGAAATGCATACTGAGAAAACATCTTACACAATGACAAATGGATGTAAAAAGGAACAAATATCACATGTATATATGTACATGTGTACAATTGTACATGTAGAGGTACATATGTACATGTAATGTTTGAGTAACACTATACATGAATTACATGCTACATGTATATGTGTATATCATAATAAACATAATAAAGTGAATAGTAAACTGATTACATGTACATTGTTTTGATAATAACATTTTAATACAAATAACTTATCACAGATCTACATGTACATGTGTACTTGTACTTATTTACACACATACACACACCCAAACTATAGCACAAACACACACATACACACACACATGCACCCATAGCACATACATACACATACAACCTGTATACATGTCTGTGGTAATACATATTGATTTCATGGATGATGAACACATAATGATCAACATACATATGTACAGTTGTTACCTGGCATTGTCTTGCACTGGTTTCTATATGAGCAGTAATCTTCTGTGCAACACTCAATACTTCATTATCATTACTAATCTCAATAAAATACTCCTGCAAAAAAACACAACACATATTACAAAAATGAATACATGTATCATTAACCACATAATATTCGTAATTATTTAATAACCATAGTTCCTCGCTACATGCCAGGCAACAACTATATAAAGCCATATTTGGAGGATACACATTGTCATCTTGGTGTGGACGCAACAGTTGGGTTTCTATGGATACCATACATGCCAATGAAACTATATACATAATAACCCTCTTTTTGGTAGTATAAAAAAAAAACATTTAATAAACCAAAGGGCATGTACATGTAGTGATGTCGAAACCGAAAAAGCACAGAAACAAAATTGGAATTATACATTATCAACAAAATTAAACTAACAACTTCAAACCTACAGTTACATAGTATATATACATATATATTTATTACCATCTAACCTCACAACCATAATATAGTAACACACAAGGTGCAACAAAGAAGGTGGAAATGTATAATGCATTAACCATACAACCAACCCCAAGATGGAGCAATTATGGAACCTTGGACCCTGCCACGTCTTTGCATATGATCTGGTTAGAGTCCAGTGCTTATCTGCCACAACATTATAATGAGTAGGTGCGACAGTACCCTGACAAACATGTTGACTCACAAGAAAAAAGTCATACCATCCTTTTCGTGTACCTACTTTGGCTGTTGTATTTGTGCCAAAGAGGATATCCACACGTATTTTTGCTCAGGGGCCTCAAGGATATCAAAACCCTCCTCCAGGGAATGCCCTGGATCATACTATTTAGCTCAGAGGAAACACAACAAACTCTGAACCATTTGCTTGACTTGATATATAATATATATATATATATATGTACTGTATATGTATAAACTGAGACCACTCTATGAGGGGAAAAGTGAAAACTAAATCTATTTACAGGAAAAATAATCTGTGACAGATATCAAGACTGGGCTCCCGATAAAGACTTTGACCAATGAGAAAAGCCAGTTTGTGAGCATACCAACATGGAGAGGAACACGAACCGTTCAAGGCCAATTGTAATTCAAATGAGTTAGCTTGTTGTAAGCATGTCTTTGCATATGATCTGGTTTGAGTCCAGTGCTTATCTGCCACAACATTATAATGAGTAGGTGCGACAGTACCCTGACAAACATGTTGACTCACAAGAAAAAAGTCATACCATCCTTTTCGTGTACCTACTTTGGCTGTTGTATTTGTGCCAAAGAGGATATCCACACGTATTTTTGCTCAGGGACCTCAAGGATATCAAAACCCTCCTCCAGGGAATGCCCTGGATCATACTATTTAGCTCAGAGGAAACACAACAAACTCTGAACCATTTGCTTGACTTGATATATAATATATATATATATATATATATATATATGTACTGTATATGTATAAACTGAGACCACTCTATGAGGGGAAAAGTGAAAACTAAATCTATTTACAGGAAAAATAATCTGTGACAGATATCAAGACTGGGCTCCCGATAAAGACTTTGACCAATGAGAAAAGCCAGTTTGTGAGCATACCAACATGGAGAGGAACACGAACCGTTCAAGGCCAATTGTAATTCAAATGAGTTAGCTTGTTGTAAGCATGTCTTTGCATATGATCTGGTTTGAGTCCAGTGCTTATCTGCCACAACATTATAATGAGTAGGTGCGACAGTACCCTGACAAACATGTTGACTCACAAGAATTAACTTTACAGATGCTTTCAAAGAAAACTATCAAAATCGTAATGGCACATGCACAGACACATGTGGTATTATTGCAATAAAATTTTTTTATATAATCGATATCGCAATCGCCAAAAAATATCGTGATAATCAATAAATCGATATTATCGCTCAGCCCTACTTTCTATAGCACATTGATAAAAACACATGCAAACCTTCACTCCTTTCTGCTTACAAAGCTTCAAATGTATTCACTCCAGACCTAATAAGAGTTACTGACAATGCCCAGAATATACATATATGTATGTACACATGCAATGTATGTGTATTGATATTAAAGGAAGACTCATTGTTGCATTACTATTACACATGTACATATACATGTACTTTTTTATTAATTGGGTGGAGCTGGAAATATAGGAAAGCATATTAAACCTTGGTCAAATGTAGTACAGTACAACACATTGCTTTCCCATAGATATGTTTGTATCACACATTTATATGAGTTGCATCATCATTCTAGGGTATGGTACATAAAGTGATTGAGTTGGAGAACTGAGACTATCAGGAAGAAAGTACATGTAGTTTTAGCCAGCTTGTTTGAAAATGCAACTAATATCTGTTATTTCATCGCACAAAAAATATCATGGGATCAAGCAACCTTGGTATGATATTAGAGTGGGGAAACAAAATATTTCATTTTTCATGTACAATATCTATACAACAAAATCCACAATAGTAAAGTACACACAACATCTTTCGGTCTGTACTACACATACATATATATATGATACATGTACATACTACATGTACATGTACATGTAGTGTATACATTGTAGTTTAATGTCACAAGGAGCTAATACATGGGTATACTGTAAATAATGAAACCTCCATGGATTGAAACATATACAAACAGAATTGGAAGGATAATTATATGAAAATGGTTCAGGCAAATAGATTGTTTGTACATGTAGTTCCAAACTAAAGAGGGTACTTGTACCTGCTATTTGCCAACTTCTTATCTTTAAAGGATCACCAAGAGTAGCTATCAAACTAGCTGATTTTCCACGTGGTACTCCAAACTCTGTCAGCTTCTCGTGCCACAGATGAATTAGATCATTACGATACTCACCCTGTGTAAAATGAATAAAAGGATATTGTGAACACATAAATCTATCATTCTATAAAATATGTGTTTGAATCGGTCTAAATATGATTTGTTACATGAATATAAAAATGGGTACCAGGTCATAGTTGCACAATAACTTGTAAAAATATCAACAAAGTGGCTCCTATATACATGTATATGATATACATGTACATGTACATGTACATGTACACGTAACATAATTTATCTTCAACTACATGTAACAATTAATTAGATGATAAAAGTGATATAGATAATGAGAATACTCTTATGTGCATAATCATACACATGACACTCATATGTACATGTACATGAATACATGTATGTACAGTATACACTACATGCATGTATTATTATTGTATATGTACATGTACATGTACTAGTGTTGTTTTAATGTGTGGTTTAATGTGTTTTAATAAGGTGGTGTACACAACTGGAAAGAACAGGTTCAAGTACACCAATGTTCAATGGGAGGACTTTTGGGCATGTTGATCACCTCCTGTAAGGCTTGATTTATATCATGCACCTCAAGACATGCCAAGGCATAAGACAAAAGGGGGAAGTCTTGTGCACACCTAATGAAAGGCAAGTGAAAACATGTTCAAACCTTCATTCATTGGAACCTATTTGAAGTTAAAAGATTTCCTTTGAAAGTCTTACTTTAAAATTTTACTTGTACATGGGGTTAATATTGCAGATATGTTCCAGGAAAATTGCATGCTGCTTCCGTCCTTTCTCAGTAGAAACAGCAATTGGAACAAGTCTAGTACTCGTTATAGAAAATAATCTAGTTTTTGGAGGCTTTCTATTATAGGGCTGAGCGATATTGTTATTATTATATCACGATAGATAATTGCCAAAATTATCACGATAGCAATAATATCACGATAATTTAACACCTGCAAATGAATTAATTATTTATTTCATTAGTGCGTGTATGTGTACATCATTACATGCACATTGTAGCTAACTCTAAATCACATTCTTCTGTCTTTAGCTTACTTTTATGAGACTAATCTATAAGCTTAATGATGCCCTCCACAGAAAGTTCCATGGAAAGTTGAAAGCTGGAAAGCTAATATGCTAGTAAAAAGTTGATGTTGCTCATGAGTGATTTATCAACCAAACTTGACAATGATATTAGAGTGGAAAAACAAATATTTAAAATTTTCATGGACAATATCTATACAACAAAATTCACGATATTGAAGTACACACAAAAATTATCGTCTTATGGTCTATATACATGTAGACATACATATATGCATACAGACAGAGAGACAGACACATACACACATGTATCACTTACACAAATGGTTTAATATAATATACTCTATAAAAAAGGTATTTATTCTAAATCAAATAAAATCTTGTGGTCTGAGCAATTTAGTTAAGTCTCAAAGTACATGTAATAAAACATCAGGCCAAAAAAGCTAATAATGCCAATGTGTATAATCTCACATCTCAAAGGAAGCCTTAGGTCTAAGAGATCCAGGCTTGCATCTTCAAATAGGCAGTTCTGTGGTTTCTCAAAATGGGTATAAAAATACTGAACATTTACAAATAAAGGTCAGATAGAAGAGCTACAATGGGTGGTGGAAATAGCAAAGTTGAAGAAAAGACAGAACAAGTTCAATCATGTGAAAAAAAGACAGAACAAGTCCAGTCAGTCGAGATAACAAGTGAAAAAGCAGGAGTAAGTATCACAACATGAAATAAGATGTTACTACAATATTAATATTGTTATATAGCAAAGAAATGAACTCAAGTACTGTTGCAATATTGCGACATTGCAACAATAACACTCCTGCTACATGTATCAGGTGTACATGTACATGTAGCTGAGTTCTTGTTTGCTATACAGTTTGTGTACATGTATGTGACTGTGCTAACGTTAAAACTTCAAAGTACAAACATGTATCATGTATCTCATACATTTTAGTGGGTTTTAGTTAACTATAACCAAAATTTAGTAAGGCATTGTGACTTTTAGTTAACTAAACTATAACTAAATTACAGGTCTAGTGTAATAACTATAACTAAAATGAAAAATGGCTAATAATGGGCACTTCTAGTTAGTTAACTAAAACCCTTTTAGTAAGCCAAAAATTGTTTAAGTTAACAAATTAAAATTTGAGAAACTATAAGTATAACTAATGGTCATTATTGTCATCATATATTTACAGTGTGAGAGAGAAAAAGAATGTACATCATGTCAAAGAACTAGAAATGATGAAAACATGGAGGAAAATGAAGAAAGTAAGAAACTAAAAGAAAGAAGAAGCGAGCAACAAGAAAAAAAAAGACACAACGAACTAAGAAGAAGAGAGGATGAGGAGCATAAATGGAGGCAGCAGATAAGACAAAAAGAAAAAGAATACTACAACTTGAGAAGAAGGATAACAGAAGAAGAATACAGGTGGAGAAAGGAAAGAAAAAGAAGAGAAGATGAAGACTATAGGTGGCAAAAGGAAAGAAAAAGAAGAGAAGATGAAGACTATAAGATGAGGAGAAAGGAGGAAGAGAAAGAACAAAGGATGAATGAAAGAGATTATCGGCCTCATGTGGTATGTATGCCTTCAATACCAGCACCTACATGTATGATACCAACTATGCCTAGTGCACATGGCATGACTAGTGGTGTGCCTAGTGCTGCACCTACATGGATGATACATGGCATGACTAGTGCTATGCCTAGTGCACCTACAATGCTACCAATGTCTACAATACAAACTACACCTAGTGCACCTGCAGGTACATGCAGTGTGTCCAGTCAATGCACTGGCCATTCATCCCTTTTGTAATTAAAAGTTCAAATCGTCTAGGCATTCAGTTATGTTAGGATTATATTATATTGTTATATATTGTTTATTGTTTATTTACTACTTATTTTATTCATTTCTTGATTAATTATGTGGTTATTAATTAGTTATAATTAATTAAAAAACATGTAATAGTTTTTGTGGAAAAGATTGTTGAACTGAATCTGGTTGAATCTAGAGGAAACTGTTCCTTTAGATGTAAACTATATAATTCTCCAAACCCTCTTTTTAATTTAATAAAAGGGCATGTAAGTGATGTCAAAACCAAAAAAGCACAGAAACAAGATTATAAATTCCCGTACAGTTTTAAAAAGAACAATTTCGTCACAAATCATCACAAAAATATGAATATAATTAATATAATGAAATTCATTGCAATTTTTACATCATACTATGAATATAAACTAGAAAAATGGAGGATTTTATGCCGAAAATAGCCGAAAAGGCTGTGCAGATATCTCAACTTTCGGAAATAATTTCGGACTGACCAGGGAACAGTACTGTATCCATCCCTGGGCAGGGTGCACATCTTATATTATGTATAATATTACAACAATTACAATAATTATCAGTCTTACAAATAACACATGTATATAATACAATATGTGTGACTACAAGTCATGGCACACCTCACTAAGGTCAGTTCTACGCAGACAAGAATTTTAGTCTTATAAATAAAAATTATGCAATTTTTATGAGTGAGGCAATCATAACCAACTTTATATATATAACAACACAAATGAATTAAGATTGTGACAAAATTTGCTGACATAACAGAAACCTAATACCGAAACTACTGGTTGGGTAAATCATTGACTTTCTCTATTGTTTAGTCTCAAGTGGTATAACCTAACAATTAATAATTTCCTGTCATTAAAGAAATTCATGATAGTGTGTACATGTAAATATATAAAAATGGTGGCATTGAGTTATCAGTCGGGAAATAGAGACAATGGGCATGGGCAGTAAGAAACACACATACTACATGTACATTAGTAGCTAATAGTTAGTAATATTTAATACATATGGGGTCGAGAAGCTCATAAAGCACGAGGAGTAGCCAAGTACTTTATGAGGCTTTGAGACCCCACCCCCAGTGCTATATTTTCCAAGACAACACGAACAAACCCGGTGCTTTAACTGGTTTATAGTACTTTGGATTGATGCAATGGAGAAGAAAAATGAAGTACTTAGTGTTCTTGCACTAAACCCGAGGTAAGCGCGTTGTTTTCTAGACAATAATCGGAAAATATAGAACAGGATGTGGTAAAAAAAAGTGTGCTATATGGAAAATATAGAACTGTTGGTACCTTTGATGTTAGGCGTCAAAGTGCTATAAATATATACATGTATATATATATATATCAGACCAGGAGCCCATAATGACGTTGACCACAAAGCGTAAGAGTAGGAGCAGGAAACGACCACGCATTTAATTAAATTGGTCAAACTATCTGTCTGACCGTCTGTTACTATTTTTAGAACCCATGTGTACACGCCTTCGTGAAATATGGCTTTTACAAAATCAACAGTTACTATATACCGTACTACATTGACTAAGTTTCCTGTATAACAGAGAAAAGAATTGAGCGATATTCTGGCTCGTGTAGACTGTGAAGATGTTCCTAGTCAAGTCATTGACAAAGTAGTCGGAAGCCTTCACTGCAATCATTTCAGAAGGCAATGATGTCAAACACTCTTGAATAGGACTAAACAGTTGTTTCTCGGCTTCCCCAAAGCATGCTCTCACTTTCCTGATAGTAGTTGACTCCATTTATGCTTCTATACGTGTTCGTTTCATAGCTAACCTTGAAGATCGTCGAAGTGTAGACGCCATATTTAACGAAGTTGTATATACGTGGGTTCTAAAAATAGTAACAGACGGTCAGACAGATAGTTTGACCAATTTAATTAAATGCGTGGTCGTTTCCCGCTCCTACTCTTACGCTTTGTGGTCAACGTCATTATGGGCTCCTGATCAGACATATTAGGCTATAGAGATTAGTGTAATGTATAATTATATCCCAATACCAATAACTTTCTTTCTTTCCATCTCCTCATGTGTAATGTAAGTTATAGCACTAGTATAATTATTGTATATATTGGTGTACATGTACACTGTATACAATTACATTTGCTTACCATTCATGAGTTAATGGGTCAAATGGAGTTCCTCCTGCTGTGAATTTACCTTTCAGTGCGGGTAAGACTATCTCTTAATACTTCATAACTCTATAAATCACAACAGTAAAGATAGTAATGATGTGAATCTTGACCATAGCAGTTATGTACATATAATTATGCATGTATTTGGTTAAACCTTGATTCGGACCCTGCCAGCTGGGCTGCCTTGGTAGCTCAGTTGGTAGAGCATCCGTCTGGAGTACAGTGTGTCGTGGGTTCAAATCCCACCTGAGGCAACTCTCATTTTTTCATTTTTCCATTGCCTCAGGTGTCTTTCTTTCTCAGGTGTCTTTCTTTCTTTCTTTCTTTCTTTTGATAATATCATGTATTTGTTACAGTATATTGTATGTACAATATACATAATTGAATGTAAGGCTATTTCATAAGGAAAGGAAAGAGATGGATCAGGAGAAAATGCAGGGGAGTGGTCAGTTTGAAATAGGTGGAGCTTTGGGTAGGGCTAATGGAATCACCACTCTATTATTTTCCTGGGGACAATACTGTTGTGTACATGTATAATATCCCAGAATCAAATAGGATGATTTTCTTAAATTTTGAAACAAACTTTGGGAATGATTTCATATACTTTACTTTTTTGTGGGTTAGATTCTCAGCTGTTTAATTATAACATGAAGCATAAATTTAATCTGCATATTACACTAACCACTTCCATATAACCGTACATAAGCACTTACACCACTATACAGCAAAATACAAAGAGCTGTACGTATGTTGGGTTATATGGAAGTGGTTTGTTTAATTTTGGGTCCTATGTTAGTCTCCCAACCTTGTTCAGATGCTTTTTAGGTTACATTTTTTGAAGAAACATGTACATGTACATGTAAAGTGCATGTATGTTTGAACTCATGATATAGCGTCAAAATTAGAATGTGCTGACTTATTATGTGATGTACATGTACATGTACATGTAGTGTATACATTGTAGTTTAATGTCACAAGGAGCTAATACATGGGTATACTGTAAATAATGAAACCTCCATGGATTGAAACATATACAAACAGAATTGGAAGGATAATTATATGAAAATGGTTCAGGCAAATAGATTGTTTGTACATGTAGTTCCAAACTAAAGAGGGTACTTGTACCTGCTATTTGCCAACTTCTTATCTTTAAAGGATCACCAAGAGTAGCTATCAAACTAGCTGATTTTCCACGTGGTACTCCAAACTCTGTCAGCTTCTCGTGCCTCGTGCCACAGATGAATTAGATCATTACGATACTCACCCTGTGTAAAATGAATAAAAGGATATTGTGAACACATAAATCTATCATTCTATAAAATATGTGTTTGAATCGGTCTAAATATGATTTGTTACATGAATATAAAAATGGGTACCAGGTCATAGTTGCACAATAACTTGTAAAAATATCAACAAAGTGGCTCCTATATACATGTATATGATATACATGTACATGTACATGTACACGTAACATAATTTATCTTCAACTACATGTAACAATTAATTAGATGATAAAAGTGATATAGATAATGAGAATACTCTTATGTGCATAATCATACACATGACACTCATATGTACGTGTACATGAATACATGTATGTACAGTATACACTACATGCACGTATTATTATTGTATATGTACACTTAAGCCTAGTGCTGACTTTGACGGATGTATGTGTAATTAATGTGTGTGTGTGTGTGATAAAAGTTACAATTGTTATTGTTAACCATTGTTTCTCTTTGATATCAAGTTTAGTATGCTTCTTGTACAAAATGACTAAATAATGAGCTAAGCATTTGATTTTGAACCATAAATCCTATTCCCTGAGCCAATCACATATACACAATGTATAATGAGTATTAACTTTAGTGTTGTTTTGGTTGGGGTATTATATTTTAGTTTTAGTTTAGTTTTAGTTTTAAAATGTGAAAGTAGTTTTAGTTAGTTTTGTATATCAATTATAAGATGGTAACAGAGGAATTATTCATTGGTAGCAGGTAGAGGTAGATACTTGTGCAAAGTTGTAACCCTCCAACTCATACTTGCTGTGAGCAAATAGATATTTCATGCTTCTAAGGTGAGCAATCATCAGTAGACAATCCAGACACACAGCTCAAGGGGAACTGTACTGGGTACAGATCCATGGGAACCCTCTACTCCAAAAGTAGCCTGAGAACCCAGTGTCTAAAGATAGACACTACTGTGTGCTGTATGAACGCGTGGCAGTGCCAGGTGGTCCACATACCACAGTAGAGATGGTAGATGAGTAAATAATAGCATACAGTAAATATCCAAAACAGCAAAATCCAATTCCCAGAGCCTCTATAGGGTGGGCCATGGATACTCAGTGCAATCTCTGACAAAGAGCTAATGGGAGTATCCAAGAGCAGAGTCCCCTCGGGGTGCTAATGGCTAACTGTATTCAAGATATGAGTCTAAATATCTATTACTGAAGAAATAAAGCAGCCTAAGATGTTGCAAGCAAGAAAAGCGATCATAAAATGTTGAAGTTAAGAAACCTGAAGGCCTTTTACAGGATTTAAAAGTACTCAGAGAGGGTTGGAGTGATATACATAGAGAAGCAAAACGTGTTGTTGAATCAATGGAAATTAATCCTAACCTACCAGTGAAACAAAAGCATAAGCAAATTTTTTGAATGAAGCTGAAATTCCACAGCCTTCCACATCCCTTGTAGAATCTTCAGAGGAAACTGATTTTTGTCCAAACATTTTCTGCAACTTGATGGATAACGTAATCTCTGGTATTACAGAAAGACTTACAGCAGTGAGATACACTAACAGCCTTTTCTCATTTTTATGGAATTACTGAGGAAAGACAGCTCACAGCTGCTGTGGAAAAGTTCATTACCCATTACGACAATAATGTATCAAATGCACTTGTTGAGGAGTGTCTACTGTTGAAAAGTACTTTAATGAGCCATCATATAGTCCTTTTGATTTACTCAACAAAAATCATGAACTTAAGCTCGAAAACCTTCTCCCTCATTTATCCATCTCCATGCACATTTTTTGTACACCACCAGTCACAGTTGCAGAGGGTAAAAGATCGCTTAGCAGACTCAAATTAATTGAAAATTACTTGAGGTCAACAATGTGCCAAGAACATTTGCAAGGGTTGGCCATATTGAGTAATAAAAATAAAATTGCCAGAAAAGTTAATTTAAAGGTAATGATCAAACTCTGAACCATTTGCTTGACTTGATATATAATATATATATATATATATGTACCGTATATGTATAAACTGAGACCACTCTATGAGGGGAAAAGTGAAAAACTAAATCTATTTCCAGGAAAAATAATCTGTCACAGATATCAAGACTGGGCTCCCGATGAAGACTTTGACCAACGAGAAAAGCCAGTTTGTGAGCATACCAACATGGAGAGGAACACGAACCGTTCCAGGTCAATTGTGATTCAAATGAGTTAGCTTGTTGTAAGCACGTCTTTGCATATGATCTGGTTTGAATCCAGTGCTTATCTGCCACAACATTATAATGAGGTAAGTGCGTTGTTTTCTAGTGTTATAAACAATATCCGGAAAATATAGAACAGGATGTGGTCAAAAAGGTGTGCTATATGGAAAATATAGAACAGTCGGTACCTTTGATGTTAGGCGTCAAAGTGCTATAAATATATATATATATATATATATATATATATATATATATATCAGACATATTAGGCTATAGAGGTTAGTGTAATGTAAAATTATATCCCAATACCAATAACTTTATGAATCATTTGTCACAATATAATTATTCATTATGTATTGCCAAACTCATCGTGGTTTAATTACCCCGGCCTTCACCAAGTTTCAGTTAACTTGTTCATACAGGTATATGAGATGTTTGATTTGGACCTGGCGAGCTGGGCTGCCTTGGTAGCTCAGTTGGTAAGAGCACATGGCTAGAAATATAGGCATGTACTTTAAATAACTAGTTCACACTTTTTGGGTAAAAGATGTTGGGACATGTGTCTAGAACTTTCTAGATTGTCACATGCTTTAGAATATTCCAGAACATTTAGTGGTTTACTATATAACAGTGATTGATTTTGTACAGTAGTGTTGTGTTGTCTGAGTCAAGTTAAAGGAAGCAGAGAATGTACATGTATTGAGCTCTTGCTCTGCCATGTTGTGTAGACTTACTATTTTCTACCATTCAGAAATTGCCTCCTCACCTTATGACTTTTCAAAGGAACACATGAACAAACGAAAAAGTATAAAGAGTGGCTATATTTTATATAGTCCAGCTGTTTGGCCTGAAGAGGAGTTTCAAGTTGTAGTAACTTGCATATATGGACAACAATTAAACAAGGCAGATGAGCAGCTGTGGTGTACTGAGTGGTTGGAGAAGGGCATGTGTTGTGTGGAGTGGTTGGAAAAGGGCGTGTGGATAAACGAAAAAGTATAGAGAGTGGCTACAAGTATATTTCATATAGTCCAGCTGTTTGGCCTGAAGAGAAGCAGTTTGAAGTTGTAGTAACTTACATATGGACAACCATTAAGCATATGTACAACTGTGGCAGATGAGCAGCTGTGGTGTATGGAGTGGTTGGAAAAGGGTGCATGATAGAGAATGGCTTCGGAAATTGCATCCTCACCTTATGACTTCAAATGAAGAAATGGAGAATATCGGTAGCTCCACTAGACCTGTGCCTTCAATTTCGACACTGTTTTTTGTACAAGAGTGTATGGTATATGGAGTGGTTGGAGAAGGTGTGGAGTGGTTGGAAAAGGGCGTGTGGATGATAGAGAATGGCTTCGTTGATGATAGGAATTCATGTGAAGTTGCCACTCATGATGTAATTAATAAACTAACAGCTGTATATAATCCAAAATTCTTGTTATAGTAGAAAGTAATGTGGAATATATTTACTTACTAACATATTATTATCATTACTTAGTCATTGTAATTATTTTTAATGCATGCATATATAATTGTGGTATTGGTATAAGTTATAATTAATTAAAAAACATATGCGAGATAGTTTTTTTGGAAAAGATTGTTGAACTGAATCTGGTTGAATCTGGGAACTGTTCCGGTAAACTATATAATTCTCCAAACCCTCTTTTTAATTTAATAAAAGGGCATGTAAGTGATGTCCAAACCAAAAAAGCACAGAAACAAGATTGGGGATTGTACATTATCAACTAACCACTTCATACTTACATGTACCACATGTATGTATAAATATATATAATTATTTATTACCATCTAATGTATGTATGTATGTATGTATGTATGTATGTATGTATGTATGTATGTATACATAGGTGTAGGAATAGGCTATAGCACATGTATATATAATTATAATTATGTACATGTAGTACATAATATAGAGTGAACAGTACAAAAGGTGATGACAATACTGGGAATGGAATATCAATTCAGCTTAGGTCTTTCAATGGGTTATTTTATCTTTGAACATAGTAAACATAGCACTACAAACAAACAAACAAACAAAAATAAAGGGGAGTAAAAAATTCATAATAATCTAAACAAGTAAAAATTTTGGATACAAAAGTAAGCAATGCCAATCTGATTATACATGTACTGTGTACACACAAAAATTATTTTTAAAAACATTTTCAAAATGACATGACAGTTACATACGTATATCAAATAACTTATTTTATGGGTCATTTTGTTAGTTTTTGGAAGTAAATATCATTACATGTATTTACTGATGCATTGGTAAACAGGACTATATAGATTAATGATTAATTAAATAATAGAATGCATGAATGAATGAACGGATGAATGAATAGCGGATGGATAAATGAATGGATAGATAGCTATGTAGACATATATCTATATAATATATACATATATATATATATATATATATATATATATATATATAATTATATATATATAATGGGGGTGGAGTGAATGTTATGTACATGTAGGACCTGTTAGCATACTATATAATGTACATACATACATACATATATATATATACATACATACATATATATATATATATATATATGTATATATTATATACATACATATATATATAATTATATATATATATATATGTGTGTGTTATATATATCATGTTTCAGAGGTCTATATGCGTTATATAAACCTGCCACGAGGTAAGATATCACCCCAGGGCGTAGTCAGAGGGTGATATCATCCGAGTTGGCAGGTTTATATAACGCATATAGACAGATGAAACATGTAATATCTGATATATTTTAGAATGAGATTCATACCTTGGATTGTCCTGCAAGAGATTGTCATTAAGTCCGTAAGAAATCGCCATAGAGTTTCACAAGGTTGATATTTTAAAATATCAACCTATTTCGAGGTTTATATGAGAAATATAAACTTACACGCCCCATAGAAATGTATGGGCTATGAATCTCATTATGATATATATATATATATATATATATATGTATGTATGTATGTATGTACATTATATAGTATGCTAACAGGTCCTACATAACATTCACTCCACCCCCATTGTTTATTTAATTATTTATTATTCATTTTTACATGCAGTATAATTATAATAATGATTTTATTATGGGTGTAATTTCATTATAATTACTAATTGCTATCAATAATCTGTTATGTACATGTATATGTATGTGAAGATTTGGGACAGTTGATAGATACACGTAGATACTAGTGTTGTTTTAGTTTGACAATAATGACCACTTTTAGTTATAGTTATAGTATGTTTATTTTACCACAGTTTTAGTTATAGTTATAGTTAATTAACTAAAACAATTTTAGGCTAACTAAAAGGGTTTTAGTTGTAGTTAACTAACTAAAAGTGTGCATTATTGACCATTTTTTCTTTTAGTTAGTTATAGTTATTACAATAGACCTGTAATTTAGTTATAGTTTAGTTAACCAAAAGTCAAAATGCCTTACTAAAAGGGGTTTTAGTTAACTAAAACAACACTAGTAGATACCCATGTATCCCTTTATCATGGGGGAAGGAGGAGGTGTGGTGGTGGGGGCACTTGACTATACACAAGTAGAGCCGTAGAGGTGGACCTTTTTCGCCGTGATCCAAAAATCATGTCTATCTATAACTATAACTAAAACCCTTTTAACTAAGGCACTGTGACTAAAACTATAACACTTTTAGTAAGCCTGATATAGTTAACTACATGTATAAAATTGTGTGTGATAAACTAGACATACTATAACTATATACATGTATATCAATATATAGTTATAGTTATATACAATGCACATGAAAGGTGATAGTCAATATATATAACTATTACGATTAGAGAATAATTGAAGAAATACCACTTGGACCAACAGCGAGCCTGCCATCAGCATATGATACAATACAATATTATTTTATAATAAGTATCAACACAATCTATCATAAAAATTTAAATAGCCTAATTTATGACATAAGTGATTTCATTGTCCCACAATGATGATTTGTGACGAAATTGTTCTTTTAAAACTATACGAGACTTTACGGATAAAAACGTACTTTTAATTAATAGGGTTATACTCATTTTAATTTTAATAACGGTATAACTTTCCACGCCCATTATTACTTACATACATACGTACATACATACATACCCATCACTGCCATACAGTTCCAATAGTATGTTCATCCTACACTCTTCATCCTCTGATGGATCTTCAAGGCTAATTGAATACGTTTCATTTAGTTCGGGGTTTGTGTCAAATACTGCAGTTACTGTGATTGTCAATTGAAAAGAAAAGAGGTGAGTAAAGAAATGAGGAATGGAGGGAGAGGAAAGAAGAGGCAAAGGTAGTGATGAAATAAGGAACAACATATACCTTTTCAATTTCTTTATCACCAAATACTAAAACTCCTGGAATGGTTGATAAGTCATCAGAACCATCTGAGTCTAACACTGTAGTTGTACCAAATGCACCTCTGTCTCTCATTACTGTCAATATCACAACAGAAAAGAAATAGTTAAATGAATGAACATACATGTACATGTATATAGACAGACAATGGATAGATAGATAGATGTAGATAAACAGACTGAGATAAATGAATGAACATACATGTAGATAGATAGATGAATATTACTATTATCATTTGTTATCAAGTCTTCGGATATGGCTTCTTCTATCGACTGATCCAAACAATCCAAGAGTCACCACTTTCCTCAATAGAAATACAAGCTATTGAGAGAAAAGAGAGGAGATATAAACACTACACTACTACATGTGTATATACATAAGTATGTATGTATGTATGTATGTATGTATGTATGTATGTATGTATGTATGTATTAGGCCTGTGCGATAATCGCGATAGGTCGATAATCGCGAAAAGAAATTGTTATCACAATAACGATAATGTTGACATTCTTATCGCGATAATTTGCACATGCGCATACTGCTCACACGTGATCACACGTTGTTCAATCGATACACTTACAAGCATCTCGTCGAGTAACGATGGCTTCTAATGTTGAATACCTACCTTTAGAGAAGGCCAAAAGTCCTGTTTGGAAATATTTCGGGTTTCTAGCACAAGAGGGGAAATTTCTGGAGCAGGATAAAAAGAAGAGACAGACAGTTCACTGTGTTTTGTGTAAGCAATCGCTGTCTTACAAAGGAAATACCACTAACTTGATCGTCCATCTGCAATACAACCATAAAGATGAATATGATAGTGTTTCGTCTAAAATAGCTTCTAGTTTCGTATGTCTGAACCGTCTAAACCAGGTCAGCGCTCAATAACAGAGGCATTTGAGAATCTTACTCCTTAATAATAATTTAACTTTTATTCATTGAATTGAAATTAAATAAATTATGTTATTCAGTTATTCTTGAAATCAAATTATCGTGATAATCGTGATAGTTGGGATTATTATCGTGATATAGGTTTTTTCATTATCGCACAGGCCTAGTATGTATGTATGTATGTATGTATGTATGTATGTATGTATGTATGTATGTATGTATGTATGTATGTATGTATGTATGTATGTATGTATGTATGTATGTATGTATGTATGTATGTTTGTATGTATATATGCATGTATGTATGTATGCATGTATGTATGTACGTATGTATGTATGTATGTATGTACATGTATGTATACACGTATGTACATGTACATGTATGTATATATGCATGTACATGTGTACATGTATGTACATATTTATGTACACATTTATGTACATGTATGTATATATGTATATATGTATGTATGTATACACGTATGTACATGTATGTATGTATGCATGTATGTACATATTTATGTACACATGTATGTATATATGTATGTATGTATGTATGTATGCATGTATATATTATGTATGTATGTATGCATGTATGTATGTATGTATGTATGTACACATTTATGTACATGTATGTATATATGCATGAATGTACATATTTATGTACATGTATGTATGTCTGTATGTATGCATGTATGTATATATGTATGTATGTATGGATGTATGTATGTATGTATGTATGTATGTACATGTATGTATATATGCATGTATGTACATATTTATGTATACATGTATGTATATGTATGTATGTATGTATATATGTATGTAAGTATGTGTTTATGTACGTATGCATGTACATGTATGTATATATGTATGAACTTTGACCTCTCCAAATTGACCAGCAGATCTTATTACAGTAATGATATTGGAGTCTCCTTCAGTAAGCATTGAATTCTGTTGCAGTTAGTTCAATGATACCGTGACCATCATCATTTTCAGTTATCAAAATAGTAGCATTGTTAGAATTATTGTCAGTAGCAACCACAGGAAGAGCTATATATGAGAAATAGTATTATTTATATCACAAACATCTGACCAATAATAATTATATACATATATATACCATAGCTAACACCCACATCAAAGGCGCTAGATTTCAATGGGGGAACATCCCATCCCCAAAGTTAGTTCACATTCACATACTCTTTTGTTATTCTCCCTCCACCCGACAAATAATTCCTGTATTAAGCACCACACAATTGATGTATTTAATAATTAAATTTAGGGACTGTAAGTTACAGAGTTACAGTCCCACCCAAAAATTAGATATGAAAAAGTATTAAAGAAAAGTAATTAGACCAACATCCAGCTTTAGCTGGGGCTTTATACTCCATGGGTTGGTAGGGGTATTGTGGGTTTGCTTTTTAATTACATTCATAGACACTTGTGGGTGCTATTATATAGTGCAGGGAGCCATGATGTCCCAAATGAGGTAGGTGTTTTATTTATAATGAGTGGGTGGTAACTTTTGAAGCAAATGGTTAATTAACTTTGCATACCAAATTTCTAGGTTTGTACACCCCACTTATAGCATTAATATGGCTATTTTTTATGGTGTACTAGAATGACCAATTGTAATTGTGGATGTTTTCTATATTGCCACAATAAAAATAGATTAATATGTAAAGTCTGTTAACATTCATAATGTCCTCAAAATTATGATGTGATGACTTTATATGTACTATAATGTATAGTTTAATGTCATAAGGTTAATACATGATTATACTGTAACTCAATAACGAAGTAATGGATTGAAATTTTACATACACAAAAAATATGAAAATGGTGCAGCTAAAAAGATTATTGGTCATTCTAAACTAAAGTTATGAACATTTTTCTGAGGGCAGCCGAATGTGAATGACCTTTAGTGTGGTTTATATATGATAATAATAACCACTTTTAGTTATAGTTAATTAAGGTTTAGTTAACTAACTAAAACTACCCATTCCCATTATTGGCCATTTTAAAATCGTAGTTATCACAGTAAATTGTGATTTAGTTATAGTTTTAGTTAACTGAAAGTCATAATGCCTTAATAAAAGTGATTTTAGTTATAGTTAAACAACACTAGTATACACCACTAGGAAATAGATATACGTAGACTGATTTTTAAAATCTTTCTCTACAATATATTTTAGGTGTTAAACACGGTATAGTACTGTTATGTCAGCCTTCAACTACTCATTGTACAGCTTTACATGCATACATACATTGTATTACAGATACAGTAGTTAATATTCCTGTATCAAGCACCACATAATATACTTACTGTATTTAATAATTAAATTTAGGGACTGTAACTTGACTTGATGTACAGTCCCTACCAAAAATTCTAGCAAATAATAGACTACATTGTTAACAACTAACAACTTTAGCTGGGGCTTTATACTCCATGGGTTGGTAGGGGTATTGTGGGTTTGCTTTTTAATTACATTTATAGACACTTGTGGGTGCTATATATAGTGCAGGGAGCCATGATGTCACAAATTAAGTAGGTGTTATATCTATAATGAGTGGATGGTAGCTTTGAAGCAATGATTAATTAACTTAACATACGAAATTTCAAAGTTTGTATACCCCCATTTTGGCTATTACTTTTAATTAATTAAATAGCTTGTATTATGATAAATATGAGAAAACTGTGTAAAAATATTCACTTATTGTACAATTGGCTGTGACAACATAAACAAAACAAATAGAAATGTCAAGTGATATGTACATGTACTTAGTCTCGCGTAACCAGACCCAACCTACGAAGGAAGGGTCTGGGGATAAGCCTACATACACTTCGTTCAAGTACCACCTGGACGTTGGGTGTAAAACTCCTTAACAGATACGTTAAGTCCACTCCCTTCATTCAATCAACGTGCGTGTTATCTGTAAGTGTGATGTTAGTAGAGGTACAGCGAAGGCTAAAAGATTGAAATTGTACGGAGACAGTGCGGAAGCCACTAGAGAAAGGTTGGAATTATTCCTTTATCAAGAACTGTATTTATTGTTGGAGAAAACAAATTTCAGTAGAGAGAGTTGGCTATGCCACAAGTGTAATAATCAAATTGATAACTATTTCGAGCTAATTCAGGAGATCAACACGAAGAGAGAACATTTAGTGACGAAGTTGCAGAGTTTTGGCTGCTCTTGCTGAACCAATAGGTAGAAAGAGATCGCACTCTCCAGCGCCATAATAGTTTCACACGTGTAAACGTATGAATATAATTAGTTTACTTCATGAATATCATTAAGTAATCATGACCACTTAAAAGTACTTGAACGAAGTGTATGTAGGCTTGTCCCCAGACCCTTCCTTCATAGGTTGGGTCTAGCTACGCTAGACTAATATGTACTAATATCATTCTTTACAGTACATTTTAATATTAGGTATAATTATAATGCAAGAAGTACCTCTTACCTACGGGCCTCAGGATATATACATGTACATATTATATGACTTTTGACATAAGTAGGTTTGTGATATATGCCCTGTAGTTTATGGATGTAAACAATATTTATAGTATGGCCAAAAAGCTTCAGGAAATATAATTATTAGTTAATAAAATAACATCATGCCCACATGTCCATTATCAGGCTTTGTTTACAAATGCCTGATATTGGCTAAGGAAATGAATATTTCAATTCAAAAACCACTATTTATTGGTACTGATTGATTGTTTTAACCATGGTTATGTGAGTTCATTTGCTTAATGGTGCTTTTATATAAAGTATTAATAGTGAGAGCCAAAATTATCATAATTACTTCCAATGAAAAATACAATTACCACTTCCATTATAAACATGTTTATTACAGATTGTTGTCCATTAGCAACATAATAATAATTGTCCATTATAAACATGATATGTGTAAGGTGGATGTAAAACATGAAACTGATATAATCAAACTAATTGGTCACTCTGCTACGAAGGTTTTGTCAGTCAGTCTTACATCATTACTATATGACTCTACCAGACATATTATTAATCACTACAAAGCAATCAATCGTAAGGATACATTTTCTCTTGTTTAGTGCTACAACTACAAATGATATGGCTAGTTCAATCAAACACACTGGTAAACATGATAGCCTCTGATCAATTGTTTCAATCATTCACAGCAAAATAATTATATTGAGGATGTGGCATGTTAAGTACGTGTCATGTGTCATATATAATATAATATACCGTAAATCATGAAATTTATGCGTGCATCTAATTCGTACGTATTCGTGCAAGGTGTCTCAGAGCACATGAATTATATCACACGGGATTTTCCCATTATGTAATTAACAGTGGCTGGGTTACCTGTGCTAGTACAAACACCTATACAAGATAAAATGATGGCTAAGCTAGCTAACGACACAATAATACTTGACTGTTGTAAAATGTTAAATTCAGGGACATGAAGTGGTCATGTCCCTCTCAAAAATTTGTTAAAGTTTCATCCAAAAACTCTAAGAATGCACAGGGCAATTGTGCACAGGTTGGCAGGGCCTTTATACTCTAAGGGGGTGTAAGGTTATTGTGGGTTTGCTTCTCAAGTACAGCATCCTTTATGAATGTAATTAAGTGTAGTATGCTAAATAGCCCAGTGAATAGAAATAGGAATGGTAACAGGGCACAACTAATATAAATAGGGCAAAGCAAAACAGACCCTTCCTCCTACAAAATTTTGTGCATAGGTGGAGTTATACATTATTGAGTGACTTCGGGTTCTAAACCACTCCTTCCAATGAACAAGGTGCTTAGCAGGCATGGACACTTCATCAAAGGTAGTGATGAAATAAGGAACAACATATACCTTTTCAATTTCTTTATCACCAAATACTAAAACTCCTGGAATGGTTGATAAGTCATCAGAACCATCTGAGTCTAACACTGTAGTTGTACCAAATGCACCTCTGTCTCTCATTACTGTCAATATCACAACAGAAAAGAAATAGTTAAATGAATGAACATACATGTACATGTATATAGACAGACAATGGATAGATAGATAGATGTAGATAAACAGACTGAGATAAATGAATGAACATACATGTAGATAGATAGATGAATATTACTATTATCATTTGTTATCAAGTCTTCGGATATGGCTTCTTCTATCGACTGATCTAAACAATCCAAGAGGGTCACCACTTTCCTCAATAGAAATACAAGCTATTGAGAGAAAAGAGAGGAGATATAAACACTACACTACTACATGTGTATATACATAAGTATGTATGTATGTATATATGTATGTATGTATGTATGTATGTATGTATGTATGTATGTATGTATGTATGTGTGTATGTATGTATGTTTGTATGTATATATGCATGTATGTATGTATGCATGTATTTATGTACGTACGTATGTATGTATGTATGTACATGTATGTATACACGTATGTACATGTATGTATATATGCATGTACATGTGTACATGTATGTACATATTTATGTACACATTTATGTACATGTATGTATAATATGTATGTATGTATGTATATATGTATGTATGTATACACGTATGTACATATATGTATGTATGCATGTATGTACATATTTATGTACACATGTATGTATATATGTATGTATGTATGTATGTATGCATGTATATATTATGTATGTATGTATGCATGTATGTATGTATGTATGTACACATTTATGTACATGTATGTATATATGCATGTATGTACATATTTATGTACACATTTATGTACATGTATGTATGTCTATATGTATGCATGTATGTATATATGTATGTATGTATGCATGTATGTATGTATGTACATGTATGTACATGTATATATGCATGTATGTACATATTTATGTACACATTTATGTACATGTATGTATGTCTATATGTATGCATGTATGTATATATGTATGTATGTATGCATGTATGTATGTATGTACATGTATGTACATGTATATATGCATGTATGTACATATTTATGTATACATGTATGTACAATGTATGTATATGTATGTATGTATGTATATATGTATGTAAGTATGTGTTTATGTACGTATGCATGAAAAGAAAATTTTACATACACAAAAAATATGAAAATGGTGCAGCTAAAAAGATTATTGGTCATTCTAAACTAAAGTTATGAACATTTTTCTGAGGGCAGCCGAATGTGAATGACCTTTAGTGTGGTTTATATATGATAATAATAACCACTTTTAGTTATAGTTAATTAAGGTTTAGTTAACTAACTAAAACTACCCATTCCCATTATTGGCCATTTTAAAATCTTAGTTACTTACAGTTATCACAGTAAATTGCGGATTTAGTTATAGTTTTAGTTAACTGAAAGTCATAATGCCTTGATAAAAGTGGTTTTAGTTATAGTTAACTTAAACAACACTGGTATACACCACTAGGAAATAGATATACGTAGACTGATTTTTAAATTTTTCTCTACAATATATTTTAGGTGTTAAACACGGTATAGTACTGTTATGTCAGGTAGACCACTTCTGACTCTCAGCCTTCAACTACTCCTTGTACAGCTTTACATGCATACATACATTGTATTACAGGTACAGTAGTTAATATTCCTGTATCAAGCACCACATAATATACTTACTGTATTTAATAATTAAATTTAGGGACTGTAACTTAACTTAAATTGATGTACAGTCCCTACCAAAAATTTTCCACAAAAAAATTAACCAGCAGTGTTAGGAACTAACAGCTTTAGCTGGGGCTTTATACTCCATGGGTTGGTAGAGGTATTGTGGGTGTGCTTTTTAATTACATTCATAGACACTTGTGGGTGCTATTATATAGTGCAGGGAGCCATGATGTCCCAAATGAGGTAGGTGTTATATCTATAATGAGTGGATGGTAGCTTTGAAGCTGCTAATGCAATGGTTAATTAACTTAAGTTTGTACCTCACTTAGTCATTTTTGCATAAATATGGGTAAACCATTCGTTGGTTTTGAGATTAATTTTTATATGGTCTACTAGAATGACCAATTGTAATTAATTATAAGACAGATTACTTGTATAACAAATTTTAAAACAGACAAAAGTGGATATATATATATATATATCAGGAGTGCATGATGGAAAAAAGTAAGAGAGAAGGAATTGTTTGTATTACTATTACTATTACACACGTACATGTACTTACTTAATGCTGGAGCAACTTGAGAGCTCTAAGCGACTATCACTGTAAACTGTTCACCTGCAAGGGAGAGTAGTTACGTAATGAACTAAAGGTTCTGCAAAAGGCTTTTTTTTACTGAATTTGATTGTCAACATCAATCAGTAACATGTGATTCTGATTCAATCATTGTTTACATTAGTGAATTCAGTGACTGGGTTACCTGTGCTAGTACAAACACCTATACAAGATAAAATGATGGCTAAGCTAGCTAACGACACAATAATACTTGACTGTTGTAAAATGTTAAATTCAGGGACATGAAGTGGTCATGTCCCTCTCAAAAATTTGTTAAAGTTTCAGAAAACTCTGAGAATGCATAGGGCAATTAGTGCACAGGTTGGCAGGGCCTTTATACCCTATGGGGGTGTAAGGATATTGTGGGTTTGCTTCTCAAGTACAGCATCCTTTATGAATGTAATTAAGTGTAGCATGCTAAAAAATACCTGTGAATAGAAATGGAATGGTAACAGGGCACAACTACTATAATTAGGGCAAAGCAAAACAGACCCTTCCTCCTACAAAATTTTGTGCATAGATGGAGTTATACATTATTGAGTGACTTCGGGTTCTAAACCACTCCTTCCAATGAACAAGGTGCTTAGCAGGCATGGACACTTCAGCCACAGGAAGGAGGGAAAAAACCCTTCCAAAAATTATCACCCCTATAATAAGGACATAAATATTAAAAAGTGGGGGCTTGGGTTGTAGGTAGCAAAAGTTCTGACAACTACACTCTCATCATTGTTGTGGGTTTCTACGTTTCCTGTAGGGTGTTGTGGTTATGCTAACTATATTTACTACAGACCCCACATGGGCTTTGAGGTGGGGGTGCAGAAGCAACACCAAGATACATACATACATAACTATATACATGTATATCAATATATAGTTATAGTTATATACAATGCACATGAAAGGTGATAGTCAATATATATAACTATTACGATTAGAGAATAATTGAAGCAATACCACTTGGACCAACAGCGAGCCTGCCATCAGCATATGATACAATACAATATTATTTTGTATCAACACAATCTATCATAAAAATTTAAATAGCCTAATTTATGACATAAGTGATTTCATTGTCCCACAATCAATTTCATTATATTAATTATATTCCTATTTTTGTGATGATTTGTGACGAAATTGTTCTTTTAAAACTATACGAGAATTTACGGATAAAAACGTACTTTTAATTAATGGGGTTATACTCATTTTAATTTCAATAACGGTATAACTTTCCACGCCCATTATTACTTACATACATACGTACATACATACATACCCATCACTGCCATACAGTTCCAATAGTATGTTCATCCTACACTCTTCATCCTCTGATGGATCTTCAAGGCTAATTGAATACGTTTCATTTAGTTCGGGGTTTGTGTCAAATACTGCAGTTACTGTGATTGTCAATTGAAAAGAAAAGAGGTGAGTAAAGAAATGAGGAATGGAGGGAGAGGAAAGAAGAGGCAAAGGTAGTGATGAAATAAGGAACAACATATACCTTTTCAATTTCTTTATCACCAAATACTAAAACTCCTGGAATGGTTGATAAGTCATCAGAACCATCTGAGTCTAACACTGTAGTTGTACCAAACGCACCTCTGTCTCTCATTACTGTCAATATCACAACAGAAAAGAAATAGTTAAATGCATGAACATACATGTACATGTATATAGACAGACAATGGATAGATAGATAGATGTAGATAAACAGACTGAGATAAATGAATGAACATACATGTAGATAGATAGATGAATATTACTATTATCATTTGTTATCAAGTCTTCGGATATGGCTTCTTCTATCGACTGATCCAAACAATCCAAGAGGGTCACCACTTTCCTCAATAGAAATACAAGCTATTGAGAGAAAAGAGAGGAGATATAAACACTACACTACTACATGTGTATATACATACATGTAAGTATGTATGTATGTATGTATGTATGTATGTATGTATGTATGTATGTATGTATGTATGTATGTATGTATGTATGGATGCATGTATGTATGTATGTATGTATGTATGGATGCATGCATGCATGTGTGTATGACTCTAGTAGTACTGGGTCATACATGTAGTGCACATGCATGTACATGTATGACCATACTTATACACATGCGTACATGTATATGTACATGTACATATATATGTATGACTGTACTAGTACTGAGGGTAGTGCACATATGACCATACATATTTTTAGCAACATATGTGTACATGTACATGTACATATATATGTATATATGAGTACTGAGGGTCATACATGTTGTGCACATACATGTACATGTATGACCATACTTATACTTAGCAACATATGTGTACATGTATATGTACATATATATGTATGACTCTAGTAGTACTGGGTCATACATGTAGTGCACATGCATGTACATGTATGACCATACTTATACACATGCGTACATGTATATGTACATGTACATATATATGTATGACTGTACTAGTACTGAGGGTAGTGCACATATGACCATACATATACTTAGCAACATATGTGTACATGTACATGTACATATATATGTATATATGAGTACTGAGGGTCATACATGTTGTGCACATACATGTACATGTATGACCATACTTATACTTAGCAACATATGTGTACATTTATATGTACAGACTCTACTAGTACTGAGGGTCATACATGTTGTGCACATATGACCATACTTATACTTAGCAACATACACATACATGTATATGTACATATATATGTATGACTCTACTAGTACTGAGGGTTATACAAAGGGGAAAAGAAGGAATAAGAAGAGAGGAAGAAGATGAGGAGAAGAGAATGAAAATACATGTAGGTAAAGGAAATGGAAGAAAGGTGGAGAAGGAAGAGTTAAGGGAGATGAGGAACAGATAAGGAAGAAGAGGAAGTTAGAAGGAACAAATATCAAAAGGAGGTCAAGAAGAAGAATGGGTGGAGGAAAAGGAGAAGACATTGTGCATCACAAAGTACCTTCTAGGTCTGGCAATATGAGAAGCTGAACGTGATCTACAAACTGTTTCAGGATGTGTAAAATGACGAGGATATGGTTCAGCCACTCCACTATAAAATGTTAAGATGACACCTTGTTCCCATAGAAATGCATACTGAGAAAACATCTTACACAATGACTAATGGATGTAAAAAGAAACAAATATCACATGTATATATGTACATGTACATGTAGAGGTACATATGTACATGTAATGTTTGAGTACACTAAACATGAATTACATGCTACAATGTATATGTGTATATCATAATAAACATAATAAAGTGAATAGTAAATTGATTACATGTACATTGTTTTGATAATAACAAATAACTTATCACAGATCTACATGTACATGTACATGTGTACTTGTACTTATTTACACACATACACACACAGACATGCACCCATACGTGCACTGTAGCACATACATACACAAACAACCTGTATACATGTAAACACACATGCATACATCTGTGGTAATACATATTGATTTCATGGATGATGAACACATAATGATCAACATACATACGTACAGTTGTTACCTGGCATTGTCTTGCTATATAAGCAGTAATCTTCTGTGCAACACTCAATACTTCATTATCATTACTAATCTCAATGAAATAGTCCTGCAAAAAAAAAAACAACACATATTACAAATATGAATACATGTATCATTAACCACATAATATTTCTGACCCCAAGGTGGAACAATTAGACCCTGTAAGCACATCACATAAGGTGGTGTACACAACTGGAAAGAACAGGTTCAAGTACACCAATGTGCAATGGGAGGTCTTTTGGGCATGTTGATCACCTCCTGTTAAGGCTTGATTTATATCATTATCATGCAAGTCAAGGCATGCCAAGGCATAAGAAAGTCTTGTGCACATACATAGATACATACATAGTTACATACATACATAGATACATAAAAACATACATACATACATACATGTACATACATACATACATACATGTACATACATACATAGATATGTATGTACATGTATGTATATGTGTATGTAGGTGTATGTATGCAGGTATTTATGTATGTATGTATGTATGTATATAAGTATGTATGTATATGTAATATGTACATGTGATATGTATGTACTATGTTTGTATATATCTATGTATCTATGTATGTATGTACATATATGTGTATGTAGGTATATGTATGCAGGTATTTATGTATGTATGGAGCCATAAAACGATCGTTCTACGATTACGAAACGTTAACTTTTTTATGTCCTCTACTGTATATGACTCTACTGTGTAGTGCACATATGACCATACTTATACATACACATACATGTATATGTACATATATATGTGTGACTCTACTAGTACTGAGGGACATACAAAGGGAATAAGAAGAGAGGTAGAAGAGGAGGAAGAGAAAGAAGAATGGGAAGAGAATGAAAATACATGTAGGTGAATGAAAATACATGTAGGTGAAGGAATGGAAGAAAGGTGGGAAAGGAAGAGTTAATGGAAGAAAGGTAGAGAAGGAAGAGTTAAGGGAGACAAGGAACAGATAAGGAAGAAGAGGAAGTTAGAAGGAACAAATATCAAAAGGAGGTCAAGAAGAAGAATGGGTGGAGGAAACGGAGAAGACATTGTGCATCACAAGGTACCTTCTAGGTCTGGCAATATGAGAAGCTGAACGTGATCTACAAACTGTTTCAGGATGTGTAAAATGACGAGGATATGGTTCAGCCACTCCACTATTAAATGTTAAGATGACACCTTGTTCCCATAGAAATGCATACTGAGAAAACATCTTACACAATGACAAATGGATGTAAAAAGGAACAAATATCACATGTATATATGTACATGTGTACAATTGTACATGTAGAGGTACATATGTACATGTAATGTTTGAGTAACACTATACATGAATTACATGCTACATGTATATGTGTATATCATAATAAACATAATAAAGTGAATAGTAAACTGATTACATGTACATTGTTTTGATAATAACATTTTAATACAAATAACTTATCACAGATCTACATGTACATGTGTACTTGTACTTATTTACACACATACACACACCCAAACTATAGCACAAACACACACATACACACACACATGCACCCATAGCACATACATACACATACAACCTGTATACATGTCTGTGGTAATACATATTGATTTCATGGATGATGAACACATAATGATCAACATACATATGTACAGTTGTTACCTGGCATTGTCTTGCACTGGTTTCTATATGAGCAGTAATCTTCTGTGCAACACTCAATACTTCATTATCATTACTAATCTCAATGAAATACTCCTGCAAAAAAACACAACACATATTACAAATATGAATACATGTATCATTAACCACATAATATTTCTGACCCCAAGGTGGAGCAATTAGAGCCTGCAAGCACATATGTGATAGTTTTGTTTGGAAAAGATTGTTGAACTGAATCTGGTTGAATCTAGAGGGAAACTGTTCCTTTAGATGTAAACTATATAATTCTCCAAACCCTCTTTTTAATTTAATAAAAGGGCATGTAAGTTATGTCAAAACCAAAAAAGCACAGAAACAAGATTGGGGATTGTACATTATCAACTAACCACTTCATACTTACATGTACCACATGTATGTATAAATATATACATGTATATATATATATATATATATACATGTATATTTTATATATTTATATATATATATATATATATATTACATATATAATTATATATATATATATATATATATATATACATGTATATATATATATATATATATATATATACATGTATATATATATATATATATATATATACTATATACAATATATTGTATGCTGATAGATTAAAGATTCACAGGTCTATATACAAAAATATAAGACCTAACCACATCAAACGGTTGCCATGGTAGCATGCTATATATATAGCATGCTACCATGGCAACCGTTTGATGTGGTTAGGTCTTATATTTTTGTATATAGACCTGTGAATCTTTAATCTATCAGCATACAATATATTGTATATAGTACACTTACAGTTCTTATATAAAACAATATAAAACCTTGGTTTAGTGTCCTCGGATGTGATATAGCCCTCGCAGGCTCGGGCTATATCACATCCTTGGACACTAAACCTCGGGTCTATATTTTTGTATATAAGACCTGTAAGTGTACTATATATATTACATATATACATGTATGTACATGTATGTATGTATATTATATAGTATGCTAATAGGTCCTACATAACATTCACTCCACCACCATTGTTTATTTATTATCACATGCAGTATAATTATAATAATGATTTTATTATGGTTGTAATTTCATTATAATTACTAATTGCTATCAATAATCTGTTATGTACATGTATGTGAAGATTTAGGGGCAGTTGATAGATACATGTAGATACCCATGTATCCCTTTATCATGGGGGGAGGAGGAGGTGTGGTGGTGGGGGCACTTGACTATACATGAGTAGAGGTGGACCTTTTTCACCGTGATCCAAAAATCATGTCTATTCCACATGTATTTATTTCTCACATCATATAACCAATATTTCTAACACACAAGGTGAGGTGGAAATGTTTAATGCATTAATATAATATTTCTGACCCCAAGGTGGAACAATTAGAGCCTGCAAGCACATCACATAAGGTGGTGTACACAACTGGAAAGAACAGGTTCAAGTACACCAATGTGCATGGGAGGACTTTTGGGCATGTTGATCACCTCCTGTAAGGCTTGATTTATATCATGCACCTCAAGACATGCCAAGGCATAAGACAAAAGGGGGAAGTCTTGTGCACACCTAATGAAAGGCAAGTGAAGACATGTTCAAACCTTCATTCATTGGAACCTATTTGAAGTTAAAAGATTTCCTTTGAAAGCCTTACTTTAAAATTTTACTTGTACATGGGGTTAATATTGCAGATATGTTCCTGGAATATTGCATGCTGCTTCTGTCCTTTCTCAGTAGAAACAGCAATTGGAACAAGTCTAGTACTCGTTATAGAAAATAATCTAGTTTTTGGAGGCTTTCTATTATAGGGCTGAGCAATATTGTTATTATTATATCACGATAGATAATTGCCAAAATTATCACGATAGCGATAATATCACGATAATTTAACACCTGCAAATGAGTTAATTATTTATTTCATTAGTGCGTAGTACGTACGTACATGTATGTGTACATCATTACATGCACATTGTAGCTAACTCTAAATCACATTCTTCTGTCTTTAGCTTACTTTTATGAGACTAATCTATAAGCTTAATGATGCCCTCCACAGAAAGTTCCATGGAAAGTTGAAAGCTGGAAAGCTAATATGCTAGTAAAAAGTTGATGTTGCTCATGAGTGATTTATCGACCAAACATAGGGTCATAATGTAAAAATTCCTTGCTCTAACAGCTGTATCTAGATATCAAGAAAAGCTGTAGCGACTATTAACTTTACAGATGCTTTCAAAGAAAACTATCAAAATCGTAATGGCACATGCACAGACACATGTGGTATTATTGCAATAACATTTTTTTATATAATCGATATCGCAATCGCCAAAAAATATCGTGATAATCAATAAATCGATATTATCGCTCAGCCCTACTTTCTATAGCACATTGATAAAAACACATGCAAACCTTCACTCCTTTCTGCTTACAAAGCTTCAAATGTATTCACTCCAGACCTAATAAGAGTTACTGACAATGCCCAGAATATACATATATGTATGTACACATGCAATGTATGTGTATTGATATTAAAGGAAGACTCATTGTTGCATTACTATTACACATGTACATATACATGTACTTTTTTATTAATTGGGTGGAGCTGGAAATATAGGAAAGCATATTAAACCTTGGTCAAATGTAGTACAGTACAACACATTGCTTTCCCATAGATATGTTTGTATCACACATTTATATGAGTTGCATCATCATTCTAGGGTATGGTACATAAAGTGATTGAGTTGGAGAACTGAGACTATCAGGAAGAAAGTACATGTAGTTTTAGCCAGCTTGTTTGAAAATGCAACTAATATCTGTTATTTCATCGCACAAAAAATATCATGGGATCAAGCAACCTTGATATGATATTAGAGTGGGGAAACAAAATATTTCATTTTTCATGTACAATATCTATACAACAAAATCCACAATAGTAAAGTACACACAACATCTTTCGGTCTGTACTACACATACATATATATATGATACATGTACATACTACATGTACATGTAGTGTATACATTGTAGTTTAATGTCACAAGGAGCTATTACATGGGTATACTGTAAATAATGAAACCTCCATGGATTGAAACATATACAAACAGAATTGGAAGGATAATTATGTGAAAATGGTTCAGATAAAAAGATTGTTTGTACATGTAGTTCCAAACTAAAGAGGGTACTTGTACCTGCTATTTGCCAACTTCTTATCTTTAAAGGATCACCAAGAGTAGCTATCAAACTAGCTGATTTTCCACGTGGTACTCCAAACTCTGTCAGCTTCTCGTGCCACAGATGAATTAGATCATTACGATACTCACCCTGTGTAAAATGAATAAAAGGATATTGTGAACACATAAATCTATCATTCTATAAAATATGTGTTTGAATCGGTCTAAATATGATTTGTTACATGAATATAAAAATGGGTACCAGGTCATAGTTGCACAATAACTTGTAAAAATATCAACAAAGCCAAAGTGGCTCCTATATACATGTATATGATATACATGTACATGTACATGTACATGTACACGTAACATAATTTATCTTCAACTACATGTAACAATTAATTAGATGATAAAAGTGATATAGATAATGAGAATACTCTTATGTGCATAATCATACACATGACACTCATATGTACGTGTACATGAATACATGTATGTACAGTATACACTACATGCATGTATTATTATTGTATATGTACACTTAAGCCTAGTGCTGACTTTGACGGATGTATGTGTAATTAATGTGTGTGTGTGTGTGATAAAAGTTACAATTGTTATTGTTAACCATTGTTTCTCTTTGATATCAAGTTTAGTATGCTTCTTGTACAAAATGACTAAATAATGAGCTAAGCATTTGATTTTGAACCATAAATCCTATTCCCTGAGCCAATCACATATACACAATGTATAATGAGTATTAACTTTAGTGTTGTTTTGGTTGGGGTATTATATTTTAGTTTTAGTTTAGTTTTAGTTTTAAAATGTGAAAGTAGTTTTAGTTAGTTTTGTATATCAATTATAAGATGGTAACAGAGGAATTATTCATTGGTAGCAGGTAGAGGTAGATACTTGTGCAAAGTTGTAACCCTCCAACTCATACTTGCTGTGAGCAAATAGATATTTCATGCTTCTAAGGTGAGCAATCATCAGTAGACAATCCAGACACACAGCTCAAGGGGAACTGTACTGGGTACAGATCCATGGGAACCCTCTACTCCAAAAGTAGCCTGAGAACCCAGTGTCTAAAGATAGACACTACTGTGTGCTGTATGAACGCGTGGCAGTGCCAGGTGGTCCACATACCACAGTAGAGGTGGTAGATGAGTAAATAATAGCATACAGTAAATATCCAAAACAGCAAAATCCAATTCCCAGAGCCTCTATAGGGTGGGCCATGGATACTCAGTGCAATCTCTGACAAAGAGCTAATGGGAGTATCCAAGAGCAGAGTCCCCTCGGGGTGCTAATGGCTAACTGTATTCAAGATATGAGTCTAAATATCTATTACTGAAGAAATAAAGCAGCCTAAGATGTTGCAAGCAAGAAAAGCGATCATAAAATGTTGAAGTTAAGAAACCTGAAGGCCTTTTACAGGATTTAAAAGTACTCAGAGAGGGTTGGAGTGATATACATAGAGAAGCAAAACGTGTTGTTGAATCAATGGAAATTAATCCTAACCTACCAGTGAAACAAAAGCATAAGCAAATTTTTTGAATGAAGCTGAAATTCCACAGCCTTCCACATCCCTTGTAGAATCTTCAGAGGAAACTGATTTTCGTCCAAACATTTTCTACAACTTGATGGATAATGTAATCTCTGGTATTACAGAAACACTTACAGCAGTGAGATACACTAACAGCCTTTTCTCATTTTTATGGAATTACTGAGGAAAGACAGCTCACAGCTGCTGTGGAAACGTTCATTACCCATTACGACAATAATGTATCAAATGCACTTGTTGAGGAGTGTCTACTGTTGAAAAGTAAAATAATGTATAGTTTAATGTCATAAGGTTAATACATGATTATACTGTAACTCAATAACGAAGTAATGGATTGAAATTTTACATACACAAAAAATATGAAAATGGTGCAGCTAAAAAGATTATTGGTCATTCTAAACTAAAGTTATGAACATTTTTCTGAGGGCAGCCAAATGTGAATGACCTTTAGTGTGGTTTATATATGATAATAATAACCACTTTTAGTTATAGTTAATTAAGGTTTAGTTAACTAACTAAAACTACCCATTCCCATTATTGGCCCTATGCATTCTCAGAGTTTTCTGAAACATTAACAAATTTTTGAGAGGGACATGACAACTTCATGTCCCTGAATTTAACATTTTACAACAGTCAATTATTAGCTTAGCCATCATTTTATCTTGTATAGGTGTTTGTACTAACTATAACTAAAACCACTTTTAGTAAGGCATTATCTTTCAGTTAACTAAAACTATAACTAAATCGCAATTTACTGTGATAACTGTAAGTGACTAAGATTTTAAAATGGCCATTAATTGGAATGGGTAGTTTTAGTTAGTTAACTAAACCTTAATTAACTATAACTCTTATTAAAAGTGGTTTTAGTTATAGTTAGTACAAACACCTATACAAGATAAAATGATGGCTAAGCTAGCTAACGACACAATAATAATTGACTGTTGTAAAATGTTAAATTCAGGGACATAAAGTGGTCATGTCCCTCTCAAAAATTTGTTTAAGTTTCCTTCTAAAACTCTAAGAATGCATAGGGCAATTGTGCACAGGTTGGCAGGGCCTTTATACTCTAAGGGGGTGTAAGGTTATTGTGGGTTTGCTTCTCAAGTGCAGCATCCTTTATGAATGTAATTAAGTGTAGCAATACAAAAATAGCCCAGTGAATAGAAATGGGAATGGTAACAGGGCACAACTACTATAATTAGGGCAAAGCAAAACAGACCCTTCCTCCTACAAACTTTTGTGCATAGGTGGACGTATACATTATTGAGTGACTTCGGGTTCTAAACCACTCCTTCCAATGAACAAGGTGCTTAGCAGGCATGGACACTTCAGCCACAGGAAGGAGGGGAAAAAACCCTTCCAAAAATTATCACCCCTGTGGGGCATAGGGGTGATAATTTTTGGAAGGGTTTTTTCTTAAATAAGGACATAAATATTAAAAAGTGGGGGCTTGAGTTGTACATGTAGGTTAGCAAAAGTTCTGACAACTACACTCTCATCATTGTTGTGGGTTTCTACGCTTCCTGTAGGGTGTTGTGGTTATGCTAACTATATTTACTACAGACCCCACATGAGCTTTGAGGTGGGGGTGTAGAAGCAACACCGAGATTCTACATTATTTTAGTAGTGCAGTAGTATTATAATTGAGACATTTTTGATTAAATGGCTAGTTATTCTAATGGAAACTTTTACTTTGGTACCAAGTACTAATTGGGTAGTTAATGAAGTCCTGCTCTTCCTCAATGAGGGGTCTGAGGTATATGTATTTATAGTAACAAAATTAAATACCACTTCCAAGCAACCCTGTTATAGCTAGATTAAAACTATGTTTTTGTTGCTAAAGTACATCCAGATCCATATTTGAGAAAAACAGGACTACAACAAATACCCAATTAGAATCAAAACTAGAAAGAAAATGAAAATGTTCCATATAATGTTTATAAATGTACATGTGCATAAACATTTAATTAGTATGTACATGTACATGTACACGTACATAATGCATACTTCTTGTATAGGTATACACATGTATACATGTATATGTACATGGAGTGCTCAAAAAAGCATCCAGCAGAAACATCGGTAAAATACAATACCGTAAACATAGACATTTTCGAAACTGACAAAAGTGTTCATTTGAAGAGTAATAAGGTGAGGAGGCAATGGTAGAAAATAGTAAGTCTACACAACATGGCAGAGCAAGAGCTGAATACATTCTCTGCTTCCTTTAACTTGACTCACACAACACAACACTACTGTACAAAATCAATCACTGTTATACATGTATAGTAAACCACTAAATGTTCTGGAATATTCTAAAACATGTGCACAGATAACAATCTAGAAAGTTCTAGAGACACATGTCCCAACACCTTTTACCCAATAAGTGTGAGCTAGTTATGATCAACATTTAAAGTACATGCCTATATTTCCAGCCATGTGATAGTGATTTAAGAATTGCATTCTATACAGCTACATGTGTAGCTGCTAGTTTATTAATTACATCATGAGTGGCAACTTGACATGAATTCCTATCATCAACGAAGTATACCTTAGTTTATGTATGCAGTAAACTCCTCAATAGTTATCACAGTAAATTGCGATTTAGTTATAGTTTTAGTTAACTGAAAGTCATAATGCCTTAATTAATAAAAGTGGTTTTAGTTATAGTTAACTTAAACAACACTAGTATACACCACTAGGAAAGAGATATACGTAGACTGATTTTTTAAATTTTTCTCTACAATATATTTTAGGTGTTAAACAAGGTATAGTACTGTTATGTCAGGTAGACCACTTCCGACTCTCAGCCTTCAACTACTCATTGTACAGCATAAATACATTGTATTACAGGTACAGTAGTTAATAATCCTGTATCAAGTACCACATAATATACTTACTGTAATTAATAATTAAATTTAGGGACTGTAACTTGAACATAGTAAACATAGCACTACAAACAAACAAACAAACAAAAATAAAGGGGAGTAAAAAATTCATAATAATCTAAACAAGTAAAAATTTTGGATACAAAAGTAAGCAATGCCAATCTGATTATACATGTACTGTGTACACACAAAAATTATTTTTAAAAACATTTTCAAAATGACATGACAGTTACATACGTATATCAAATAACTTATTTTATGGGTCATTTTGTTAGTTTTTGGAAGTAAATATCATTACATGTATTTACTGATGCATTGGTAAACAGGACTATATAGATTAATGATTAATTAAATAATAGAATGCATGAATGAATGAACGGATGAATGAATAGCGGATGGATAAATGAATGGATAGATAGCTATGTAGACATATATCTATATAATATATACATATATATATATATATATATATATATATATATATATATATAATTATATATATATAATGGGGGTGGAGTGAATGTTATGTACATGTAGGACCTGTTAGCATACTATATAATGTACATACATACATACATATATATATATACATACATACATATATATATATATATATATATGTATATATTATATACATACATATATATATAATTATATATATATATATATGTGTGTGTTATATATATCATGTTTCAGAGGTCTATATGCGTTATATAAACCTGCCACGAGGTAAGATATCACCCCAGGGCGTAGTCAGAGGGTGATATCATCCGAGTTGGCAGGTTTATATAACGCATATAGACAGATGAAACATGTAATATCTGATATATTTTAGAATGAGATTCATACCTTGGATTGTCCTGCAAGAGATTGTCATTAAGTCCGTAAGAAATCGCCATAGAGTTTCACAAGGTTGATATTTTAAAATATCAACCTATTTCGAGGTTTATATGAGAAATATAAACTTACACGCCCCATAGAAATGTATGGGCTATGAATCTCATTATGATATATATATATATATATATATATATATATATATATATATATATATATGTATGTATGTATGTATGTACATTATATAGTATGCTAACAGGTCCTACATAACATTCACTCCACCCCCATTGTTTATTTAATTATTTATTATTCATTTTTACATGCAGTATAATTATAATAATGATTTTATTATGGGTGTAATTTCATTATAATTACTAATTGCTATCAATAATCTGTTATGTACATGTATATGTATGTGAAGATTTGGGACAGTTGATAGATACACGTAGATACTAGTGTTGTTTTAGTTTGACAATAATGACCACTTTTAGTTATAGTTATAGTATGTTTATTTTACCACAGTTTTAGTTATAGTTATAGTTAATTAACTAAAACAATTTTAGGCTAACTAAAAGGGTTTTAGTTGTAGTTAACTAACTAAAAGTGTGCATTATTGACCATTTTTTCTTTTAGTTAGTTATAGTTATTACAATAGACCTGTAATTTAGTTATAGTTTAGTTAACCAAAAGTCAAAATGCCTTACTAAAAGGGGTTTTAGTTAACTAAAACAACACTAGTAGATACCCATGTATCCCTTTATCATGGGGGGATGAGGAGGTGTGGTGGTGGGGGCACTTGACTATACACGAGTAGAGCCGTAGAGGTGGACCTTTTTCGCCGTGATCCAAAAATCATGTCTATCTATAACTATAACTAAAACCCTTTTAACTAAGGCACTGTGACTAAAACTATAACACTTTTAGTAAGCCTGATATAGTTAACTACATGTATAAAATTGTGTGTGATAAACTAGACATACTATAACTATATACATGTATATCAATATATAGTTATAGTTATATACAATGCACATGAAAGGTGATAGTCAATATATATAACTATTACGATTAGAGAATGATTGAAGAAATACCACTTGGACCAACAGCGAGCCTGCCATCAGCATATGATACAATACAATATTATTTTGTATCAACACAATCTATCATAAAAATTTAAATAGCCTAATTTATGACATAAGTGATTTCATTGTCCCACAATCAATTTCATTATATTAATTATATTCCTATTTTTGTGATGATTTGTGACGAAATTGTTCTTTTAAAACTATACGGGAATTTACGAGTAAAAAAATGTACTTTTAATTAATAGGGTTATACTCATTTTAATTTTAATAACGGTATAACTTTCCACGCCCATTATTACTTACATACATACGTACATACATACATACCCATCACTGCCATACAGTTCCAATAGTATGTTCATCCTACACTCTTCATCCTCTGATGGATCTTCAAGGCTAATTGAATACGTTTCATTTAGTTCGGGGTTTGTGTCAAATACTGCAGTTACTGTGATTGTCAATTGAAAAGAAAAGAGGTGAGTAAAGAAATGAGGAATGGAGGGAGAGGAAAGAAGAGGCAAAGGTAGTGATGAAATAAGGAACAACATATACCTTTTCAATTTCTTTAACACCAAATACTAAAACTCCTGGAATGGTTGATAAGTCATCAGAACCATCTGAGTCTAACACTGTAGTTGTACCAAATGCACCTCTGTCTCTCATTACTGTCAATATCACAACAGAAAAGAAATAGTTAAATGAATGAACATACATGTACATGTATATAGACAGACAATGGATAGATAGATAGATGTAGATAAACAGACTGAGATAAATGAATGAACATACATGTAGATAGATAGATGAATATTACTATTATCATTTGTTATCAAGTCTTCGGATATGGCTTCTTCTATCGACTGATCTAAACAATCCAAGAGGGTCACCACTTTCCTCAATAGAAATACAAGCTATTGAGAGAAAAGAGAGGAGATATAAACACTACACTACTACATGTGTATATACATAAGTATGTATGTATGTATGTATGTATGTATGTATGTATGTATGTATGTATGTATGTATGTATGTATGTTTGTATGTATATATGCATGTATGTATGTATGCATGTATGTATGTACGTATGTATGTATGTATGTATGTACATGTATGTATACACGTATGTACATGTATGTATATATGCATGTACATGTGTACATGTATGTACATATTTATGTACACATTTATGTACATGTATGTATAATATGTATGTATGTATGTATATATGTATGACACGTATGTACATATATGTATGTATGCATGTATGTACATATTTATGTACACATGTATGTATATATGTATGTATGTATGTATGTATGCATGTATATATTATGTATGTATGTATGCATGTATGTATGTATGTATGTACACATTTATGTACATGTATGTATATATGCATGTATGTACATATTTATGTACACATTTATGTACATGTATGTATGTCTGTATGTATGCATGTATGTATATATGTATGTATGTATGCATGTATGTATGTATGTACATGTATGTACATGTATATATGCATGTATGTACATATTTATGTATACATGTATGTATGTATATGTATGTATGTATGTATATATGTAAGTATGTGTTTATGTACGTATGCATGAAAAGAAAATTTTACATACACAAAAAATATGAAAATGGTGCAGCTAAAAGATTATTGGTCATTCTAAACTAAAGTTATGAACATTTTTCTGAGGGCAGCCGAATGTGAATGACCTTTAGTGTGGTTTATATATGATAATAATAACCACTTTTAGTTATAGTTAATTAAGGTTTAGTTAACTAACTAAAACTACCCATTCCCATTATTGGCCATTTTAAAATCTTAGTTACTTACAGTTATCACAGTAAATTGCGGATTTAGTTATAGTTTTAGTTAACTGAAAGTCATAATGCCTTGATAAAAGTGGTTTTAGTTATAGTTAACTTAAACAACACTAGTATACACCACTAAGAAATAGATATACGTAGACTGATTTTTAAATTTTTCTCTACAATATATTTTAGGTGTTAAACACGGTATAGTACTGTTATGTCAGGTAGACCACTTCTGACTCTCAGCCTTCAACTACTCCTTGTACAGCTTTACATGCATACATACATTGTATTACAGGTACAGTAGTTAATAATCCTGTATCAAGCACCACATAATATACTTACTGTATTTAATAATTAAATTTAGGGACTGTAACTTAACTTAAATTGATGTACAGTCCCTACCAAAAATTTTCCACAAAAAAATTAACCAGCAGTGTTAGGAACTAACAGCTTTAGCTGGGGCTTTATACTCCATGGGTTGGTAGAGGTATTGTGGGTGTGCTTTTTAATTACATTCATAGACACTTGTGGGTGCTATTATATAGTGCAGGGAGCCATGATGTCCCAAATGAGGTAGGTGTTATATCTATAATGAGTGGATGGTAGCTTTGAAGCTGCTAATGCAATGGTTAATTAACTTAAGTTTGTACCTCACTTAGTCATTTTTGCATAAATATGGGTAAACCATTCGTTGGTTTTGAGATTAATTTTTATATGGTCTACTAGAATGACCAATTGTAATTAATTATAAGACAGATTACTTGTATAACAAATTTTAAAACAGACAAAAGTGGATATATATATATATATATATCAGGAGTGCATGATGGAAAAAAGTAAGAGAGAAGGAATTGTTTGTATTACTATTACTATTACACACGTACATGTACTTACTTAATGCTGGAGCAACTTGAGAGCTCTAAGCGACTATCACTGTAAACTGTTCACCTGCAAGGGAGAGTAGTTACGTAATGAACTAAAGGTTCTGCAAAAGGCTTTTTTTTACTGAATTTGATTGTCAACATCAATCAGTAACATGTGATTCTGATTCAATCATTGTTTACATTAGTGAATTCAGTGACTGGGTTACCTGTGCTAGTACAAACACCTATACAAGATAAAATGATGGCTAAGCTAGCTAACGACACAATAATACTTGACTGTTGTAAAATGTTAAATTCAGGGACATGAAGTGGTCATGTCCCTCTCAAAAATTTGTTAAAGTTTCAGAAAACTCTGAGAATGCATAGAGCAATTAGTGCATAGGTTAGCAGGGCCTTTATACTCTAAGGGGGTGTAAGGATATTGTGGGTTTGCTTCTCAAGTACAGCATCCTTTATGAATGTAATTAAGTGTAGCATGCTAAAAAATACCTGTGAATAGAAATGGGAATGGTAACAGGGCACAACTACTATAATTAGGGCAAAGCAAAACAGACCCTTCCTCCTACAAAATTTTGTGCATAGATGGAGTTATACATTATTGAGTGACTTCGGGTTCTAAACCACTCCTTCCAATGAACAAGGTGCTTAGCAGGCATGGACACTTCAGCCACAGGAAGGAGGGAAAAAACCCTTCCAAAAATTATCACCCCTATAATAAGGACATAAATATTAAAAAGTGGGGGCTTGGGTTGTAGGTAGCAAAAGTTCTGACAACTACACTCTCATCATTGTTGTGGGTTTCTACGTTTCCTGTAGGGTGTTGTGGTTATGCTAACTATATTTACTACAGACCCCACATGGGCTTTGAGGTGGGGGTGCAGAAGCAACACCAAGATACATACATACATAACTATATACATGTATATCAATATATAGTTATAGTTATATACAATGCACATGAAAGGTGATAGTCAATATATATAACTATTACGATTAGAGAATAATTGAAGAAATACCACTTGGACCAACAGCGAGCCTGCCATCAGCATATGATACAATACAATATTATTTTATAATAAGTATCAACACAATCTATCATAAAAATTTAAATAGCCTAATTTATGACATAAGTGATTTCATTGTCCCACAATGAATTTCATTATATTAATTATATTCCTATTTTTGTGATGATTTGTGACGAAATTGTTCTTTTAAAACTATACGGGAATTTACGAGTAAAAAATGTACTTTTAATTAATAGGGTTATACTCATTTTAATTTTAATAACGGTATAACTTTCCACGCCCATTATTACTTACATACATACGTACATACATACATACCCATCACTGCCATACAGTTCCAATAGTATGTTCATCCCAAATTCTTCATCCTCTGATGGATCTTCAAGGCTAATTGAATACGTTTCATTTAGTTCGGGGTTTGTGTCAAATACTGCAGTTACTGTGATTGTCAATTGAAAAGAAAAGAGGTGAGTAAAGAAATGAGGAATGGAGGGAGAGGAAAGAAGAGGCAAAGGTAGTGATGAAATAAGGAACAACATATACCTTTTCAATTTCTTTATCACCAAATACTAAAATGGTTGATAAGTCATCAGAACCATCTGAGTCTAACACTGTAGTTGTACCAAATGCACCTCTGTCTCTCATTACTGTCAATATCACAACAGAAAAGAAATAGTTAAATGAATGAACATACATGTACATGTATATAGACAGACAATGGATAGATAGATAGATGTAGATAAACAGACTGAGATAAATGAATGAACATACATGTAGATAGATAGATGAATATTACTATTATCATTTGTTATCAAGTCTTCGGATATGGCTTCTTCTATCGACTGATCTAAACAATCCAAGAGGGTCACCACTTTCCTCAATAGAAATACAAGCTATTGAGAGAAAAGAGAGGAGATATAAACACTACACTACTACATGTGTATATACATAAGTATGTATGTATGTATGTATGTATGTATGTATGTATGTATGTATGTATGTATGTATGTATGTATGTATGTATGTATGTATGTATGTATGTATGTACAGTGTGTGATGGAAATCTGGCTTATTTAGATCATGTACAAACTAATATCGATACATTGATTCCTTTAAAATACATACGTATCCATTAGCACATTACTACTAACTTCAAGTGCATCCATTAGTACACCTACTTACCTATTCCATTTACTCTTCTTCTTAGAATCACTGCAGAAGTGTCCATGTTTTTTCATTTAAAAGCATGGGCGGGGAAAGTTATACCGTTATTAAAATTAAAATGAATATAACCCTATTAATTAAAAGTCCGTTTTTATCCGTAAATTCCTGTACAGTTTTATAAAACAAAATTCGTCACAAATCATCACCAAAAAATGAATATAGTTAATATAATGATATTCATTGCAATTTTTACGTCATAATATGAATAATAATAAGAAAAATGGAGGATTTTATGCCGAAAATAGCCGAAATGGTTGTGCAGATATCTCGACTTTCGGAAACAATTTCGGACCGAAACCCGCAATTACAGTAGTCTTGTACAATGGACTTTTGAACACGGCATAAAAAAATAAAATTCGTGATTGACGCCCACGCAATTAGTCTTCCAACATTAAATAGTTGCGCAGCATGTTCCATGTATATGGCTTCTGCTGACACGTCATCCACGTAAGCGGGGGTGTGTCAAAGATAAAATGTCCATGTCATACTAAATTACACGCGAAGGTTTTGTGCGTTTCCCATTATTTATCATGAAGCTCATGTGATAGATTATCTGAGAGTTAATAAAAATTGAGATATATAATTTTAGTTGCATAAATGACATTAGCATAATTATACACATGTAGTCTCGTATACACCGATCCTAGCTGAATATACTGCCTGCACATTCAATGGGTGACATCAGCTCCCAGCAAATCATATGCTGAACCTACACCAACCCTTCTATACAAAGAAATGTATCAGTTATATACAACAAAAGAAATGTTACAAAATTTGATAGATTTTTATACACCTTTGCAATTTATACTGCAAAATAAACAACACTACACACATTTCTTTACAGTATGAAACATAGCAGTTAAAAGAAAAGTTGAATCATAATAAGCAAGCAACTTTAGTTCATGGTATACAAGTGGAACCACATATTAATTGATTACATAAAGGTCATGTGATTATCTGGTTGTTACACAGTTCAGAGCAGTGTAAACAGGAATATATATCAGCATATATAGTGTAAACAGAACCAAGATTACATTCTCTGTTGCATTGTTAGATCACACTGTCTGCCGTGTTTTGAAGGAGAAGAATTCAAAATTTCAGCATTTGTACATGTTCATAGAAGATTCTTTTTTCTTGAACACGCCTGTATATGTATCACTATTAAAAGAAAATTGTCAAAGTAACTTGGTTACTAAACATTGTAGCATTATACATGAGATGCTAGAACTATTTTGCCCTAATTAACCCTCACAGTGGAGGGGATGGGGGTTATAGCAGTTACTGTTCAGTTTTTTTTTTGTGTGTATGTGTTTGTTTGTCTGTCTCCACTGTTTCTTGAAAACGGCAGATAGCTACAGCTCTAAATTTTGGAAATATTGCTCTCAAAGACAAACTTGGGTTATGTTTCAGAGCCACTAGACATTTAGAAAGCAGAAATTCCCTCGATGATTTCTAAGTTTGGTTAATTAACACTCTTCCCAGGTAATATTATATCATACTTATGGCTAGTACTACTAACATTGTTTCTGCAAACCTTGAAGTCCTTGAAAAATATTTCATCGCTCTTACTCAGTTCAAGAACGTTAGCCATGTTGTGCACATGTGCAAACTATGAAATCATTAAATTTTTAATTTATGTTGTGGGGTATATAGAATATGAATTCGTCATTGTCTAATACCATTAAAGTGAGGCTTTTGCACTTTAGTGCCCTTCATTGTAATCAGTTATAGAAGCACTATAGGTATCTTGAACTTTAGACAGCTGCAATAACACAATAGTGGTACCACACTAGTGGTGCCACACTAGTGGTGCCACCAAGCCACTATCTGATAAAGGTGGGAGATTGAATGGGATAGTGATTGTACTATCAAAAATAGAGAAGTGGGGGCTTACACAAAGGTGTGTGCTTACCAACTTCAAACTGATAACCTGTGTGATATGCAAATAATCACCATTCCTACTAACCAATAAATTATAGCTACTTTAACCACTTTGTTTTGAAAGTGTAAAGGCATATGACGCAAGCCTTGCTTTGCGTCAGTTGCGTTGTGATAAAATTGTGAAAACTGATTGGTCAAACCAACACAGCAGATACAAAGATAGAATCAGATCCTATTCTTGCGTTATGTTGTGTCTGATGGCATTAAAAGAAGCGCATCATTTTCAAAATTCAACACACTTACGTAACACAAGGCTTTAATTGCGTCATATTGTGAACCAGCCTTAACACTTCAAGTTACACTCTCACAGTATTCTATGCATTTAGGAAGCAACCTGTCTTCCAGGGTAACAGAGATTTGACAGCAATAATCAGGTAGCCTTGTATTGCTTTTAATTTCTGATTTGTTAATAATTCAACTGGCATAAGTAATCATTTGCTCTTGATCATTAAGTTTCTTAAGCATTGTTAGGCATGGAAACTGCATAAGATTAAATGACTATTTTAGTAGGAATGAATATGTACATGCATGCATGGACAGTTCCAACTTAAATTAAAGAAAAAAAACACTCACATCCCGGCTTCCTATTGTTCCATATCCAGTTATGATATATAACTTAATTGTGGCTGGAAAGGTCACATGACAGATTACCTAAAACAATATAACATATTGAACAGTATAAACTGTAGTTTGAATTCTATAAATTATAACATAGGTATAATTAAAATTATGTAATCTCACACTTCACCTTTTTAAATTTGCACCACTAGGGTAATGGGTGGTTTCACCTGAATTTTTTGCATGTTAAAAAGGCAAAAATGAAGCAAAATAAGCACTTCAAAAGTAATAAACCTGACACCAATCACATTATAAAATTGGCCACAAAAATAGTTTATCCAATCTATTCCTGCATATACATTAAAACTAATTTAAACAAATACCAGCTGTTATTTGTTTGAAAATCATGCTACAAAGACCACTTCAATTAAAAAGAGTAGGCAATGAAGTATGTATATGACATTATGTAGTTTATACAAAAGATCTGATCTCTACGGTTTTTAGGAGTTTACTATTGTATATGCCGGCAAGGAAATACTTCTCCAGAACTTATATCCGGCAAGGATGATTACATTAAATGTCATGTGATAGATTACATCTGAAATTATTTACAGTTTAATAAAACAGGCCTTGACCTCAAATAATAATAATAATGGTATATTTAGTCTCGAAAAATGAAGTGCAAGTTCTGCACAGCATATAGTTATAGCGTTCATTAACCCTCACTATATAAGTGGAGCAGAGGCTCATTGTAATTATTTTGTGTGTCTACATAATTATATATTATCACAATTTCTGGGAAACTAACAACATCGGGACATTGAATGAGCTACTATCAGATTTCAAATTATGCATGGATCAAACTAAAATTTGTCCAAAAAATTTTCAGTTGCATTTAAAAAAACTTTCTGAAGACGTCTGGAGACAAATATATGACATATACTATAGATATATTGTGTAAATAATATTTGAGCTTGGGAGTGCTGTACTTATAATCAGCTAAGGAAATAGTTAGACAAGTACGAAATGCAGTTGAAAGGTCATGTGACAGATTACCAATACAGTAAAGTTTAAAACATCAGGCATGGAGATTGCTAAAATAAGAAGATTGCCTTAATTAAATTACTTCGTGGCTTTCTGCTATACCCATTTTGCATACATACAGATACACAACATGTACATGTATACATTTTACCCATATGAGCAAGTAATTAATAAATTAGATGCAATTTTACATATTTTAGGTACTTGAAGTAATACCTAATGCAATTATCCAAGTCAAGCTTACTTTTGTTTAGATTCAGTCAATGTAAACAGTGTGATTATCTCAGTGATTGAACATATGAAGAAGCAACACTGGTACATTTAGTGATGTCATAACCAAAAGAGTATGCAAAAAAAACGTCAGGAGCACTGTAAAAAGTTATAGGTTATTTTAACCTTTAGTGGGTTACAGGAGTTTCAATGCCATTCTATTTTTATCAATGTTGATTTGTTTTTCCTGTTAGGTAATATTTACAAGTCACAGTTCATTTGATCTTGTTATATACTGACTAGTATATAAAGTACATGTCATATCATAACACATATGGTAACATATTAGCTATATAAGTATGTAGCATAGTATTACAGGTACAACCTGTGGTGTATTATTGGTATTCTCATTCTACCATCTGTGAAAACAACAGATGTTACTTGCTCATTCCAGAGTAATTAGTAACATTATGTACATGAATTTGTATTTATAATAACAAATAACAGTGGTTGTACTCTGCATATATTTGAAGTACATTGTATTGTATTTATTACCGTTCTTCATTATGGCATGTGCCTTACATACTAAACAAGAAATAAATTAATACTTTTAAACATTACTGTGCAAGAAAAGAAATCAATGAGCATATTATTAATATTGAAACTCATGTAACCAGTTAATCAACAAGTGGCGTAGAGACGGGACCCTCGCCTATGTGGCAAAGTAATATTACATGTGAAACAAACAATAATAATTTATAAACATAATACACCAAAAGATTATAATAATTTTGACATTTTGTATAGTGTACTATATATATATATATATATATCATTGCTCATTTGTATGGGTCTGAATCTTATAATCAGGAAAAGCTTAACTTCAGATTGTTTAACGCATACAAAAAGTAAAGGTATAAAGTAACAAAAGTCAAGGACGGACATTCTGCTATTAACTGAAGTAAAACTGTGGAAGACTGAGTGGATGCTATCAACGGAATTCAATTTAATATCTAAATAATAAAAAACATTTTCAATAAAAATGAAAGAAGATATAGGGATGTCAAAAACCAAAAAGCATACAAACAAGGTTGGGAAACTAACATAGGACCCAAAATTAAGTAAACCACTTCCATATAACCCTACATAAGTACTTACACCGCTATAAAACAAAATACAAAGAGCTATACTTATGTAGGGTTTTTGGAAGTGGTTTGTTAATTTTGGGTCCTATGTTAGTTTCCCAACCTTGTTTGCATGCTTTTTGGGTTTTGACATCCCTACATTTTATTATATTTTTATTGAAAATGTTTTTTGTTTCCATTGTTTTTTTTCTGAATGGTGTGAATATTTTTGTAGACTGCAGAAATACTGGTGTAAGTTATATATCATATGAAATCATACAATCATAAATGTATTCAAATATGTTTATCAATTAGGGTCAATCTTCTGTATTTATGCATTGATTATCTTTCCCTTTCACTTACAAATGATGTATATTCTCTATTTCACTTACAGCACTGTCTGCAGTCCTACAAGAAGTAGTGTTAGTCACTGTGTCAACCATTCAGTATTCCAATGCTTATCATAGTATATAATATTATTATACAATTAATAATTATTATATTCATTATTACAAGAATGTATTTGCTCACAAATGTTATTCCTATGCTTATGATTCCAATGCAACAAGCACTTTCACCTTTTCAGCTTCCATGTTCCGAGTATACAAATGCACACGCGTAATTAAATTTCACGTGGCTTGATTAATGAATACACTTAGGAAAATGGCATCCAATTCGAGATCAAATCTTTGTAGTAGTTGAGACGGTCTTCTTTCATGGTATCTGAATATATCATCTCGATACTTGTAGACCAGAATTTTACTATGAATGTGATTGGAATGGTGCTAGAACCATTGTGATAGTTCAACAAACAAAAAAATGATTTGTCTGGAAAATAATAATAATATTATTATTATGATGAAGATTTTGCCAGTTTTGCTACTTGCTGGTTCTCTACCTTAAAGATGATCTCCAGCTGTCTAGAAGATGGTGTTAGTCATAAAAACACTAGATATCAAAAAGTATGTGTGTATTAAGATTTGTTTCTATACTTTTAGCTCAGATTTCAGCTCATCACTTCCAATTGAAATGTATGGGCGGCCATTTTTGTTTTCGGTGCATCCCTACATAGAGAGTACTACCGTACTCTCTGATTGTAAATACAAAAAGTACATGTAAAATACATGTATTTCATCTCTATAATATGATCCTACATTTTTGTCTGTTTTTATATCAAAAAAGAAAGAAAGGTTCTCTATAAAGCACTCAACAATCCTCTGAAAAATGCTTACATGCTAGCGATAGTCATGATACAGTAGCAGTTATGTTTAGATGTGTGCAGATGTCCCCAGGAGTATTCCAAAGCCTGGAAACAGTAACCGTGAGTGTTATAAATTGTCATAACTTTGTAACTAAAAGGTTTTAACAAAGCCTGTTTTTATTTTTGATCTTTGTATAATTTGAAATCTGCCAGTAGGTCATTTGAACGGCCAATGTTTGTAGTTTTTCCAAAAATTTGCAAACAGACAGACACACACACAGACACACAATATGATTACCATACCCTTTCACAATCACTTCGCGGCAAGGGTAATGAAGGTTAAAATAACCCATTAATTTTTACAGTGAAGATAACGTAGGACCCAAAATTAAACAAACAATTTTCATATAACCCTATATTGAATTGTATATTGTATTATGAATATGGTGCTAAAATCATTGTGATAGTTCAACAAACATCACAAATTATATACATTCATGTAGTAATTGTTGATGTAATTTCATACCTTTTTTAAGTTTATACATAGAACGAATCAGAATGTACAGTCCTGTATACATAGAACGAATCAGAATGTACAGTCCTGTATACATTTAAATTAAATGTAACACATAAATATCAGGTTCAGATTCTTATATTAGTTGGTAAATATCACTATTAAAAATGTTGCATAAACACTATAAACATGAAGTAAGGATTGATAGTTATAAACTTTTGACATAGTTTTACATCTTGACAGGGACTGTAGGAACAAATTTTAGGGTGGTAACTCAGGATATAGGGTGATAGCCTGTTAGAATATCCTGACATTGTGTAGTTAAAACAAGTGGGTCAAGTGGCATGCCTCCGAAACTTTTTAAAAAATATTATTTTTAATCTTCTCAAAGGAAGTATCAGACAAGTTCCTACAGCCCTATTATGAGGAATTCAAATGTAATGAAGTCGTGATAGCTAATGAAATGTACATAGCTAATCTTTTGCTCATTCACTGAAGTTCAAGTATCTTTGTATGCCTTGTCTATTCATACATTTAGGGAACTGGTTGAAGACTGCACAACCTCTTAGGGGGGTCTGGTGGTATATCCCCAGAAGATATTTGTAAATTTGCATTCTCTGAGAGCTAAAATCAGGATGGATGATCATATACAAGCAATCAAACAGCAAAGAGTACAGCTAACGTTTACATCAATATGCACAGTAGTGTAGTAACTATAATTATTTAGCTAATAAAGGGAGGGGGTCCATTTTGAGGGTCTATAACTCTCCTATTTTGCAAGATTCTAGCTTACATTGCTGGAAGAATTATTAAGAAAGCCATTGATGTATGCTTTGCTATTATATATATATACCCTTATGCTGTTGTCTAGCATAATAAGACTATAGTACTAATATATCTAGTATGATGGTGACATCATCCCTTTGATGTGGTGAGTTCTACATGTATATAATGTATATAGACCTTCCATGTGCACACTATGCAGGAGATGTCACCATCATAGCATGCTAATAGGTCCTATATACTGTATATAGGACCCTCGTTTTATGTCATTTGATGTGATATAGCCCTCGCATGCTCGGGCTATATCACATCCTCGGACACAAACTCAGGTCCTATATTTTGTATATAGGACCTATTAGCATACTATATATTATACACATATATATTATATATATAATTATATATATATAATTATATATATATATATATAATATATCATTTTTGCCTCGCTATGTGGTATGCGAGACTAATATACGTGTAATTATGTCTCAAGAATTCGGATTTATTCCCACACATATTTCATGTGGAAGACAACATATTTAATACACTCACCGTTAGGATTTCCAGATATCAAGAACACCAACCATCCAATAATTATAAACTTGACATGTGTATAGGATAATTAGAATTCTTTGGTTTATAATTATCATGCACTGTCATGAAGTGATTAGTCTCGCGTATCTTCCTCTAATCCTGTTGTACAAGTATATCATTTTTATTGTTTTAGATAATATGAGTACAGATCTCGAACACAGCGATACATTTGGTGAGTGAATAACAATAATTACATAATCTCTGATAATACAAGACGACAGGTTATTACTATTATGTATATATCTATATATATATATATATATATATATATATATGTTATATATATCTATATATATATATATATGTATAATTTATTATTATATAGTACACTTACAGTTCTTATATACAAAATATAGACCTGAGGTTTAGTGTCTGAGGATGTGATATAGCCCGAGCTTGCGAGGGCTATATCACATCCAAAGACACTAAACCAAGGGTTTATATTGTGGTATATAAGAACTGTAAGTGTACTATATACAATATATAGTATGCTGGTGGATTAAAGATTCACAGGTCTATATACAATATATATATAATTATACATATATATATATAATTATATATGTATATATAATAATTGTAATACAGCCTGTAATAATAATTGTCACGAGCTTTAGTTTAATTAAGATGCTACTTTATACTTGATGTAGTCAAATTAATATAAATGTACGAAACTATGAGCAAATTAACTGTCGTCTTGAAACAATGATATTCATAGATAGAGGGTGGACTATACCTCACCCACTAACCACAATGTATGAATAGTGATCAAACTCAATTAAATATAGTCCCAAATTTTACATGTAATTGCACTGAGATTTCACTATATTCATAGGTAGAGGGTGGAGTATACCCCACCCACTAACCACACAATCATGAAAATTCATGATTGGGACATCAAACTCATGAATATTCATGAGCATATTACATAAATTTGGGCCCAATTTTACATGTAAATGCACTGAGATTTAACTATATTCATAGGCAGAGGGTGGAGTATACCCCACCCACTAACCACACATCATGAATATTCATGATTGTGATGTCAAACTCAAGAATATTCATGAGCATAATACTTAAATTTGGACCCAATTCTACAAGTAAATGCACTGAGATTTAAATCTCAGTGCATTTACTTGTAAAATTTTTCATGTCTACAGGTTCGTCTTCTTCTGATCGTAAACGTGAGGCTAAAGCTCATGGCCTTCTCCAATCGCTGTACTCTGGAATGTACCTAGAATTTACGGGTATGGAAGGTCCTACAGACGACACTGACCCCAAAGACAACAGTGCTCCTCCAAAGGGTTCGTATAACTCTTGCTCATCAGGTGGGAATAACTATTTTGTTTTCCATGATCGCAAGGTTGTCAGCTTTGTTACGAATGTTTTCCCACAATCCATGAAGGGTAAGGTTTACAAGGAACAAGTAGGGCAAAAATCATGACTACTTGTAGCTCAATCAGTTCCCCCATTACTGCCTGCATACAACAAGTTTATGGGGGCAGTTGATAAAACTGATCAGTTGCACAAGTACTATGCTTTTGATCATAAGTGTTGAAACTAGTTCACTTGTTGGAAGGGTACAGTTGTCGTAAACGTAGGAGACCATCACTCCACGACTCAGAGGGTACGAGTACTTGTCAAACGATGTTAATTTAATCTGATGACATTTCAGTGTCTTTATTCCAGTTTCTGTTCTCATTGTCACTGTTTTTGTGTTTTCATCTGTTGTTGGTGTCATTTTTCTTTTAATTTGTGGTTGTATACCACTCCTGGTTCTTCGGAGAACCACCAGATCACAAGAGATTTCACCAACTCCACTGCAAATATTTTATGCCACATAACACTTTCAGTTTTTTAGTGTTGTAATTTTACAACATCCTGTCAGATAGGAAGTACCACACCTACTTATTACATTGCTAAATTTCACTGCAATGGCTGGGTCTTGGATGTACCACACCCCAAATTACTGTAGATTACAAGAGTATACCAATGTGGTGGCAGCATGTCGGCATTCTATTGTTCAAAACGCCCACGCTTCGTTGGATGTGGTCTAGCGGTGCTTTGATTCAAGTGTCCGCCCTTTGATGTTACTTTGAAGTTAGCTTAGGGTACTTTAAAAAAATTAAAAATTAAAAAAAAAATGTGAAAGGAGAGTAGAACATTATGTTGATGTTTGTGTGATGTATAGACTTGGGTTTCTAGCTGGTTCTAGCGAGAGAGAAAGGGATGTTGGGAGAATAAGTGACAAATAGCGTTCGTGTGCAGACTTGAGTGGATGCTGTGCTTGCAGTAATTGGTAAGCAAGGTTGAGGTGAGTGTTAGATTGCTCCAGAAGTTGGAGAAAGTTGCAAATTGCCTGTATTCAGAAGGTTTTGATTTTAATGAATGCTGAGCCACACCTCGCAATCAGTATATTACATCCATGGTAGGTGTGGTTGGAATTATTATTTAAATTAATTCATTCTTTTTTCAAAAGCCCCCGGGTTACGAAACTGTAAGTGCTAAAAGGGGATCGGGATCGGGATAGTAAACTCACGGTTTTAGAGTGGGCGTCTCGTTTTGAAATTCACGTACGTGATTGAAGCCACACTAATCTTATGTACGAGGAATTTCTACACTTAGAGTGTAAGTTGTAACACACACACACACACAAGTATATAATAATCATAATCTCAGTATAATAATCATTATTACAGTCAAGTATAATATAGTCTGCAATTATTTTCTTGTCAGTAGTCATTCTTTTTTCCCAAACACTTGTGGCGAAGGGAGGGTTACTGTAATCTGGTGTTCTGTGTGTATGCGTGTGTGTGTAAACAAAATTTCTGGACAGCTAACAACATTGGGATTTTGACTGAGCTACCAAAAGACTTGAAATTATACATAAATCATAAATTTTATACATAAATCATAATTTGAAATTATACATAATCCTAACCTTACATAACAGAAGTTATTTCAGTTATGATTTTTACAACCCAGGATTGCTGTTGTCATAGTGTAAGTAGTCTAGCCACCCCCCACCCTACCCCACAATATGTCCTCCCAGACATTATTCACTAGAGAATACTTTGAATATTGTCCCCACTGTAGAAAACTGTCCTCTTCAGTGAATTATGCATGTCCTATTATATATCATTGTATATAACAGCACTTCTGATGGTACCATTCCTTGCAAGAATTGCATTGTACTAATGATCCTCAAAGAGATTCATTTTTATTCCATGGAAGGCAGCACACACAAATGTGAGAATTTCGATTGTTGTACTTTTCTGGACTTGCTTGAGGTAGAGAAAGGAGTGAGTTGCCCATGATTGATGCAATGCGGAACTTGCTTCACATGCATATGTGCACATAACAATACAGTGAATGCAAATGTGGTGCAGTCATTGTCAGCAATTTATCTTTGCTTTATTGTTACAGTCAAGTATTGTCTGCAATTATTTTCTTGTCAATAATTATTCATGCTACCAAATCACACTTGTGGCAAGAGTTCTGGACTGGGAGTGCATTCAGTGACTTAAATAACAATGTACAGTATGACCTGTTGGTTGTTCCAAACTGACCTGACTGAAGGTATCTTGAAAGCAAAAAAGATGAAAAATATACAGTGCTTCTAATATGAAGATTGTAGAGAATGATGCACCAGGAAGTTATGATTAGGCAACATGTATGCTTCACTTTGGGTGATTATATCTGTTATAAGTGTATCACAATGATCGAAAATCAAAATGAACTATAATTATAGTGGAGAAGCTGCAGAGGTGTCAAGTGGTTTTACAAGAGGAAGGAAAAGAATAGATGACAGTGATATGGATAAACATGATGAAATGTAGAGTAGAGCATCTTCTACACATCAAAGATTCCCAGGTTATCTGAGCAATCTTCAACACCAAATTGGAAATCTAAATCACAGGTTTCAGTAAGTGGTTGTTATATAAGATAATTAATTATGTCACATCTATTTTAATAATTTTATTCTGCAGCTAACTGTTAATATTCATCTGTTCAAAAACACTTGAATTGCCATGGCGACAAGAAAGAGTTATTTTGTCTTAGTATCTTTCATTGTTCGATCACCACGTGCTTCAGACAAAGTTATTTGTGAGGTTGCACATGTAATCAACAACTTCTTCATTTCAACATAATCCCATACTGCAGTAAAGTCATGAGACTCTGAAAGGGCTTTCATGGGAAATGATGTGGGTAGAGTTTGTCAAAAGTGCTGCAATTGAAGTTAGCAGGCATAGTGGTAGAGAGTCCTTTCCAGATGCACCTCTTTGGAGCCATATCGCAACTGATGATGAAGAAGATAATGATGATATACATGGGTTTTTAACTGACCCAGACATTGATGAATTGGAGTTCATTGGAAATATAGATAGCATTCACTTAGGGACGGTATCTAAGGTTTCTAAATTCAGTGATTTACCACAACATAATGAGATAGCTGCCAGTACGTTTTTTACCAAGATAAATCTGAACTAACTTTAAATTTTGGAATACTAGTTTCCAGGTATGTAATCAGTGGGAAAATCTTTTGACTCTCCAATATTCCTATCCATTTCCCTGCATATATTGGGAAGAAACCATTCACAATAAAACAAGACATTACTTTTGCTTACTTCAAGAACAAATAATTTGGCATCAAGATTGCAATGGGAACACTTGCATGTTGATTGTCAATCAACTTTATAAGAATCTTCAAATCTGCTGACCTATTCCTTTTCCTATCCTGTCCTTGAAGAATTTCATACACATAATCTTTGACTTGGATCGGTGTACATTGTTTTTATTTAGCAACTGTCTCCATCACCATGAGCAAGACCAAGCATGATGGAAACTTGGATGTTTTTGAACGTGTTAATGAAACTGAGCTATTTATTTTGCTGATATTAAAATACATATTTGCTGTAATGTTTCTGTTGCATGTCTTACTGAGTTAACTATGATATATGAAATGGCTGTCGATAGTTTTCCACTTTCTCCTTCTCATTACACTACTGCCCAACAGGTACAGTAAAGTCTGTTCACATTCACAACAACATCAAAATTAAGATACGATGATGTTATAGTGTAGTTTAATGTCATAACATTAATACATGATTATATTACTGTAACTCAATCGAAACAAGAATAATATAGAAACATGTTCAACAATGGAAGAGGATGTAGGAATTGTAATAACAAATAATTATAATATTGCAGTAAATGTTGAGTACCATCTCCTTCTGGATACCAATCCTTCAAAAAATATCAATACTGTGATTGAAACAGAATAGTCATCACGTATTTGATCAAAAATTTACCTGAGTTATTTAAAAATAGAATCGAAACAAGAATAATAAAAAAACATTTTAACAAATGAAAGAGTATGTAGGGATATAGATCAAAACCGAAAAAGCACAGAAACAAGATGGCTTTGGCAACAAAATGAAATACCACTTCCACATAACAATTAACCCTACATAAGTATATATAGCTAGAGTAAAGGCAAATCATACATAAGTATCGCTTCTTTGTGCTTTGCCTTTACTCTAGCTATAAGTATCGCTTCTTTATGTTTTGCCTTTACTCTAGCTATATATACTTATGTAGGGTTAATTGTTATGTGGAAGTGGTATTTCAGTTGGTCCGTGTATTTCACTTGATCCCTTTCCAACTAACGAAGCACAATTTTGGTGTCTATGACTTTTTTTATAAGATCTTCTGTCTAACTAAGTAAGTTAAAAGTCTGTGTTGTGTAAAATGTGGAGGTTATAAAAGTAAGTAGACTCTAAAAGTTTGGGCATTGCCCTTTGGCAGGGATGTGGAAACATTGAGCCAACTGCCGGACATTTTGACCTATTTTCACCACTCTTGTCCTGCTCCCCATGTACTTTGTATACAGTTTAGTTTCAATTTACCGGACATTCGCTAGATTTATTGGACAATGTTCTGCGTGGCTGGCTGTTTCCACACCACTGCCCTTTGGACTACTTAAACATACAAGCACTCGCCTTGCTATCTTCCTGGTGGAAGCGAAGCTTAAATTTTACACCTATGGCTTTCTAAACAACTCTTTTTATAAAACGAGAGATGAAAAAGTAATTTTATGCGCTCCGCTCCGCCCACACATTTTCCTTAAAAATTAATTGGGAATGTAATTTTAGGCACGGTCCAGGTGATTCGGCTAGTACACTATCCCTGATTACTTAATGCTGGATACCATAAACCAATCATAGGGATACTTTTTCTCTATATATCTTTTTACAGTGATAGTACAGGAAACTAGCAGAAACTTAAGTTGGAAAGTTAACTGATGTGCACAAGCTAGTTTCATAATAATTTACCCAATATTGGTTAACCTACAAAGCTTGATGATAACATGAATATGTGTAAAAGAGCAAATAAATGGATTGTTGTTTTCAGTATATATATATATATATATATACTGTAATCATGCAATTGAAGCCTTGTAAGCAATCAATATCAAAAATAACTCAAGGACAAAAAAATACTAATGATAATTCAGCTAAATTATAGCCTAATAGTGACTTTAATCATTTTGTCAGCAAGTAAATAACAAAAACGCAAGAAAATACGACCTAAAATAAACGAATTAGCAGTTTTATTTATTAAAAGAAAAGCATCATCATATAGATGTTTTTTTCACATTGCATATTGTTACTCTATGCTAAAATATACAATATAGTTAACTCTGTCTTGGCTACATTGTTGTGAATAATTGACCAGATAGTACTCTCCTGGATCCACTTCTTCATAATATACAACTGGACTTGTACCTGTCAAATGAATAAAATAATGATACCTTTTATTGTATATAAAATATATTGTTGATGGTGTGAATCAAAAGAAGCCACCACAGTGATAATAATCACTCAGTAGGATCTCTTTGGTTTTATTTATAAGTACTAGAGTACTTATAAAACCAGGAATGGAAGCAGGAACGGAACAACTATTTAATTTGCCCACAAAGTACACGCCATTTAATCATTTATGATATGCATGCATAATAATTATATAGTAATTATAATTAATATAATGTGCACATTATATTAGCAGATGTGATGTGAATGAGGCAGTTTGTAAATTTGACTTGTTTGGAAGTTGTGGACTTAACACAAAGTTATAAATTTGTAATAGAAAGTGATGATGAATTTGTAATAGAAGCTACATTGTTAACACAAAGTTATATCAATCTGTAATAGAAAGTGATGATGAATTACAATAGAAGCTACATTGTTAACACAAAGTTATATCAATTTGTAATAGAAAGTGATGATGAATTTGTAATAGAAGCTACATTGTTAACCATAATAATTTCCTTTTGTAATTATTGGTTTATAAATTGACACAATCACAATAATTTGTATATTGTATATTGAAGCAGAACCTCATGGACTCCTGATTGAAGTAATCATGATTTTAATTATTGTGTGTATGTGCAAATATGAAGAGATGGTTCTATTCCAGTCATCCCTACTCTGAATGAAGTTCTTCATTGCTACTCCACAGCTTTTCCATGTTTCAAATCTACAAACTGCACCATTAGCATCAACATCAGCATGTAGACTTGTAGACTGCAAACGTTTGCGTGTAGTATACTATTATTCTATTGATATGATTTAATGGGCATGTTTATTGGGTATAACGTAAATAGGTGTTCAGTTCCATTCCTGATTCCGTTGCTGGTTCCATTCCATTCCTGGTTTTATAAGTACCCTACGTATTACATGTTAATAAACATGGATCACACCAGTGCCATTGCACAAATGCAGTTCAATTGTCTATAGTGCTGACAGATCAAATTAGCTGCTAACACCTCTATAAGAGGACTGTATCTGATAACTTTAACTTCCAGCACCTTTGCACTCAATTACTGTTTATCAGATACACCTTTCTATAATAATAACCTACAGTATAATCATAAAATGATAATTATACTGTAGGTTATTGTCATAATTACAAATAAAATATGCTACTATCATTTTGGCTTTAAACATATGTAGTATTAAAGTTTGTTGTTACTTACATGGATTAGTGCTACCATCAAATATACACAATGCACCCGGAGTCCCTACAGCTGAAAATTGAACAATGATCATAATACCCTTTACTGTGAAGCCATCATTGATTAAGTGTACTGAACATTGTGTTGAAAATGCTAAATTATAAAGAAAAATAATATCAAATGTAATTTTTTATATACAGACAGTGGGTATAAGCATACCTGGAATAACTCTACGTTCAATAGTAATAGTTTTATCATAAATATCTGTACCAGTCACAGTTATATTATAAGTTGTTTCAGGCTTCAGCTTCAAATTTGTGATAGTAAATACCCCTGAGGAACCTGTAATTCATAAAACAAGACATGTTTGATAATAATAATTATTGTAAATTTACAAATGACTTACAATCAATAGTACCAATATGAGATACTTCACATTTATATGATACTACAGTTGGTGTTACTGTTATATTAGAATCAAATACAATAGGAGAGTCTTGAATGAATCTAATACCTGTTAAAGGAAAGAATATAAGCCACCATACAATTGTCTATTACATACAGAATACATACTTGATTCGCATAATGGACTTGTAGAATTATTTTCATCACAACGTTTACAAGATGTTGTACCAATCAAAGGTTGGAAGTACCCTTTTTCACATAACTTAAATGGCTTCAATCCAGTAGGTAAATAATTTTTCCACTGCTCAATTGATAGTATCCATCTTTGCATGGTTTACATGGTTCAAATCCAATCTGTTACCAACTGTGTATCAAATAATGATAAATTAGTAGAGTGCATGATTCCAAAGATACCAGGCTGATTGTAGAAAACTAAGAACTCTATATTCGGAAGGGAATACTGTTATTACCTGTGAGGTAATTCCCAATATTGTTTCAAAACCAGAAATCTCAAGGCTCTCAATGGCATTTGCTGTGCAGACTGACTTCTTCGATGGCCAAAGATCTTTTGAGATAGGTATTGACCAAACGGTCCACACACTCATCACTAGCATACAAAAAGTTAGTGAATCCATTTGATGTATAAATAGGAGAGAATTGAAGTACAACTGCACCACTTGTGGATGTAGTATCATTACATACTGAATCTGTTCTTAGAATTTGGAGGGGAAATAAGAAGACTGCTGGAAGGAAGAATGTTAATGGAAGGGTCTGTGGTGATATTAATTATTGTTAAATCATTATTAGGAACAGCTGTGATTGTCACTGGCTTTGACACCTAACCACGTATTAGAATAGGTAGATCAGAAACCATTATTTGTTCAGTCTCACAAAATGGACCTTTATATTTTGTACTGGAACAAGTACACACAAGGCAGGAAAATTGTAAATTAGGATTTTCTGAGATTGGTTCTGGTGCAATTATTTCACTGCTAAAGGGAGAGGAGGGTGTTCAGCCCCCCTAATGTACATTTTTGGGGGCTAGAGCTCCTTCTGCCCTGCCCCCCTGTTTTCTCCTCCCCTGATAAAGATTGTGTTTGTGTCCTAGTTATACTAATTAGATGTTTACTACCTTTGATTGGATACATAGTCATAATTATGTAGTAATGGAGTATATAGCAGCAATCAATTGTTTCACATGGATCTTTTACTGCATAATGATAATATATCTTTAATTTAATCAAATATTTGCATTTAATAGCCTGTTATTCTGTAATTTTGTTAAAAAGTAAATTAAATATGGTATCTTAAGCTTACATTAATTTGTTACCATCCTGTACAAAATGACAGAATAGTGAGCATAAAAAGACAAGCATTTGTTTACTCAAAATATCAAAATCACCAAACTTCATCCAAGTAATATAATTAAAGGACTGAGGACCATAGTTGGTGTCACACAAAAAAACGTAATGTACCCCAGGTTAACATGAAAATACTCTCAAAATGTTTTTTCAGGTACAAGTGTTTTTACTATTTAAAATTTGATAGTTTGGTATATCCAATTTTGTATTTATTGTTATGCACAATGAACAATTTACAGTAGTTGATTTGGGTAGCACAATATATATGGTTCTGAATACTTCAATAACAATTATAATGCATATACATTGTACACATTCATATTACATTTTAATTTTCACCCTAGATCAAAAACATGCTTGTGACTTGTCAACGATAGATCATAGTATGTAAAGATTCAAAGGAGTTTGTTCTGAAAAGAGTTGGTAAAGCTACGTCATCAGAGTGTCAGTGACAACATTTTAATCTATCTAGGAGCTTCAAGTTTTGAGCATAATATTATGGACATATAGAAGTAAATAATTATTAATTTTTTGTGTTAATTTTTGTGTTTGAAAATTTATCAAAATAATAGTTGAATCATTTTTGATATGTTGATACAATATCTAATTGCAAATTGCACAGTACTGTAATTATGTACTACAAATGAGTAGATTGGAGCCTCAGATTTTGATTTAAGACAAAGCTTGCCCTCTGACTAACTGGATACAACACAAATATATAATTACTAACAAGTGAGTTTGCTCCTGGTTCATATATATATATATATATATATATATATATATATATATATAATATATATATATATATCATTCATTGAAGATGATTATATACATCAGAGAAACAGCTACTGCTAAACAAACCGCACCTTGCCCAACAAGTATTATAGCTATAGCATGTGTTGTAATTACTATACATTTTTCTCTATAATATAATAATTATAAAATGTAGTATATTTACATTATATATACACAATTTCCAATTAAACACAATCAGTAAAATTTAGTTTTTGGTCATAGTCTATATAGCGCTAATTATAATTATATATATTATATATTATAGGCTGTGGGTAGAGTCATGGCAACAGGACAGGTATATATTATTTGTTGGAGTCCCATAATTCAAAATGAATATATAATTATATATATATATATATATATATAATAAAAAATCAGGAATTTAATTTAGTAAACCTATAATGAAACTAGAACGGCTGCACTTTCCACAAAGGATGGTTGGTGTTGATAGATCTAGAAGGAAGAGGATTACTAACTTGTTCAGATTGGAAACCTAACTATGTGAGACACTATTGTTTAGCGAATTTGGTCTTTGTTGGGACTCTAATGAATAAAATTGATAGTTATTTTTTTTGTAAGCAAAGAAAAGCTCATTAATTTCAAGAACAAGATTTATAAAGAAAACAGTGTCCCTATGACTGCTTTGTGGTCCAGCATTCAGTAATCATGGCTAACTTTATCATGCCTGAAACACTATTATAGTTATATTTTGATTATCTGATTACCTTTTAAAGGACATTGTAAAACTTCCAAGCCAGCCCGGCAACCCTCTCTCGCCCCCAGATGACGTACTTATAATAGTAATTATAATGTAATATAATATTATATAATTATAGTTCGAACCCGTGGGAAAGCAATCATATAGATGGCCCTACCGGCCATAAAAATACAAATTACATATTCAGCAAAATTGTAGCCTAAATCAACTTTAACCATTTTGTCAGCAAGTAAATAACAAAAAAAAACACAAGAAAATATGACCTAAAATAAACAAATTAGCAGTTTTATTTACCAGAAGAAAAATGTCATCATTTAGATGTTTCATTGCTACTCTATAAAGAACGTTTCGAAAACGATATAGTTAGCTTTGCTTTGGCTACACTGTTGTGAATAAATGAGCAGAAAGTACGCTCCTGGATCCACTTCTTTATATACAACTGGACTTGTACCTGTGGAATGAATAAAATAATGAACTTTTCATTGTATATAAAATTGAGGGGGTGAATCAACCACAGTGATAATAAGTTGCATCTCTGTGGTTTTATTCATAAGTATTGTGTATCATTCATCATGAACATTAATAAAAAGGTTCAAAAGTAGATCAGAACTCTCCTTGTTAATTCACATCCCTCTCAGCATTGCTAATAAAAATTGAAGAAAACTGTACATGTCCTGTTCACTCAAAGAGACCAATTTAACATTATTAACAGTAATTGAGCCCAATGGTGAAGTTAAAATTAATCAGATACAGTCCTCCTATATAGGTGTTAGCAACTAGATACTTTGAGTTGTGTGGATCAATTGAGTTGATAGCACTATACACACAAGTAAACTGCACTGTAATAGAATTAGTGTGATTTCAAGTTTATTTACAGGCTTCTACGTACTGGCTACTTAGAATATACATGTGTAACCTACAGTATAAAATACACAACCTTCACTTTACAAATAAAGATGTACAAACAGTACAATGTTTGTCGTTAAAATGTTTATTATTACTTACATGGATTAGTGTTACCACCAAACACACACAATGCACCCCGAGTCCCAACAGCTGAAAATTCAACAATGATCATACTACCCTTCACTGTAATTCCATCATTGATTAAGTGTACTGAACATTGTGTTGAAAATGCTAAAGAATAAATGAAATATCAAAAGTAAGTTTTCACAGATAGTCGGTATAAGCATACCTGGAATAACTCTACGTTCAATACTAATAGTTTTATCATAAATATCTGTACCAGTCACAGTTATATCATAAGTTGTTTCAGGCTTCAAATTTGTGATAGTAAATACCCCTGAGGAACCTGTAATTCATAAAACAACACATGATTAATAATAATTCTTTTAACATTACAAATGACTTACAATCAATAGTACCAATATGAGATACTTCACATTTATATGATACTACAGTTGGTGTTACTTCAAGTATTACTGTTATATTAGAATCAAATACAATAGGAGAGTCTTGAATGAATCTAATACCTGTTAAAGGAAAGAATATAAGGCACCATACAATTATCTATTACATACAGAATACATACTTGATTCGCATAATGGACTTGTAGAATTTTCATCACAACGTTTACAAGATGTTGTACCAATCAAAGGTTGGAAGTATCCTTTTTCACATAACTTACATGGCTTCAATCCGGTAGGTGAGTAATGATCAGCCTCACAGAGAACTAAGTGTTGGAATGTATAAAAGTTACATAGCATAGCATGGCCTACAACCAATCAGATGCCTTGAAATGTGTACTTCAAATAATACATTGACCTAGACCTAACTCACTCAAAGTAGCCACAACAGACTTCTCTATGTCTAAGAACATAGAAATGTCTGTAGTTGACATTTGGAGTTTAGGTCAGTCTAGATCTATTGCTTAAAAGTATGAATCAGACTGGGAGATCTGTGAACAGGCTGAGTGGTTGTAGTTCCCAATCATTGGCAATAAATCAATTATAATAATTTACTTGGCTAATCTGTTTTGCAATCAAATAATGATCTATATAGTGTAATTCATTCGCCTTCAGCTGGTGCATTATACATAACCAATATTACTGTGTTATTCTCATGCATAAATTAAAATTCTGATGTATATGTAACAGATTTTGCATGTGCTTCCTCACCAGAATGACATTGTGAAATGATAGTATAATTTGTACAAGGAAGACAATATGTTTTTCCACTGCTTAATTGATAGTATCCATCTTTGCATGGTTTACATGGTTCAAATCCATGAGCAGAGTAGCTTCCAGGCTTGCACATTTCTATGAATGTGATAATATAATTTATAAATAATGTATAACCTTTTAAGCATTGTTCACCTTTACAATCATTCAAACTCTTAGAGCCTTCTGCAATTGTTGAATGATTCTGAGGACACTGTTTGCATTCAACTGATCCTATATCATCTTGATAATAGCCAACAGAACATAATGAACATGTTGGATAATGGACTTCATGAAATATGTCAGGTCTTGGGCGAAGATATTGTGATATGTATCCATTCCAAAAAGACCCCGGCTGGCAACTCACTATAAAAAAGCAAGATGTAAGACTCATTAAAACAAACATTAAATTAACTCACCACAAACTAACTCATTGCCATTAAATTCATATCCTTCTGGACATAAAAATCTCTGCGCGTGTGCTTTCACTTTATTAGGGATGAGAGTATATTCTTCATCTTGAAATACTATGACAAATGTTTGAGAAGCATTCTGTAACTGAGATTCAAGATTAATTCTTGCAATTTCCAAGTCTTGGAGAGACGCAATTGTGATGTTTATAATATTCCCCATGTTTAAACCGTTGCTTGGATCTTTCATCTCTGCTTGAGTGTGTATTATTGTATTTTCCACTTCAGAATTAGCTTCTGTAGTAGTAATTATTACCATATAAAGTACTACAGAATCAGCGAATGTTGAACTATTAAGAATTTCCAATTTAATTGTGTCTGGTATTTTAATGTAACCCGTTAGAGTTTCAAATAGATGCTTCTTACAGTCACTTTCATTGATTGCAGTGAGAGAGGAATTTTTCATTCTTGATTCACTATCTAAAGTTAGAACAGCTTCAATATCATAACCTACTTGAACCAATGTTGCAGGCAGGACTAAAAGATAAACTGGAGTAGATTCTATAACACCAAATGAATTTTTGCCTTGACAGATATACCATCCTTCATTAGCAACTTGTGGAAAATGTAATTGATATGTACTCTGAGTTTCTCCATGTACTAGTCTCCGAGGTGCTGTTTTGTTCTGGTGATAAAACCAAGAAAACTCTGGTATTGGATATCCTCTAATATCACACGTGAAGTTTGCAGATTGTGCACCTACAAATGTATTAATGGAAGAAGGTTCTCGAGCAAAATATGGAGACTGATATACCACTACCAAAGATTGGTTACTTTTAGTCTTCCCTACTGCATTATATACTTCACAATGGTAAGCACCTGCATCCGATAATTTTATGTTCTCCACATGAAGTGATTTTGAATTTCCTACAGTTCGATCACTGTTTTTCCATCTGTACGTTAAATCCAAAGTAGATACTGCTTGACAGTCTAATTCTAAAGTGCTACCAACTGTTAGATTCACAGATTGTGTGGGATGGATTGTGATAATGGGAGTAGTAGCACACCAATATCCCATCTCATCAATGTCCTCAACAAGGTGTGTTATATTATTAAGAATCTCTTTGATCTCAAAATATTCTAAAGATCCATTAATAGCAATGGAAGCAAGCAGGTCTTCTGTGCTATATGTTGAATTATGAATATCTTGTACTGAGTAATTTGGTGTCTCTAGTAGAAGGCTATGAAGAACTTCCAAAGCTATTATCAAACAATCTGAGAAACTCTGGCATGGTTTACCAGCAACACTCGTTATGATACTATGAACCTCTTCCATGTTATTTTGCCACTTTGCAGTCTCTGATGAATAGAGGCGATCAATAACCTTTTGAAAAGCATCTACTTGATATTCACGATGTATCTCTTCATTTTCAATCAATATTTTACTGTAGTTCGATTGGATTCGAGACAATGTATTAAGAATAGCATCAGAATCTTCAATGACATATTGTTTAGCAGTTGTTATGTTAGATATTATATCGATTGTATTCTCATGTGTATTGTCAAGTATCTCCATCACTTGTTGAAAATAGGAGAGCACATCTTCCAACTTGTTACAATTGTTTAGGAACTGATCGAGTATGGATTCTTCAGTTTGTCTTTTCCGAACAGGATGAGAACCAGTGTATTCAAAAACAAGCTCATCGAATAAAATATTCCCTAATGTGTGTTTTGCTATTTCAGTTGGAGCAGTGAAATCGATATTTATGGTAGTTTGATGAGTGGTTTGCTTGTATGGTATCTCATAGGACACATCTAATGATAAGATAACTGGTGTTTCTGTCTGTACGGTCACATCTGAAGACAATCTTTGGATTTGAACTAAATTATCAATTCCATTGCTTTCAATCAACTGTTGAATACAAGTACCATCTTTTACTTCATCTGAAATTATATTGCAACTTTGTATTATATTCTCATGAGCTACTTGTGTACTTTCAAGTGAGGATTGTGTAGCATTTATCTCTTGAGCAATAGAGGCTTTGTCAACTTGTAGTAGAGAAACTTCAAAATTTGTCATGCTAAGTTCTTCAGCTGCCAGTGTATATTCATTGTATTTCCCAATAACTCGTATCATAACATCCTCTCTTGTTTCATCTAAAGCAGTGATCCTCTTTTCAGCACAGTCCTGGTTAAGTGCACTACAAACCTCATCCTCTTCCAAGTAAGAACAGTCGGTATCATAATTACATGTATATTCTCTATAGCCAGTGTAAATTGTGTAGGAGCATGAATAGTCTATGCGTTTTGTAATGTCGACTTTTATAGGTACCCATTCGATTTCTAGCTCTGATGTAGGTATGCATCTATAGTCACAAGAACGTGACCCAAACAATCCTGTAACAATTCCAACTACAGCTATTGCACCACCTACAACAGGATTAACTGTAGCAATTGCTGCACCAGCTACAAATAATCCAGCTCCAACTTTAGCAGCAGTTTCACCTCCACCACAAGACCGAACATACTTGCAATAATATTTTGTAACCCACGTTTTTTTATTAGAATCAGCTGCAGCCGGTTCAACTACATATTTAGTACAAGTTTTTTCTATTGATTCACTTTCACTTGGTTCAAAACATGTTGTTGGCAGGGATGTTCCTTTACACGTTTTATCGCATGTCATAATTTCACAAATGTCATGAGAAAATTCTATGGTGATATTTTCGTATTCCTCTAACAATTCCAGTAAAATACTTTCATGAATTTCCTTTGTATTTTTCTGTGACTGCTGTTTTTCCAATTTCTTATCCAACATGTCTGATATACCAGTATATTCTGTCTGGAGTTCAGAAAGTGTTTGCTCAAGAGAGGACACCTTCCCACTGATTTCAGCGTTAGAATTCTGACAAGTTTCAAGACGCTTTTTGGAATAATCTGCCTCATTTTGAATTAGAAGTAGAACATACTCTTGCACTGTTTCATGAAAATCTTTCATATCCAACTGTAAATATATTTGCATTGCTTCCCACGGGAGATCAGTGGTAGCAGACCCAACTATGTTCACTTCATAGCTGTTGAATATTACTACATCCCTAACATCAAACATGAGTTGTTGAGAACTCAAGAAGATATCTGTTACCAACTGTGTATCAAATAATGATAAATTAGTAGAGTGCATGATTCCAAAGATACCAGGCTGATTGTAGAAAACTAAGAACTCTATATTCGGTCCAGATAGCGGATAAAGGGTTATGAAATCTCCCAGGGATGATGGAAAGTTTGTAGAAGTCTGTATCCTGATGTTAGACATACCATCAGGGGGAAATACTGTTAATGCCTGTGACGTAATTCCCAATATTGTTTCAAAACCAGAAATCTCAAGGCTCTCAATGCTTAAACTCAAGCATTTGCTGTGCAAACTGACTTCTTCAATGGCCAAAGAACTGTTATATTTCAGATAGGTATTGACCACACACGCATCACTAGCATACAAAAAGTTAGTGAATCCATTTGATGTATAAATAGGAGAGAATTGAAGTACACCTGAACCACTTGTGGATGTAGTATCACTACATACTAAATCTGTATAATATATACACATAAAACATTATATGTAATATTACTGTAACAGTTTACCTTCACTCTGTATTACTCCACTTCCAACATCAGATTTAAGTGACAGAGATTCAAGATTGGAATCTATTAGTGTTTTGATTGTAAGTAGCATCTTCCCTTCTACTTCTTTGTGTACCTGTATGCATCAAATAATGAATAAACATGTATAATTGCAATAATTACAATTACATACATCACAAGTTGATGCTGTTTGATCAGCACTAATGTAAAGATTTCCATCAAATTGAAAATTGGCAGATACAAAATCACCAGAAAAATTTCCATCTATATTCATATGTACTCCAATATTGAATCCAACAGAAGAAGGAGTAAAGAATCCATTTCCATTCCAAAACATTCCAGAAACAGGAGACAGTAGCCCAAAACGAGACAAGGAAATTGTTGTAAGTTTAATTTTCCAGCCATTACTCATATATTTTTGAAAGCCTGATAATTTCTTCAACTCAAGAGCTGCAGCATTTGTTATACCTACTTGAACTTGCATATTGCCACTATCACACAAGTTTGTAGCAAAACATAATGGAGTCTCTTCGTCATTCTGCTGGTACAAACCTTTCTCTTCAAAGTACGAGAACTCCAAGTCATCATGTACTCTTAACACATGAAATAGACCTCCATTCTGAACATTAATATTCTCACAACCATATAGAGTAGCTATTGTGTTTGCTTGCATGATAATTCCGTGAAAATCATAGCTTGAAAACCTTACTTTTGGATTAACACTGTATGAATTTGATAGTTTCAGTAGCACTGGCATTGGTATTATTCGAGCGGCATAGAATAAAAATCCTCGTGATAACGCATTTGAATGAAGCATGTCTCTGATATCTGATATAGTAGGTGTATATGCATAACATGTAGCATCATTTGTATAACAGTTGGAACATGACATTGTTCCTGAAGCGACTGTGTCAACAGTCCTTGAGTTGGATGGTAGTTGGACTCCAGCAATTGATAATGGTAGAACTATGTCATCAATATGAATGAAAACAACACCTGAAGATATACGATCAAATGTTGATACTGACCAACTGCAAGAAGATGATAAAGAAATAGATTGATCGAAAACACAAGCTTGTTCAGCTAAATTGGTTGTCGAGGCACAGCATCCTGGTATTAGTTCATTGAGAAAATAACCACCACCTGATACAGAACTAGTAGTTACCAGCGCAATTTGCTTTTCTGGTTTTTTAAGGTCGTCAGTTGTAAGCACACTGTATTCCATCTCAAATATTCCTTCAGTCTCTGCCTGCATTGTAAAAGATACAGAAGAATTTGGAGGGGAAATAAGAAGACTGCTGGAAGGAAGAATGTTGATGGAAGGGTCTGTGATGATATTAATTGTTAAATCATTATTAGGAACAGCTGTGATTGTCACTGGCTTTGATACCTGACCACGTATTAGAATAGGTAGATCAGTAACCATTATTTGTTCAGTCTCACAAAATGGACCTTTATATTTTGGACTTGAACAAGTACACAGGGCAGTGTTTTCATCACTAACAGAACATATTCCTGAATGCTTGCATGGATTAGGATCACAAGCTTGAATTTCTAGAGTGATGAATAAACCATGCAATGTATCCACTACATTCAACTAGCATAATATATGTATTGTATATTAACTTATCATTAAATGGGAGAGTATTTAATGGATACATTTGTTAAATAATTATATAAGTTATGGTCTTCACTGAATAAACCGTCTTTTATACATCATGCAATTTAATTGGTTGAGGGCATTGAGTGATACCAATTTTTGCATCATCTCCAGGGGAGGAAGAAATATCTGGTTTATATGTGTAGTGTTTAAAATTATTTTGTACTAAACCAAAGGATATTTTTACAAATGAGGAGACAGACTATAAAACCAAATGCTCAATCCACTTACTAATGTAACGATTAACCACTGTTTCCCACAGAAAGAGCTCAACTTTACACCCACATTAATTAATAATTTGGCTACACCTACTTCCTATGCCCATTGGATGAGTATCGTTAATAGAATCTCTAAAACATGTATACTACTTGCCATTGTGATCTAGAACAGAACTAGTTTTCACTGACTTTCGATTGCACTAGCTATATATGTCCACGTGAGTACTTGAAAACTTCTATATGCTTTCTCTGTGATTCTCGGGAAACAGATCGTTTAGTTATCCTAGAAACATTCTTTACCTTCAATGGTAGTGAAAGCTCTCTGTATCTAGTAGAAACCATTCTATTGGTACCTATATTTGGAGGTCAGTGTCAGTCGCCATTGAGATTAATAATCTTCTCCAGCAATCATAATTTCATAATTGTACAGAACCTTTAACTAGCTTTGAGAACTGTCTTTAGCTTTTTCCTACGTCAGTAATAAGGCTTTTAAGCATGGCTACACAGTTTAAATGTGGCAGTAAAAATTTACAAAAGAACTGAAGTCAACTATTTATCCTTTTTTGTAAATATATATATATATATATATATATATATATATATATATATATATATATATATATATATATACATGTATATACTGAAATTCATTAGTGAATTTGTTCATTAAAGTGAATCCACAACAACACCATCACTCACAAGATTTATAAGGGATAAAGCAAATATAGGGCTGACTTGGTGGATTAATACAACTGAACTGATTTAACAATGCTAAATCCTACACCCTAAGATCAAAGAATATAACCCCTAGAATTAATTGATGATGATTTGACCTTTTGGTGGGACTCCAAAAGCAATAATTGCTTTCCCAATGCCAGCACTTTAGTTAGACACAGCAAATAATTAGTATATTATAATATAATACAGCCCCTTTCCTTTCATTTCCCTGTGCATGTACCAGGAAGGAATGGGATTATAATTTCTCTGCTGAATAATGTAAATTTGTAATCCATTACCTGAACAGAGTGGTGGTAACGTCCAGTCAACAATACCTTCAGAGTTATACTTGCAAGATTGTTGATGAACAAATATTCCCTCAGAATAGTATCCAGGCTCACAAGCTAGTAGACAGGTTGAGTTAATATCAGAGGAACATGGAGACACTATAACCGAATGATCTGAAGGTATTAATTCAGGACATTGTATCACTGAGCATGTTGTGGTCATTCCACTCCAGGTTGTATTAGGTAGACATTCCCTTGATTCTGAACCACTCAACACATAATCTTTGTCACATGTGAAAGTGCAGATATCACCAACTACTTGATGTGTTCCTATACACTCCATGTTACCATATACTGGACTGAGCAGTGTTTGGCATGGCAGTGCTATAGGAAGATGATTAAATTAGAATCATTCATTTGAAATACAATTACATAATATAATAATTATTAATTATATTAGTGATGCACCGATATTCTGATAAACTTTACATGTACCAATAACTGATACTGATCTGATATCATATCTACCTTCTGGTTTCTGATGTTTGTGAATTCTTAAAGGAAAATGAGCATTATTCATATCATAAAAGAATTTTATAATCACAAGTGTTAGTATAGGATAGAGCCATGTTTGGAGAAGGTATTTTTAAAGGATGGTAGTATGCACATTTGACATCACTGTTGTCAAGTAGAAGCCATAGTACTATACTAATTAGTATTTACTGTAAAAACTGTGAAAATACATGTTTAGTGGCTAGACACTAAAGCTCTCAGACATGTTATAGGCATATACACCCTCCCGTGCATCAAAGGATACCATGGCAATCACCCATGCACCATGACATAAGTACATTGGTTATATCTTTCTGAAATAACTAGGATTAATGATTGATAACGACTGATTCTGATTATTGATTGGTGCATCACGAATATATATAATAGTATATATACATATGACCTATGTGTATAATTATTATGTATATTATATATATATATATATATATATATATATATACCATAGTTAACAGAAACATCAAAGAGCCGACAGGGCGTATATATGGCATATATCCCTGGTATGACGTCATGCACATGCGCAGTTGATCTAGTCACCAAACGTCTACAGAGAATGAAGGCTATGTCGACAAGTAAACACACAAAAGAAGCTCTCTTTGTCTCTTAAAAAAAGAACCAATAGATGGGCGTTTCTCCCGGGAACTATTCGCCCCATATCGCTGAAAGTGTAAGGTGTGTTAGCCTGTTACTCGTGTCCATTGTCCTGTTCTTCTTTGATGTTTCTGTTAGCTATAGAATATATTATATGTACCATGGCTTCTCGGTATATATGGTGAATATAAGACCCTCGCACCTCGATATTGGCCCTCGGCTTTGCCTCAGGCCAATATCTCGGTGCTCGGGTCTTATATTCACCATATATCCCTCGAAGCCATGGTATATATATATATATATATATATATATATATATATATATATATATATATATATATATATATATAATATTATATATACCATAGCTAGTAGTCACACTAAAGTTACCAACAGGTGTTATATACACGATATACACCCAAGCACAGGTGGATATGAAACCACAGGGCTGATATAAGATCTATAATGATATTCATAATAGATTGCATCAGTCTGAGCATGCGCAGTCAAGTAGTAAATTGAAAAAAGTTGGTGACGCGTTATTTACAAATGGAAAAAGGAGCGTAGAGCCGTAGATGTCAGGTTACATGTTAGGTATAGAATATATTATATGTAGCATGGCTTCTCGGTGTGTATCAGAAATATCAGCCCTTCACCCCTCGATAGAACCCATCGGCCTCACGAAGGGGTGCTATCTAGGGGTTCGATGTCTGATATTGCTGATACACACCTCAAAGCCATGTTATTTATATTACATATATATATATTTATTTATTTATTTATTTATTTATATATAGTATGATGGTGACATTATTCCTTTGATGTGGTGAGGTCTATATATTGTATATAGACCTTCCATGTGCACACTATATATATGCAGGAGATGTCATGATCATACAATATATTGTATTATGTATGCTAATAGGTCCTATATACTTTATATAGGACCCTCCTTTTGTGTCCTCAGATGTCATATAGCCCTCGCAGGCTTGGGCTATATCACATCCTCGGACACAAAGTCAGGTCCTATATATATATTGTATATAGATCTATTAGCATACTATATATATTGCATATGTAATATATAGTATGCTAAGCCCGAAGTAATTAATGTTACCAAGGTAGTTCTATTGTGCGTGGAAGCCAAGAATATACTGGTATGTTATGCTATCGTGGCGACTGTTTGATGTGTTTAGTTGTATTTTTGCATATACACCTCATCAAAATTTGAATCGTTATATATGCCAGATATATAATAACAGTTATATCTATAATTTATAATTTATAGTATTCGCCATCAGTAATTACACTGTTTCCATGGTAGTCTAATGCACGTAGAAAGCTCGAATACAGTATCTAGCCTATATATATATAATTATATATATATACATAAATATACAACTTGCACTTACCTTCACAAGAATGTTTATCATCTGCTAGTTGATATCCTTCCTTACATTCGCATTCATAGCTTCCTTCAGTGTTTTGACAGTCATATTCACATCCACCATTATTGATGTAACATTCATTGGTATCTATACACATATTACAGATATTACTTGCACTATAATCATACTATTAATGGCTGACCTATACAAGTCCTATTGTCTGCTTGTAACTGGTATCCATTAGTACAGGAGCAAATGTATTTTCCATCATTACAATAGACGTTTGTGCAGTTGTGACTACAACCATCAATATCATGCTCACATTCATCAATATCTACAAAGGAAATACTTAATATTAATACCAGGGATACATTGAATGTTGCGTTGACGTGTTTTCACAAAATATTGCTTAAACATGTTTCTATCAAGTATTAATACACCATCTTGTTGTATGGAGGGGTGGATTTAGGGGTAGGGTGATTGGTTCCAGGCATATACCCTATCAATACACGTATCAGGCATTTTTGAGTAAGCACAAAACTCGTGTATTACTCCTATAATTATTTAAACTAAAACACATATCTGGATAGCGAAACATTCAAATGCCAAAGTAGCAAATAAATATCAGTGAATAATCATTGCACTCCTAATGAATACTATATATCTGTGTCTCTGATGTCATTGCCCTTATGAACATTCTACCATTAATTACCATTGCATGAGTTTTCGTTATCTGATAATTCACATCCTTCATTACATCCACAATTATATGATCCAATACTGTTGAAACATTGTTGTTCACAATCATGTGTTTCCAGTTCACATTCATTAATATCTGTGGAACATGAAACAGTAATAATGATTGACATTCTATTATACATATTGTAATTACTACCATTGCATTTTCTAAAGTCTCTTATGTCTTTTTCATAACCATCATCACAGAAGCAGTTAAAAAATCCATCAGTATTGGTACAATTTTGTTGACAACCACCATTAGCGAGTAAACATTCATTCACATCTACAAAAAGGGGGTGGGTATAAAATTTAGTGTTGTTTTGGTTAACTATAACTATAACCAAAATCCCTTTTAGAAAGCTGTTGTAACTTTCAGTTAACTAAACTATAGCTAAATTACTTGAATATTATACCTAAAATGGACTTTTAGTTAGTTGTGAACTAAAACTAAAACTATTTTTGTAAGCCTTATAATATAGCTAATTAACTCTATCTATGACTGAAATATTGAGAACGTACATATGCTACAACTATAACTAAAAGTGGTTATCCTTATCTTGCTAAAACAACACTAAATTAGAAATACATAAAAATGATTAGAAATTCAGGAGTACATTGTAGTTACAATAATTTAATTTAATTATGAGATCAGTGAATTTATATACCTTCACATCGATGAGAATTTTCTGTAGATATGACATAGCCATATGGACATTCACATTCATAGTCTCCTTTAGTATTACGACAATAATCTGCACTTGCACACTCGTGAGTACCAATAGCACACTCATTAATATCTATACAATATTATTTGTACACGGATGAATCTTTGTTGCAGTTATACATTCAAGTATAATTACTCACCCACACAAGTATATCCATCATATGCTAGAGTATAGCCTGGATGACACTCACAATAATAATCTCCTGCAGTGTTTTCACAATTTGCCAGGTTATGACAAATGTTGGGATTTTCTACACATTCATTGATATCTATATAGACAACAAAAAGTGGTTAGAAGATAAACTCTAGGGTTGAACAAGCAAGCCAATTTTGAATTTCCTACTTAGCTTTATGGATATACTGAAGAGATTTTAGCAATATTCCGATAAATCAATATTACTTTAGATATGTATTGAGAAACGTTTTGATAATAATACATATGTAATTATTAGATCAAATATCTGGTTTCTGATTTTCTGTCAATGAAAATGAGTATTTTCTCAATCATAAAAGCTAATCACAAGAAATGACATTATTGGTACACTTATTTCAATATCAGAACAGATACCAATACTAGACATAATGGCAGATAATGACTGATAGCAATTACCAATCCAATTATATGAATATATCACTAGTACTACTTTATATACATACCTGTAGCACATGCATCACCAGTCCATCCATGATTGCATGAGCATGAATTCACTCCTGTACACTGTCCATTGGAGCAAACAGGATTACAGGTTGCTATAAAAATAAGCAGGAATTAGAATGAGAATTATGCCTCTAATGACTTACGTATGCAGCTTGGATAAGTTCCTGTGAAGCCGGAACAACAGACAGTTTTGTCACGGAAACCAATTTTATTCACACAATTTAACTGTGTTCTATACTCTGTTCTATATGTGAAAACAGAAAATATAAACTGACAATAATGCAAAATTGATATTCTAATTATGATCAAAATTAATATTGGCTATTTTGTAGGCAGGAGTGTATAAAATGAATCTTTATTTTTCACGGAATCCTGTTGCTGGACATTAGACATGTATTGAATTCTGCTGTAATTGTTTTAATAGTATAGTTTTAGGCATTGATCAATGAACTAGGGCTTATTATAGCAATGAATATGATCACATTGACTCAGTATAATAGAATTGGACAATGATATGAGAGCTGATGCCAGACAAATTACAAGTAACATAATTTATTATTATACTAAATCAAAGTACTTTTAACAATAAACCATTCCTTATTCAAGTATACCTTTGCGTGGCTTCAGCCATGGCCAGACACACTACTTTCCAAACACACTTTAGGGAGTCAATTAGTGTATATATATATATATATATATATATATATATATATATAATCAGCCTACAAATGGTTTTCCATTCTTAACAGTGCATGAATTAAACAATACTACATATACTGTCATGCATCAAATCATACTTTTTGACGATGTCTGAAGGCAAATATAGAAGCTATAGGTATAATCCAGGGGAAGAGGGGGCTATATAGGCATTCCCCAAGACCCATCTAAGAGGGCACAGGGCATGGAAGCATGCCTGTGCATCCTTGCATGTAACCCAAACATACGGTCTTTAGCCTTATTTAGCTGTATCCTCCGGTCCACTGTAATTCTATCTTCATTTTCATTAACACAAATACTTAGTAAAAATGCTTTCACATAGTCATAAAAAAAATCATACTATATTATTAATTGAATAGTTGTGATAACATACAAATAATGTATGCATTATATCTCATCATATAAGTATACCTTGTTGCACGACATCTGCCCCAGCCAAGCCATCCACAACTCTTGTAATAAACATGATTGTAACCTACTCTCTCACTGGAACAGCTTTGATAGGTGTAACTGACTGGGATAGTATCAGAACATCTACATTGAAAATATTAATTATAGTTAAAAAGTTTCTTATAATTAATTAACTTTACATGGCAGACGTTCTTGCAATCACCACCAGCAGGGTAAACAGAGAACAAATAGTAGCAGGTAAATACCACATTTTGCATTAAGAATTAATGCACATCAGAAAAGTTGTGGTAAACTGAGTTTGTTATGCTTCCATTTAAATAGTTGCAGCATGTTTACGCATGTGGCTTCTGCTGACATCACTTTATTAGCCTCTCTATCTCATAATAACAATCACAGAATACCGATGTATAGACAATTTGGTGGTTGAAAACCACAATACTACTGCTTATAATATACGTGGTATAGCTGCGAAGTATAATTATTTTCCGTTTGGCGCCTAGATATTCGCCTGAGCGTACACTTCAAAGTGCTATATATGCAATCGACCTAGCGAAGCGTGGGTGTAATTTCAAAATCATACGCCTCCAAACCAGAAGTGAAAGCAATTACTACTAAAGGACTTCCCCTGGTCATGAACCACATGTCTTTAGTTACAGCTGCTGTGAAATTGATGTTAATTTTCACAAATGTTAACAAGTAGCGCTAACCTGAAATTGTTCCACATGCCAAAGAAATGTTACTGTGGTCATCTAACACGATTTGTGTTCATTGTATTGTTAATTTGTTTGTAACGTTTTGAATTTGTTCTCCATTATTATTGCTGTTATTTTTATAAAGTAACAATACAATAAATTGAGATATACACTACATGCATATGAAAACATTTGCATATACAATTGCAGTCTTATATACAAACATCCTAATATTCTACCTGGCCTTTCAATGGGTGACGTCAACAATCCTAGTATATATATGACTGTACTCACACCAGTCCTTCTATACAAAGAAAAGTATCAGTTATACTAAAAGAATGTTACAGGTCTACTAAAAATTCATAGGAAAAAAATATTACATAGCAAAATTGATGATCAAATAAACATTACCATGCTTAACATAGCAGTTAAAAGAAAAATGGAAGTCATGTGATGGGTTATAAATTAAGTTATTTCACAGTTCATAGCAGCTAGCTAGGAATATGTAACTGTATAGTGTAAACAGAACTGAGATTGGATTCTCTGTTGCATTGTTGAATCACACCCTCGGTCATTTTTTGACGGATTGACAGATTATCTAAGAGCAAAAATTTATAGTATATGTTATAAATACAGTTTATAGAACAGTATTATAAATCTGTAATATTATAGTAACAGAATACTTGGCGGTACATGTAAACAGAAGGTCTGTGTAAGAAAATTAACTTAATTACATTTTTCTGACAACGCTCTCGTTCCATATCACATACATACATACCAAAACAGGAAACACTGCTATGGAACTGATAATGTATATGCAGGCATGGCCACTTGCAAATAATTAAAGAAAAAAATACTCACTTCCTTATTGTTCCATATCCAGTTATGATATATAACTTAATTGTGGCTGGAAAGGCCATGTACCTAAGAGAAATAATTATACTGAACAGTAATCTGCTATAATTAAATCACTTTATAATTATGTAATCTGACACCTTTTGAAAGGTTGCAGAACTTGAAATAAGAGATAATGGCAAAATTCTGTCCTTCAAAAAGTAACTAAACCAATTTGGCGACAAAAATGGTATATCCAGTTAAGCTCTACATGCATACATTAAAACAAATGGATACAATTACCAGCTGTTATCAGTTTGGGAACCTTCCTATATACCAATACCACTTCATTGAAGACTGTAAGCAATGAAGTATGACAATGTGTAGTTTTTACAGATCTAATGTCTATGGTCAGTGGGAGCTTACTAATAATATACATGCATGGCAAGGAAATACTTCTCCAGAAATGTATATCTTGCAAGCTTAATCATAGCGTTGATTACAATTAAAAAAAGACACTAAACTCCATAATTTCTAGACAAATAACTACATTGGGACTTCAAACAAACTACTGTCAGACTTCAAATTGTACAAGGATCTATATATAAATGAAATAAAACATTTCATGATCAGTTGCAAAGTTGTGAAAATGTTTTGTAACTCATGGTTGCCATTCTACCGACAAAATTAATATAGATTATATATTATAGATATATATAATATTGTGTCAACAATATTTGAGCTTGTTTTCCGAGCACACTTTTGGTAACATTTCTACAATGTGACTTTTGCACTGTGATTAACATTTAACAAAATGAAACCCTGCTTTCTGCAAAAACCTCAAAATTGTTGGTGAATGTTGAAATTACTCTGAAATATGTCCAACTTATTGGAAAATAGTTTGATGTGATTTACTGACAATTTAAGGCAGAATTCTTCAAAATACTTGCTAAATTCATCAATATTAAGATTTATTTTTATTTCAATCTTTCCATCATGTTTATCAAAATACATTATTGTGGTTAGCTGTGACAGTACAACCAGCAAGGGAAAAGATTAGATAAGTACAAGATGTGATTGAAAGGTTACGTGAAAATTACCAATACAGTAATCACATAAGGCAAGAAGATTGGCTTATTAAATCACTTCACATTAAATTACATATAATCATACATAACACCCATATATTTACTATTAGAACCCATAGGAGAAAGGAATTAATAAATTAGATGCAATTTTACATCTTTTGGAAGCTTACAGTTACCCAAGTCAAGCCTATCTTAATTAAGATTCAGTCCATGTAAACAGTATGACTACTTCAATGATTGGACCTGCAGTAGCACACATGTATTTGTATGAATTTTTAATCAACATAACGTGTTACTTTCAATTGAATTAAGATAGTAAACAATGAGATATGTGTGGTGTATAGTACAGGATTCTAAACTCAATAGTTATACCATGCATAATATATACATGTGGATATGGTCACTTACGAAATACTTATTTTAAAAGGTTGTGTAACAATCCATCCAGTATAATGGAAACAGGCATCTTCCATATATAAGAAATAGTGTAAAGCTATAGCAAGTAACTTCAGTTTATTGTAGCAAAATTTAGAAAAATAGGAGGGCTCTTAATTTAAGCTGCAGGTGCAAACTGTACTGAGATATACATGCATGTATGATGACCACTTACAAAATGACAGATACAAATATCAATATTCATCCATCTAGCAAGAAAAAAGTGTTATAAGTAGAATTTTGTGGTTGAAAGGTCATGTGATTGATGATTACCAAAGAGTAAATTAATAAGTGAAATAATTGCTTTTGCCCTTGCAGGCTTCATTGACCACGAGTTATGAATCGTGAATAGTAATAGTATACTTTTTGGTACACAACTTACCAATGACTTCTAAGTGTTTCACAAGTCTCTGTTTCTGTCCCGTCTCCCCGCCAACTATAGCCATACGCAATAATAATATGCTTAATAACAATGTGTTTTCAGGAACAGAGAATCTGGGTCGCGAGACTAGATATTTGACCTGGTGTTAGGCCCTATAATGATGAGCTTTGTCTAGTTTCCTAAAAGACTCCCTAGATATGGAGTGGAATTTAAGGGGGGGGGGGGAGAATACTATCTCAATTAAAAATAAAACAAACTCTATAATAAGTACATGCAGAATTGACTATAATGAAGAAAATGACCTTTGGGTAATTCAAAAACATCAGCACAGTACATACAAACAAGTCACATTTAATATAGAAAACAACATAATTCATACATACACTCACGGCTAGGATATGCTAGATAGAGCAAACACCAAATATCCAAACATACAAACTACACATGTGCAATCACTTAAGATAATTATTAGAATTTTTGTGGTTTTTATAGATGCATGATTGTTACATAATCTTTCATAATTATTCTTATTTCACAACACACTTACTTGCAATAACAAGTAAATTGATTTCAAAATGAAATATTGTCATAAATTATAATTATACAGCAACATACTAATACCGTTAATTTAATAATTATTATATAATAATATATAATTATATATATATAATTATAATTATAAAACTTGTGCCACCAATTTTTTTATGAATTCAGTGTTGAACAAATTAAAATAAGAGACTTGATTTAGTATGCAAAATTGCTCTGCTAACATAAAAACCCAACCATTACTTTATAGAGGATCGAAACGTAGTGCTGGAGTAGGGTACTGCATGGTCAAACAGATTATGCCCTTTGACTACTAACACTGATCACTTTATTATTATTTTTCAATTATCGAACCACGTGTGTAGTTTGATAATTGTGACCACGGATGAAAAAACGTGCTACAAGTAACAATTTTTCTAAATAATATTTTTTTTACATTTTTGGAATCTGCACATGCTGCTCTTTATGGTGGTATAATCGCTTTTGAAACCTGACATACCTTTGCTGAGTAATAAGCATGTTGATAAATGTGTATTAGAATGAATGCAAACTCTTGTGGAATTTGGCTTAAAACTACATGTCTGGTGCTTTAATACAGAAAGACTAATGTCCATATCATGTCCACAAAGCTTACTGAGACTAAAACATGAAGATATAATGAATGAGGTTTTAACTAAAGCAATCCTGTTCATTAAGAATTTGCTCTTTTTTACTCTACTTGAACACATGATTAAAACTAAATGTACCTAAAAAGAATAATTACTAATAATAAACTTAATTATTTTTACCATAAAAGTGATAGAATAATAATGAGCATAATTACATTACTACATAGGAAAAACATACTTCAAACATACATGTAATTAGCTATGAAATAACGTAAGTGTATGCAATTATTATTATGATTGTCTCCAAGTTGTGATATACAGTTCCTCCATTTATTATGTTGAAGGGGTTAGTCTCATTCAAGATATGTACATATCAGTGTTGCATGTAGAAACATTTAGCCCAAACAAGTTCTATCTATATGTAGAATGGTTATAGTGTTATTCATATCTTATTGAAAGTTAACACAGATATTTCAAATTGAAGATCATCATTGAAACATAGACATATGTAGATGTGGTAAAACATCTCAAGTTTAGATAAATTATTTCTTTAGCTTCAACAAGCTGACATTGTACAATGTATGCCACTCTACCAGAGATTTTCAAAACTTGACTACATGTACAATAGTTTTTTACATCCTTAAACAATTGAAAATTACTCTTTTGTTAGTATTGATATCAAATTGATATCAATGCAAGAGCACTTTCTTCACTTGCCATCTTCAACATTCAACCTCATATATTCTGCTTCCGTGATGTGGGCATTACGATAAAGATCAATTTGGCAATTGAACCTTGGCATACAGATTAGTGAGTAATACCAGTGACCATATAGTGTTTAAATTATAAGTGGACAGTGGTGAACTGCAGCCAATCAAATCTACTTGTAGCTAATTAAGCTGAGGCATGTTTTCATACACTCTAGATCTGGTTTAAATCCAGTGTAAATCAGAAAATGTAAGCAATGTTCGGATTGCTGAAAATCAACCTAGTGGCAGGGGTTGTACCACAACGCTTGATATGCAGTTTTTATCATGATATCTGAAAAATGCTACTTGGTTATCTGGAGAACTACACTCTTCCCAATACTTATAATCGGAAATTCCTGAGCCAAAGAAAAATACACACATATTATGCATAATTTCATTACACTCATTGTATTATTTATAATAATTCCTCATCCAACTTGCTTTAGAGACATGAATGCAGGAGAAAACTTCATCGTACAAACATCCATTCGAAGTAAAGTTCAACTCAATTGTACTTTTAGTGCATTTATAATTTGTCTCTATGTAAATTATACTGTCTCTATGTAACTTTCAGATTATACCACGGTGTGTGGCTGATCGCCATGGTAACCTTTGATGTACCACAGGTGATATATGCCCATAACATGTCTGTAGACAGCTGTCCAATCACTAGAGTGCTATGGCTTCTACTTGACAACAGTGATGTCAAATGTGATTTAATTGCATACTTTTACCATCCTATAAAATACATATAGCCCTGTTTGGAGACGGTTATGTAATTTATAATTTATATTAGCAGACTTAAAGTACCATGCTGGCATAGCAGGTCGCTCCTTAATAAACTATTCATGCCGGGACTCAGTTCTGTGATGAAATGGCAGTTGAAGTTGCTGCTATGCTACTGCTAGCTATAGGTGGAGTCATGAATTGTTTTTTTAATTAACACTTGCACTATAGACAATTTTCTTACAATGATACTTCTTCATTGTAAGTACTACTAGTAGCATCAGGATTTACTGACTTCTAGCATTGGTAACAGTGAAGATGACGTTCTCAACAGTATTTCTAAAATTTATTCCCTCAATGTTTTGGGGCATGGGGTATGTGAATTATGTATTTTGTCCACACACTATACACTAGCACATATATATATACATAATGTTCTTCATTTGGGTTTCTATCCAAGTTATAATTATGCTTACCTAAACTTTCACACAAACTGCAGTCATTCTCATGGGGATGGAGTTGTTAAACTGTTGCCTGAGCATGGAGGTCACACGATAACCCTCTATCAAGAAATTCAATAGATAATTTAATGTGAAGTTTTTAATTAAATACATAAGCATCAATAATAATACAATATCACAAGTGAAAAATTCTTTCTCGTAATTGTCGAGAAATTAGTAATGGCAAATAGCTATGAAAAAATATGTCAGTCATTAATAATGAAAATAATAATGTTCTATTCTATTGAGACTTTGTTTGATCAATTTTATTACTCTGTAATATTCCTTTCATAACAAAAACACTTAAAATCACAACAATTGAAAACCCAACTATAGTCACTATTAGGAATGGTATAAATGTTGTATAAACATCAGGAATATAGTAAGGATCCATAGTTAACATACTGCGACGAATATTTGCATCATAAGGAACAGTATAGAATTGTAATGAAGTCACAGTCGCTGATGAAATGTGGAACATTTGATGACTGTGGAAAAAATAGTCAAACTTTCCCGGAAAATGTTTTTCAGGAAGTTTAGAAACAAAAAAGAATACCGATAGTAACGTAAATGAAAACATCATGAAGTGGTAGGGAATGGTTTCAACAATGCATTGTTCACCAGTACAGATACAAGTTAATAAACGTAAATAAAATGGCATGAAAAATACAATGTCTGGAAGTACATAAGATCCTATTCGCATCAAGTAACGTTGCCTTTCCCAAAAGAATCTCGATAAACTACATTGCAATGTGGCTAGGCAGCAGATAATAACACAAACTACTATTAATGTCCATTTGTATTGATATAACACATTATCCAATGGTCGTTCATAGAAGTAGTAGGCTACACACCCTCCTATACCGTACATAGTGATGCCTTGATAGTCAATCATGCATGCAATTTGACGAGTCTCCAATGACTTGCAAGCCAGTGCATGTGCTATGCTTGAACATAATGCATAGGAACACCCTCCAATCCAAATACATACCAGAGGATACCAAAATGGGTCAGAAAAATCCAAACTATCAGATAATCTCCACAACCAAATTAACCATAATATGACTGGTATGAAATGTGACCAGAAGTTTCCAGCATCATTATGCATTACACAGATGTATTTCACACATTCCCAGAATGAGGTGTTTGTTTTTCTATACCCTGTGATGATATATGGCTCCCAAAATACTCTTGATATTGTGTCACGATGAAGTAGATAGTCTTTCGTCATGTCTGTGCCTGTCAACATAAAAATAATAATAGTATATAGTTGCATGATTAAACCATTATGTCACCTTATAATAAAAATAAAGATATAATTGTAGTTTATTATAAACCATAGCTTCAATAATTCGAAGAAAAAATTTGTTGGTAATGTGGCTATGAATATGTTTTAAATGTTACAACTCGGCAGATTCAACTGTGAATACAATTTAAATACCATGACTCAGTAAAATTATGAATATGGTTTATAATGATTATACAGGTATTTTTCTGGATTGATGCTATTAAGCATCGTTTGGGCTTTGCCCTCGGGATCTAACTAACATGAATCCCTTCAAATAGGTGTAAGACCTATTAGTTTTAGTTAAAATTCTAATTCCTCAATGTATGCACATGCAACAATCCTAACAAAAGCCAAATGTGTACTCTGGTTCAGTATGATATGATACAGAAGCTTGTTAAATATTTGCAAGTTAATGCTTGCACTCGTGCCTCCTTTTCCACTGGCATTTACGCTGTATAAAAGTAATTACCAAAACAGTGGTTTTGTTTCAGACATAAATATGAGAAAGCTTTTGTATATCTCATAGAACTCCCTTAAACTAATGTGCATTTTCTTTCATGTACCAGGCTGTCGAGTAATTTTGTTGGATTGTATGTTAACCATAAAAATTCAACCACCACTTCCACAATCATGTGATTTTGCATAGTTGTTGCCTGGCAAGTGGTAAGTAAACTGTACCTAAATACAATGGGGTTTTGAAAAATGGAGAAGAGTGGAAGGTAGGAAGCTCATCACGCATCAGTGGTGATAGAGGGGATACAATAATGAACATTGACCTTGAACAGTTCCATTAACTTTAAATCAAAACCTTTGGAAGAATTCCTTAGCAGGCACTTTTCCAAAGTCCTGTACATTTTGGGAAACACAAACACATCATTCCCCTTCAACAACATGTCTACAACGTCTTTGTTCTTTTTCTGAGAGAGATATATCTATAGCTTGTTGCCAAGTACTCGAAAACATCAATTTTCTAAATTCAAATCTGATTGGAGTATCATGTAAATTATCGATGCCCAAAACTACATATTATAGTTCCCCAGACCGTGATACCCTCATTTTAAGGGCTGTGTTTGCAAACTAAGTACAGTAGGTTGACCAGACCCTTCTCTCATAATAGATAGGTCTGGCCATGCAAGATTACCTAGTATATTCTGTACAATTTTGTTTTACTAATAATTGCATTTGACCCTTCAATAGTTGCAATTGTTTTGGTGCTTATAATACTTTCATTACAAATAGGACAATTCTGGATGCACTACAGGCAGTAATTGCTCAATATATAGTTTGTAAGTCCATGAAACTTCAGAATTACCCTCTAACTGAACGACCCCCGCCCCCCCTATCAGAGAGTGGTGGAAACATGATACATGTACGTCTTACCTCTTTTCCTTAGATTCTTCATTTATACAGTCAGTATCCTGCTGTTAAACTCCCACGTAAACCACACCTAGACATAAGAGCCACTCCCCACAGCTATATAAATTACTCAAAGTGCAGGAGTCGCGAAGACGAACGTTTTTTTTTTCTTTTTTCGTTTGTTCTCCCAACATCCCTTTCTCCCCCTCACTCTAGGTATGCATACATCACACATCATACTATTCTAATCTCCTTTCACTTTAATTAGAAACTAACATCAAAGTGTGGTCACTTGACCACATCAAACAAAGTGTGGACAATAGAATACCGACTTATGAATATCCTAGAGGGAAATGGACTCTGAAATCTATTAGTCATTGCAGCAATAGTTTTGAGTCTGATGAATTTTGAGGACCCCATGGTACAGTGAAACGTAGTCCCTAGACCTACCCTGTAACCCTATGGCTCAGCATTTTTTTTTTAGCTTATTGCAGGTCAAAGTTGAAATGAGGTTATTTCGATTTGATTGGTATATTCTCATAATTTACGGGTTTGGTACCTGTTAGACCCAGTGAAATGAAGTAAAATTTAGTATTTGTTAAAGTAGGTGTGTACTTTCCTTCTCATTATCCTGCAGACTACTAGACTGGTATACTGTAGACTAGACTAGATTATTACAACATTATAGAATGCAAACAGGGTATATTTTTACAATTTCATCAAGCACATTCCTACCCGGCAGACATTCATGGCCATCTGTGCACCTATATGCCACTTTTATATAATATTATCCTTATTCTTAATACAATCACATGCCTTTCGTGCATTTAATACTGTATGCTTGCTACTGTCTTGCTTAAGTATATTACCCAAATTATTAAGATGCTAAGAACACAATATTGCTCCACTGTGTTGCAAAACACACATTTCATGCAACCAGCGGCCGGGGCACTGGCATATGTTATTATCGCAATATGCAGAGTAACCAAAGATACCCAGCATGACAGGATTCAACAACAACCCCTCAAAGCACAACTCCCAGATAATCTATCCTACTATATGCATTCCCTGAATGAGCTATATATCCTAGGATAGACTTTGGCTCGCAAGCCAGCCCCGTTGCTGAAGGGGCTGGCTTATGAGGCTAGGATATACTAGGATATTCTGTCCTATGACAGTTAATCCTGCTTTAGGAAAACACATCCTCCTAAAGGAATCAATAGAGAGATGTAATGTTATGGCTAAGCATTTTTATGTTGGATGGAAATGAAGCATGAAATGAATTGTGTATTATTTAGTCATTATTAATCCCACTGATTTTTATCGAGATTTGAAATAGTGATAATCGATTTCACAATCTCATCTGATTCCCAACCCTAATATACATATTATATTATATTATATATAATATATACATATATGTATATATATATAATTATATAGAATTTAAATATATATGATTATTATATGTATATAATTATATATATATTATATATATATGTATATATATTTTTAATAATGTATTAAAATTTATTATAATTATTATAATTTATATAGGAAAAGTTATGTTTATTAATTACGATTACTATAATTCCAAACCAAAGCTATAATTAAGCTATATAGGTATTATAATCATTATTTCGTCAAACGCACAATTAATAAATATCACAGATAAGTACAGCTGATTAATTAATATATGTAGTACATCAAGTGAAATCAGCAAAATCAGTTGATTCAATATTCACACATGCTATTTACCATGATTCAAAGAAACTGTTCAGTTTATAATGACAGCACATAAAATATATTAATATTAAAAGTGTGGCCAATAAAATAAATAAATAAATAAATAAATATAATTTATGTATTATATAATGCACTTGTTTTATTGAGTCTTCATCCTTTCACTCCTATTATGCTATAAAAATCCTTTCATAACAAAAACACCTAACATCGCAACGACCGAAAACCCAATTATAGTCACTATTAGTAATGGAATGAATGTTGTATAAACATCAGGAATAAAGTAAGGATCCATAGCTAACACACTGTGACGAATATTTGCATCACGATATACTGCATAGAATTGCAATGAGGTCATGATAGCTGCTGCAATATGGAAAATTTGATGACTATGAAAAAAATAGTCAAATTTTCCGGGAAATTTTTTTTCCGGAAGTTTAGAAACAAAAAAAAAAATTGCTAGATAGGTGAATAAATTTAACATCAAGTGGTAGGGAAGTGTTTCTGCAATACATTGTTCACCAGTCCAAATACAAGTTAATAGTCGTAAATTAAATGGCATAACAGCTACATAATATGGAATTACATAAGATCCTGCTCGTATCAAGTAACGATTCTTTTTCCAAAAGAATCTTGATAAACTACATGGCAAAGAAGCTGTGCAGCAGATAATAACATAAGCTACTATTAATGTCCATTTGTATTGATATAACACATTATCCAATGGTCGTTCGTAGAAGTAGTATGCTATACAAACTCCTATACTACACAAAGTGATGCCTTGATAGTCGATCATAAACACAATTTGACGAGTCTCCAATGACTTGCAAGCCAGTGCATGTGCTATGCTTGAACATAATGCATAGGAACACCCTCCAATCCAAATACATACCAGAGGATACCAAAATGGGTCAGAAAAATCCAAACTATAAGATAATCTCCACAACCAAATTAACCATAATATGACTGGTATGAAATGTGACCAGAAGTTTCCAACATCATTATGCATTACAAAGGTGTATTTCACACATTCCCAGAATGAGGTGTTTGTTTTTCTATAGCCTGTGATGATATATGGCTCCGTAAATACTTCTGATATTCCATCGCAATGAAGTAGACTATCTTTAGTCATTTCTTCAGTATTCAAAACCTAATAAATTATAAACTACTTCATATTATGTGTTTTACAATCTAATGATCTAAACAAAAAAAAACACTTTAAGTGTATATCATTTACATAGTTCCAAAATTTAAACCTATTCAGCTAGTCAAATGATGTTGTTTGTGGATATCACTCATAAACATTTAATAAATAATCTCCATACAAACTAACAAGTTAAAAGCGTTTCAAGAATGTTTAACATTGATTTCCTTTTAAAGAATGCCATTTATCTGAGCATGCTTGCAGAGATCTACCAGTTTCAAAAATAATGTTAATGAACAGCTTATCTTTATAAATCTTGCATTTTGTTAACCCAAGTGAATATGTGACTATCAAAGCAATTGTTGATGAAACACTGGTATATAAACATTATACTGGCTGTTCAGTCATTTTGTACAGGAAGCAAAAAAATTGATAACCAATTAGACCAACTGCTTTTGGGTGTCATCATTTGGAATCATGGCTGAATTTCACGGTCTGAATCCCAACACCTGTTACAGTTATTTGTTATTCACTCTGTACTTCTTGTAAAAACTTATTTCAGCTGAAGCAGCCAGTTTCTACCTGAATTATTCGCTGTTGCTGGTTTAGCTATGCCATTGTTTCTATACGTAAGCTACACATCCTGTTGGTCTTTTGGAGCTAAAGGATGCAATCTTTTGCTCACTATGCAAATTAATTGACTGAGTGTTACCTCCCAGAATAAAGCAACTATGTATATGTAATGTATATGAGACACAAGCATATAAATATGTATTGAACCCCATGGAAATATAGGGAACAAAGTTTATGTTTTCATAAAATTTACAATTTAAAGTCTAATCTCAATAATTATTATATAGAATAGTGTTGTAATTCTTTTTGACACTAACATTTTACTATTTGGGATCTCTACACTGCAAAAATTAAATCGTTAAAATACCCTTGTTATTGGTTAGTACAGTTGCAAGGAATAGCATGAGTTTCAATTTAGTTTGTCAATTGTCATAGAGGATGTTGTGATGGCTACATGCATGATGGAAAGATATAAATTAAATTATGTGTTTGTAGGTTTACAATCCCTTTTGATGGCCAGATACAATTACATGTACTTTAGTATAAATTATACTAAATCTTTAATATGAAATTTGAGTAGACATTTAGTTTGACATTGCCATACATTCAAACAGACTATAACTTGACAAGTGTATGTATAATTATGTAAAGTTGACCTCAACCTCTCACATCAGCATTTATATAATGTAACATTTGGAGAGATATTGTAGTGATAGAATTTGTGATTTTATATCAATGTTATACCTCCATTGTTGGGTAAACATATTGTCTTAATCATCTATTATATCTTTATTTAGTAAACAAAAAGCAATTCGAAAGTACATGGTTAATTTAGCTGTGATAATAAATTCTTAAACCAGAGACTAAGTATGTAGAATTGCAGTAAATGTGGTCATATAGATACACTGCAAGATGTAAATGTTTAGTGCTTCAATTTTAATTGAGTATAATTGGCAAAAATTAGCGATGGCATTAGATGTATGATTACTGAATAACCAACTAATTGTTAAATCCATCGATCCTTGCAACTTTACTAACCAATAAAATGTTCTTGCAGTGTATCTATATGACCACATTTACTGCAATTCTACATACTTAGTCTCTGGTTTAAGTATTTATTATCACAGCTAAATTAACCATGTACTTTCGAATTGCTTTTTGTTTACTAAATAAAGATATAATAGATGATTAAGACAATATGTTTACCCAACAATGGAGGTATAAAATTGATATAAAATCACAAATTCTATCACTACAATATCTCTCCAAATGTTACATTATATAAATGCTGATGTGAAGTGCTGTAGTAAGAGGGTGGTTTGTGCATGTTCTGTTAGTTCATATGTAAATTAATAGTAAGCTGTGATTACATTGGAAACATGTTTTTCAAAGCTGTCATGCAGATATAAGCATTTTATCAGCTAACACTACAAGCTAAGAATACAAAGTAGCCTGACTTACTCTTCCACACCTCCATTCAGCAATATTATGAATAATATTATATTTAAATGAAATTGAAGTAGCCCATCAATTAAATCAATTTAACACCATACATGATAGGTATATGTCAAAAACTAAAAGGAATGTTTACAAATATGTATAATAGCCACATTAACATGCTATAATAAATTTAATTTACATAGTTATGTATATAATATATAATTATATAACTATAGTGTTATGCAGTCAAAATAACTTGTATGATATATAGCCTGTATGACGTCATATTTGTGCAACTGTTACTAACCATCACTTCCAACAAGCAAAGCTCATCACAAACATTCTTAATTAAAAATAACCTTATGAAACTGACATTAAGCCAGAAGTTGTTAAGGCTTGCAGTGAAACAATTGATTGTGAAGTTCAACAGTGCTGGAGAGGTTGAGGTCAACTTTACATAATTATACATACACTTGTCAAGTTATAGTCTGTTTGAATGTATGGCAATGTCAAACTACAGGCAATTCGTCCTTTCTGTGATCTTCGTTTTGGACGCTTACCTATACTTCTAGGCTACATGTACAGTACATGGTCAGTTATGAATTGTATTATTGCCTCAGGGATGACCTTCGATCAACACACACAAGAGTATGGAACGTAAATCATAAACTATTTTACCTTACAGGAAGGGTTAGATCTTTACACAGAACATTCACCAATTTAACAGAAATTCTCCAAAGAGAAATTTTTTACGTCACGTTATTTTGAAGCGGAATAAGCATTAAGGTAAGCGGGGGGTGTTTTCGAACAGGGCGGGGTTCCCCTGACATTTCTACTACTTTTACTTGTCCTGCTTGAGATGCAGCTTTGCCGAGTACTGTTAACTGCTTACACTTGCTCCACCTTAGCGCTTTTCCGAGTTTACCTTTTACTGCATATAACTCGGCTTTAGGCGATGAACCAGGCGATTATGTTACTCTGCATACTTTTTTTTTTACATGGAACACTTTTGTATTGCTTTCTGAACAGCTAGTACAGCTTCTAATCTCTACAATTTTTGGCTGAAAATAATAAATCATTTTACATAAATTTTATTATGACGTTATGCGCATGTGTATTATACTAAAATTCAAAATAATACCCGGGAAAATAATAATAATGGCTACAAGAAGCTTTAGCCTAGAGAATTGCACAAATGCCATTGCTGAGGTTCAGGAAGGGGAAGGACAGAGTATGCGTGCTGTAGCACAAAAATATGGAATTCCTAAAAGCACTCTCCATGATCACCTACGGAGAAATTCCAAGAAAGTCTGTGCAGGAGGTCCAACAGTCCTCACACCAGATATATAGAGAGAGATAGCTCTTGCACCACACTAGCAGACATGGGGTATGGCCTTACAAAAGATTTGGTGGAGGTGGTAATTTATGATTATCTCAAAGAAAATGATATACTTAATCCTTTTACTGGAGGTGTACCTGGACGTGATTGGTGGCAGAGGTTTCTGAAACGCTGGCCACGTCTCAGTGAGAGAAAGCCACAACACCTTTCAAAAAAGAGGACCCAAGCAGGTAATGGTGATATCATTGACAAATTGGATGAGGTGTTCTCAAGTGCTGGTCTTGATCCATACAACCCTTCTGTTGCATCTCGCCTTTGGAAGTGTGATGGACAGCCTTTTGTACCTCACCTGCTGCCATCAAGTTGCTTGCTCAAAGAGGAAGCAGGACAGTTCATGAAATAGGGGGTGACTCTAGACATCAATACATCACAGTACTCTGTGGGGGTTGTGCATCAGGAGAGAGGCTTCCTCCTTTTATCCTGTACAAAGGGAAGAATATATACAAAAGGTGGATAGAGGGTGGTCCTGCAGGAACTTTGTATGGGGTAACAGATTCAGGGTGGATGGATGCTCCCAACTACCTTTCCTGGTTTACAAAGCTGTTTCTTCCAGCAGTAGCTCACCTTACTAAAACAGCACCAGTTTTTCTCATCCAGGATGGCCATCACTCCCACATAAGTTTAGAGCTAATCAGAAGAGCCATTGACAACAACATTGTGATTCTGTGTCTTCCTCCAAACACCACTCACCTCCTTCAACAATTTGACATAGCCATCTTTGCACCAATCAAAAAGGAATGGAAGAAGATTCTCAAGCAATATAAGCTTGAAACAAAAGGGCAAAAGGTCAGTGGGATTCCCAAGCCACAGGGCTGGATTTAGAGGAGCAGGTGGAAGTTCCTGGAAATACTATTGAAGAATTTATAGTCGAAAAAAAAGAAGAGTAGATGTATTTTGTATTTTTCATGCTTTAAGCTTATTCCTCTGTAAATCATGATTCCTTTCTGTGAACTGTAACTGATCCTCCTTCCTCTGTTCAAGTCACCCCACACTTGCATTCATGGAATTTTCTAGACAATACCAATTTTTTCTTCTTGTTGTGTGTCTTTGATTATCACGCACTGTGTCTAATATAATTAGAACTATTCAGGGTTCTATGTATAGGATATAGCCCTGTTTGGAGGCAGTTATGGGCATATAACACAACACCTGTGAGATAATTGGGTGAAGGTGTAGCTCGAGACCAATTACCTCGCCAGTGTTGTATGCCCATGCCTCCAAACAAGGCTATATGTAATTTATACCATGGTAACACAATTGAATCACGTTTGACATCACTGTTGTCAAATAGAAGCCATAGTACTATAATTAGTGTTTACTATTATAAAAGCTGTGAAATATAAGCTCACTCCACCTGAGTTAACCTGTTTTCAGTGGAACGGAAACACGACCATTAATACATGTACATACATTGCACTGATACATTCAAAGAAACAAATTATTATTAATGACATCATCATTAACCTGAAGTATGTATGTGCACTATAGTACAAGTTCTATGGCTTTCTTAGATTCAAAACTAAGTGAGTTAAAAGTGGCTGTTGTTCGTGTAACAAGCAGTTAATGTGTTGAAGGGGGTGGTTAAAGAATATAAGTAATTTTGGCGAGTGAAATGACCCGATACATTTTGTGTCTATAATTAATTTTCATGAGGGATGTCACAATTAAAACAAACTGAAATTGTTATTATTAACCCAGATGCTGTGCAACACTCACCAAAGTGAAGGAAGGTAAGATTTAACTCAAGTGTTAAGTCTCAAGGATAATGATAGCTGGCTGAAATAGAAAATTGAGGCAAAGAATAATATGTTTTTCAAGTTTTATCCTGACAGAGGGGGAGGAAGGGGATGTGTTAGGGCTTAGCCCCCCAATCTTAAAGCAGGGAGGCTTTGGCCTCGCAGCTCCCTCCCCCCTATTCCTATGCCATACTGCTGTTTCAAATGTAGAAGCTATACAGGCTAATAAAGTGGTTTGCGTTGCCTGTAGGATTACAAGCATTTTGCCTTTCTCTCCTCTTGCTGATAACTTTAACATCAATAGCTTTCTTTTAGCAACTTTTCTTTCCAGCAATGTAAGTTAGAACCTTCAGTCTTATAAATATGAGTTAGAGAGCCCATTTTAATTATAGACGTGCAAAGACCACATGAACTATAAAATTCAAGGGATTAATTCACAAGGTACATTTTTTATGTCACTGTACATAAATAGCCTACCAGGATCTACAGTCCTATTAAGGTATTTCTTGATACTTTGTCCTGTTCTAAAGATATCATACATAGTCGCATCTCCAAAGAACATGCATAGCAAAACAATTTCAAATTGATTTCCTTTGAACAGAATAAAGATCATGATGATCCAGTCATCGAGCCATGGGTGAGAAAAAGGAAAGCTTAAGCAACACTGGTTTCTTAGTCTCTATGCCTGTGTGCGTAATTATATACATTGCAGTTGCGTTAAAATGAACACTGTTAATATGAAAGTCAGCTTAATTAAAACAATCCTGCATATATGCATAATACATTCCAATTCTTTTATATAGCACAATCATTGGTAAAATGAATTTCCACTTTAAAAGTTATTATGGTGGGTTTTCATACCATCAATAAACAATAGTGCAATAATGTAATTTGTTAAATTTATAACAAAACAATGAACAACAAAGATAATAATATTAATAAAAACTTTTAAATTATTAAATTATGAACACCATCTTATAACCAATGCTTTAAACAATGGTGGACAAAAATTAAATCTTCATGCATATTTTGTAGATACAAAAAATAAATATATTTATTTTAACGAAACATTTCTTGGGAATAAGAAATAATAATAATTAGGAGTAAAAACAAAACTTAGTTCAGAATTTAAAAGAAACTTTTCAGTTCATGTTGACAACACTTAAAATAAATAATATTAACAATCGTAATTACGAGGCCAATGAAAAAAATGAAAAAGAATGTGTTTGTTTTATTGAGTCTTCATCCTTTCACCCTTATTACTGCATAAAATTCCTTTCATAACAAGAAAACCTAAAATCGCAACAATTGAAAACCCAACTATAGTCACTATTAGGAATGGTATGAATGTTGTATAAACATCAGGAATATAGTAAGGATCCATAGTTAACAAAGGTTGATGAATATTTGCATCATAAGGAACTATGTAGAATTGTAATGTTGTCACGATAGCTGCTGCAATATGGAAAATTTGATGACTATGGAAAAAATAGTCAAATTTTCCCGGAAATTTCTTTTCGGGAAGTTTAGAAACAAAAAAGAATACCATTATCAAGGAGATTGAAACTCCTATGAAGTGGTAGGGAAGTGTTTCTGCAATACATTGTTCACCAGTCCAAATACAAGTTAACAGTCGTAACAAAAATGGCATCAGAGCTGCATTGTATGGAAGTACATAAGATCCTGCTCGCATCAAGTAACGTTGTCTTTCCCAAAAGAATCTTGATAAACTACATTGGAATGTAGCTAGGCAGCAGATAACAACATAAGCTATTATAAATGTCCATTTGTATTGAAATAACACATTATCCAATGGTCGTTCATAGAAGTAGTAGGCTACACAGCCTCCTATACCATACATAGTGATGCCTTGATAGTCAATCATGAATGCAATTTGACGAGTCTCCAATGACTTGCAAGCCAGTGCATGTGCTATGCTTGAACATAATGCATAGGAACACCCTCCAATCCAAATACATACCAAAGGATACCAAAATGGGTCAGAAAAATCCAAACTATCAGATAATCTCCACAACCAAATTAACCATAATATGACTGGTATGAAATGTGACCAGAAGTTTCCAACATCATTATGCATTACACAGGTGTATTTCACACATTCCCAGAATGAGGTGTTTGTTTTTCTATACCCTGTGATGATATATGGCTCCCAAAATACTCTTGATATTGTGTCACGATGAAGTAGATTATCTTTAGTCATGTCTCCAGTATTCAACACCTGTCGATATAACTAATCATAATGATGATAATAACAATAATATAATCTAAATAACTTCTTAAAAGGATCAGACATGGGACCAAGTATACATTGATACTTTTACTTTACCATTTTTCCAAATTAAAACACTTGTTTACATAATTATACATACATATATCTGTTAAACTCAAAGTTAGAAAAAATTCTTGTGATTCAATGGTATTCTATAGCAATCATGATAACATGCTAACATAATTATAGTTACTATATAAAAGGTTGTTGGGTTTCAGACTACTTTTAAACTTCAGTTAATATAGGCTTACTAAAAGGGTTTTAGTTTTAGTTAAGTAACTAAAAGTGCCCATTATTGGCCAATTTTCATTTTAGTTAGTTATAGTTATTACAGTAGACCTGTAATTTAGTTGTAGTTTAGTTAACTAAAAGTCATAATACCTTACTAAAAAGGGTTTTAGTTATAGTTATAGTTAACTAAAACAACACTATTATATATATATATATTATATCTCATAATGAGATTCATAGCCCATACATTTCTATGGGGCGTGTAAGTTTATATTTCTCATATAAACCTCAAAATAGGTTGATATTTTAAAAATCAACCTTGTAAAATATCAACCTTGTGAAACTCGACGGCGATTTCTTACAGACTCAATGACAATCTCTTGCAGGACAATCCAAGGTATGAATCTCATTCTAAAATATATCAGATATAACATGTTTCATCTGTCTATATGCGTTATATAAACCTGCCAACTCAGATGATATCACCCTCGGGTGATATCTTACCTTGTGGCAGGTTTATATAACGCGTATAGACCTCTGAAACATGTTATATATAATACATATATATATATATATATATATGTATATATATATATATATATATATGTATCATCCTATATATGGTGTTGTGGAAGTTACTTATGACATCTGAGGCATCATCAATTAATGGAGTGGCATGTAAAACAGTGCAAGCTCATATTACAGTGCCAGCAAGAACAAAGTGTCTTGGAAACTGTATCTAATTGCTGTTTTAGCCGACAGACGTTTTAAGCTGTACAAGAACTAAATTAGGCTATTTGGTTTCAGCTAAATTAATTTGTTAAACCTCAATTTCATTAAGAAACATTATAACTAGTTTTTGTGGCCATGGAACACTAATTCACTGTCAATTAATAATAAAGTTAAAGGATTGAGCTTGTTTTTCACAATTCTTTTCATTTCCAACACTGGTGTCTCTGCTGCAGATATCTTGGCCACCGTTCACTTTCTGTACCCCAAATGTGGCTGCTTTTTTAACATGGAGTACTACTTCTAGCAAATTGCTTACCGGGACTTGAAAGTCCCCGAGTGCTTTGTAGATTAATTCAAATATAGGGTTTTTCCTCTTTTGATAGCAACTAGGGCAAACAAAGCGACCCCATTGCATGTTGGCACCAGCTATACCAACGCTAAATGTTCTTCACATCCACAGCTTCTTGCTGAGCACTCGATTTTCTAATACATAGTTTTACGTTTTTGGAATAATGTGATTGGGAGATCATATATTGATGCCCAAAACTACTAGGTGTGTTACTAGCCATTGATGAATTATGCTGGCATAATTTTGACCATAATAGGACTCATCAGCATAGAAGAATATGATAGAATAACGGCGGCATTATTTCTAAAAGAATAGACCCTGCATTGTGTTTTAGTCAGAATAGTAAACTCAATTTCATTTTCAACAACTTTGTAATCATCTAGATATGTTTCTCCTCATACAGCAACAAAGATAGGTTATTGCAGTTGCAAGGATTTAAAGTAGCACTCATCCTATTATGGTCATGACACCAAAACATTTAAATTGGGTTGTTAGTTTCAATATCCTGCCAATCCTGGCCATAATGTAATTGTTATATTTCATGTTTGATATCAACTAATAAAACCTTAAAACATGAAGACCCTCAACCACATAATTTAATTTCCCAAGAAAGGATTGTGGGTAAGGAAGGCAACTATTTTGGCTTTAAATTATTGGTACAAAGCATAATGCATAAGTATGCCTGTAATCACAACCTGTGTTAAGACAATTTATATTCCTTGCAACTGTAAATACAAATGTATGAGTTGTGTTAACAATTGTGTTTTTGTGACTCTAGTACTTTGATTAGAAAACCATATTTATTAACAGATCTATGTAGTCCAGACTACCTCTCTTCAAGCTTATGCAATGTTAAGGCTGATTCACATAATGGCATAAAGCCTTGTGTTGTGTCCATTGCGATGTGAAATTTCTAAAAACTGATTGGTGAAACGCAACAGAGCTGACGGCAAAATATTAATCAGATCTATCGTCGCATTATATTGATCTGACGGCATTGAAAGAAGTGCATTGTGTTTTACAACACAGTAATTTTATTGCACACAAAGAAACACAAGGCTTTATGTCATTATGTGATGCAGACTTTAGTCCGGCTGCTCCACCTCTCATAGAAAATGGAGGACTGCTATATTGAAATTGTTCTGTAGGAATGCTCTAGAAGCTTGGGTTTGGACAGAATAATCAACTTCTGGCATAGTTACTGAGCTTAGTTTCTCTTGCCTGGTGTTTCAATAAAATCACTATTAGCAATAAACACTATAGACAGGTCTGTCTTGTGGCTATCAAATAATGGCAGGTATGGATAATATTTTGAAATCCATTAGGAATAATGGTGAAAACATTATTACCTGACAAAAGCAAGTGGGTCTATGATCTAATTTTGTAGTTTTTTAAATTCTTTGTAGCTCAGATTTCTACTACAACTGTGGCAGAAGCTACAGAAACTCTCTCCTATTCATATTGCATAATAAAAAAAATTCATTACTAGATTTATTTGTAGGGTTAATTGTATTCATTCTCTTCTTGCATCATTGGTATGCAATAATCATGCAACTACTGCAATCATAGATGTAACAAAACAACTTTCATATATCAGTGTTCCCAGGCCATTCCTTGATAAGCAGATGGCGGGGCAGCCAGACTAATACAATGTGTAATCGTGTTTCAGCTCCACCACCGTGATTACTTGAGTGGAGTCATTTTTAAGCTTGCAATTATTGCTGAGTGTGCAATGGGCAAAGGAGAAAAAAATGAGTTTGAGCAACTTCTATTATATATATATATATAATTATATATATATAATATATATAATTATTGGGAATGATAATGCTATTGTGGCACAGACTGACACTACAGTTCCCCAGACCCCCATTTCGTAGTATAGGAGGGGCTGCACCAGCCATACTGTATAAACATTTCACAATGTAAATTACACAAACGTTATGAGAGGGATATAATAATATAAATCATACACTACTTTTAAACTTACAGTATTTTACTTTTAGGCAAATTTCTAATCAGAATAAGCTTCAGTTCATTAAAAAATCACCAGTTCACCACCATTGAGTGGACGCACTGCCTTCAGTTCGAGCTTTAGTTCAACTTCCGGTAAAGAAATACCACGCCTTTTATAAATTCCAAATTAAATTTTTGTGACCAGTTATCTTTGTTAAGTTGGTACGCTGCCCCGCCCATTCGCTAGATGTAAACAAAGAATGAATACAATTAACTCTAGTAATGATTAATGATTTAGGTATGCATTATTATAACCACACCCACCTCAATCAAGCATAACTTTGTGTAAGGTGTGGCTCAGCATCACAGATGCTGCATGTTCTTTGCTAAATTTTAGACCTCCTGAGCAATCTAACAATCACCTCAAACTTGTTTACCAATTTTAATGCAAGCACAGCATCCACTCAAGTCTGGTACATTATATATGTTATCATGGGTGTAATTCAGCATAGTTGACAAACCATACTGAGGGTCTAGCGAACCAAACAATAGCATCCCTTGTCATTAGGTTTAAAATCTGAAAAAAGGTCCTCTTCTCCACGCCAACTATCTTTGCTAGAAACACTCCAACCCCTGCTACTGTCATTTTGAGCTCACTTCCTGGATTTTTAATATTAAATGTTGTTTGACTATACCTATGATAACATACTGTACCTAATGCATGTTTCTTCTGAATATCAACCAAAATTATAAAAGTAACTACACCTATTATATATACGGAACACTGGCCCTTTATTTAAACTCCATCCATCCACTTGTATACTCAAATCATTGCATTCATACAGAAATTTTGACAATAAAAGTTTTAGAAATAAATATAATTAGGAGTACAAAAATGTTTGCAACAAAGTCTTATTAGTCTTAAATTATTATGCCTACTAATTAAAAGCAAATTTCCTAAAGACAGCACTTAAAATAAATTTATATCAAGAATAGAATGGGTTTGTATTATCGAGTCTTCACCCTTTCACCTTTATTACTCCGTAAAATTCCTTTCATAACAAGAAAACCTAAAATTGCAACGATTGAAAACCCAACTATAGTCACTATTAGGAATGGTATGAATGTTGTATAAACATCAGGAATATAGTAAGGATCCATAGTTAACATACTGTGACGAATATTTGCATCACGATAATTTACGTAGAATTGCAATGAGGTCATGATAGCTGCTGCAATATGGAAAATTTGATGACTATGGAAAAAATAGTCAAATTTTCCCGGAAATTTTTTTTCCGGAAGTTTAGAAACAAAAAAGAATATCATTATTAAGGAGGATGAAAATGCCATCAAGTGGTAGGGAAGTGTTTCAGTAATACATTGTTCACCAGTCCAAATACAAGTGAACATTCGCAAAAAAAATGGCATCAGAGCTGCGTTATATGGAAGTACATAAGATCCTGCTCGCATCAAGTAACGTTGCTTTTCCCAAAAGAATCTTGATAAACTACATTGCAATGTAGCTATGCAGCAGATAACAACATAAGCTATTATTAATGTCCATTTATATTGATATAACACATTATCCAATGGTCGTTCATAGAAGTAGTACCCTATACAACCTCCTATACTATACAAAGAGATGCCTTGATAGTCGATCATGAATGCAATTTGACGAGTCTCCAATGACTTGCAAGCCAGTGCATGTGCTATGCTTGAACATAATCCATAGGAACACCCTCCAATCCAAATACATACCAAAGGATACCAAAATGGGTCAGAAAAATCCAAACTATCAGATAATCTCCACAACCAAATTAACCATAATATGACTGGTATGAAATGTGACCAGAAGTTTCCAACATCATTATGCATTACACAGGTGTATTTCACACATTCCCAGAATGAGGTGTTTGTTTTTCTATACCCTGTGATGATATATGGCTCCCAAAATACTCTTGATATTGCGTCACGATGAAGTAGACTATCTTTTGTCATTTCTTCAGTATTCAACACCTGTAGAATAATGATGCGAATAATAATAACACAAACACCTATATATATACTATACGAATTTATTATTAAATGAAAATGTACATGTACTTTCTAGCAGGTTTTTTCAGAAGGGGGCTTAGAGTTTTTCTGCCTTTTCTTTGGAGACTTTAAATTGAGTACTGGCCTGCTGACCTGGGTGTACAATTCCTATCTCTAATGATACATGCACTTACAAGTGCGAATTTACGCACCATTGCTGTGGAGACCTTAATAAAGATCCCTGAAACAAGCATTCCACTATGTACAATGTACTGTTTTTGTTGTACAATTAGAAATCAAACATTGCTATCCTGAAATTTTATCCTGACACTATTCAGCAAGGGAATAATCTTAAAGAGCTGAAATAAAACATGTACACACAGTCACACACATAGTCACATACACAATATAATAATTATATACATGTATATACATAGGCTTGTATCACATACATGTAACTTTCCTTACATACACATAGTTATAAGGAAGTTATGACATCCGATAAAGTAAATAAATGGAAGTGGCACAAAAGAATGCAAGCTGAGATTACAGTACCAGCGAGAATAAAGTGTAAGTAATTGCTATTCTACCTGAAAGATATTGTACATGTAAGTTATGAAGAACCCTTAGAAGTAAGAAGAGTGGAAACCAAAGAATTAAAATAAGTCATTTGGTTTCAGCTAAAACTGAGACATGAGGAAGCCAGCAAAGAATAACTACCACAAAGCAATCACTCCTTGTTTTTAAATGGCTGCCTGTAAAAAGTTAGTTGTACATGTACATGTACACCCCTTTAAAAAATAAGGCAAAGTAGATTCCTTTCTTGTTGCTATGTCATACAGGAATTTTTATGTATGGATAACAGAAGATTATGTGAAGGCAAATCATCATAGGGTGATGTTGGGTCATTCCCCCCATGAAAATGTTATGCATATCTCTATGGTTATATCATGGGAGTTATAACGCTCAAAACACCAACTCTTAACTTCACTTACTACAATTGTTGACATCACGACTACTACTTCTTGTGAAGTACAGACCCAAGGCATTGTTCAAATTATCTAACCTAGCATCACCTTTGGAAAAGCGGTCTTGAGCTTTGCCTTCAATCAGTTTTCTCACAGGTATTATATGGTCATAGCACACTAGGTAGGTTAATATCTAACACATATTCATACTTCTATGCTTTTTCATCTTGTGAAGCCATTCAAGGGTTGGTGGGTGAACTACTGGGTTTCCAAATGTAATAATATGTACTTAAATAGGTTCATTTAAAAGATATTAGAACTTTACATCCATATATAAGCTTATATCCAGAGTTGTTAATATCTGTTTACATCTTCGAAGTTCAAGAAATGTCTAGAAACCACCCCCTTCTCAAAACTTGAAAGGGATCTGTCTAGTAAAAATCATTTGTGAGAATGGAATGCAAATATTAGCACAACCAGGAGCATATCAGTGACCAGATAAAAACACCACCTTGTTTACTTACTTACTATTTTCTTTGTAATATGGTTACAATTGATGTATTAGCACACACATGCACTTAGACTTTCATTTAGTAAATTTGTCAAGGGGAAGAAAACATGGATTTGAAAATTTTTGTGGGATGGGGGCTGGGGGTAGAGACATACAGGTATCATAGGGCTAAGAAATGAAAAATGCAGATTTAATAACTGCTTGTTTTTAATCACATCATTATCATATCCAAGTGAAACTATCTCTCACAAAATCCTCCACATTTGCTCAGACTGTTATATAGTATTGTATGAAAGGGGCGGGTCTCAAGCAATAGTATATACATGTTTAATTAATTAAAAGTGCTTTGAGGAATTTAATACACATTCCAAACTCAATTTAACAATTAAGTGTGTCACAGTTAATGCATAATGTGAGCTTTGCCACGGCTTTTACAAACTAGCTAGCCTAGGCATCAAAAAGTATCTGCAGGAAGTGCATAATTATTTTAGATTGTAGATTTCAACTATAACACACACAATACACAGATGTTGTGAAAGGGATGTATAAATCATACACTACTATAACTTACAGGATTATTACTTCTAGGCAGAATTATCAATGGCAGAATCAGCAATTAATTTCAGGCCAGAAAGCAACCACGCCTTTTGCAAAATTAATAATTAGTAATAATAATAATTATTAAATTTTGTGTAATTTGATCGTGATTGTTAGAGTCATGTTTGGTATTCTTGCTTCAGGAAGACTTGTAAGTATTAACTATTATTATTACTGTTGTATATTAAATTTGTAATATATAATAATTTTTATTATTGATGTTAGTAGACCGTTTTGAAAGTGACCATAGTCTCAAAAATTAATTAAAATTTAATTAATGAGATACCATACATGATTGTGTCATCATTTTATGAGGAACCAATTCATTAAGATGGTGATTAGCATACTGTAATCCACCCTACCTTCCCTATCGTGATTGTTTGAGTCATGTTTGGTATTCTTGTTACTGTTGTATCTTAAATTTGTAACGAAATGAAACTAACTGACACAATCACTTATAAGAGAACCACGCACATGTGTTTCCCTTATAAGTGATCATGTCATTGTTAGTTTATTTTATGATGAACCAATTCATTAAGGTGGTGACTAGGTAATATCTGCTGATTTCAGTAATACTGGATATTTAGGTAACTTGTTCTTACATGTAATATTATCCACATGCTCAATTGCTCTGAAATTTTGAAAACCAGTAGTTAAAGACTGAAGTGTTTGACAATGGTTCGATTTTACAATTTATTAATTGAGCCACTGTACATTTTACATAGTGGAATGCTCATTTCAGAGATCCTAGAAGGTGTATTTAATATTTGTTGGATAGACTACGGTACATTATGAGTGTAAGACAAGCTTCATATCTGTAGCCGTGGTAGAGTCATCAAATAATTTACCTCCAGTTGAAAGAAATATCATAAATTTGCTGTGATACAGAGAGTGCAAGATCGGTTTTTGTGTGCAGAGTTCAGTAAGACTATCTAAAGTAACCAAGAACTTCTTCTGTGAGTGGCGTTTTGTTGTGAAAAAAAGCTGTTTCGTGAATATGCTATAATTACCTCAGCCAATTCCAACAGATAAATATATTCATTGTTACTGAATACTGAGACTGTAAGTGCAAACATTCCAGTCCCATTGCTAGGAGTGTAAACACAGACTCTTTAACAGTGACTGCAATTTTTTGCTCTACCATCCCAGCAAGAGGTCACATGATTGTCAGTTCTATTGGCCATGATTGCTGATCCTCAGTTCAAGTTATAATAATCCACCCACCTCAAACTTCCTATAGAAATTACATGTACATGTGTATGTTGTATGATAGTATTATTATGGGCTCATTTTTTGATGAATAAATGTATTAACTAACTCTGGTACTGATTGGTAGATAAAATTAAAATTATTATTGTCTATACTTTGACTTGCGTGTAACTTAGGATGTTGAATAATTAATTATTTCCTTCCCTCTCTGAAAACGTTCTTTGGAGAAAATGTTTTCACATGCTAGTAGTTTAGTAAAAACCATTTACTTTTAAATGTCACAATGATGTTAATTTTTTTAATGGTGTCCCCTAAGAAGTACCAACCTAATCGACTGGAAAGAAGTTTTCAAAATTTAAAATACATGTAGAGAGACTATAGTAACCACTAGGCAGACTGGCTTCATAGACGACCCACTACAAGAGAATACCAGACCTTGTGTGTTTTTACTCAAACTGGTTTGTTGTTTTATTTAACTATAACTACATTGTGACTTTAGTTAAATAAAAACTTAAGTTAATAACTAAAATGAAATTGGCAAACAATGGATACTTTTAGTTATTTACACATGTACATGTATATATCCATCTACAACTAAAACAGTAAGCCAAATACTAGTGTTAATTAAACTACAACTAAAATTTGAGAAACTCAGTATACTATAACTAAACATTTTGTCAAACTCTAGTTTGTCAGTGTTACTTCTATTTTCTGGTAACAAATTCCCAATACTAAACTCTGTTTGGAAGACTTTCTAATTTATAGGAATTCATTAATTAAATGATAAAATATGTTTAATATGATTACTCTTCCTGTTCTTTTTTTTATAAAGTCCTATCACCCTTCATTATCGAGTTACAGATTAAGACTATTAACTCAATGACATAACACTATCATGTACATGTCATATCCTAATTTTGAAGTCATTGTGAATGTGAACAGATTTTAGTTGCTTTCCAATTCAATCAGCAGCTGTGGATCAATGCTCAGTCGCTAAACACTTGTGTGATTACTCACCTTCAAGCAAACATAGAAAGTTCATATGAATCTTGAGATTCTAGATACATGTTGTAGATACCACTCTGGCACCAAAATTAGATCACAAGTGCCACTCTCCTATTGGGCCCCTAGTATAATTTATAATTACTATCTCCATAGATTAGTGTTGCACCTATACTACTTTTTGCATATACTTCAGATACTGGTAATTATAGACAACTAAAATTGGCTATACCTGTGTTCACTCATTTTTATAATTATGTTTAAGGTGGCGCTCTGGTAATTAGCATATTCATGAGCAACAACTTGTAAATCTTGCTATTTCCCTTAAAAAACTCTACTTACAGAAGACATTCTTGGTTATTTTTGATAGTCTTACTGACCTCTAAAGACAGTGTCGATCTTGTGTAGATAGAGCTCTCAATTTCACATGAATTTCATGCGATTAATGAATAATTATGCTAATTACCCAAGTGCCACCTTAAATGCATTGCTAATTTTAAGCACTTCACTAGCCGGAAAATGAAACTGATGATCTACTGGAAAAGATGCTCAACAAATAGTATTATTCTGAGTAGTAGTATGAATCTATCAATCAAGTATATCTGTAATTCTGTATCTGGCTTACACTACACTTATATTTGCCTATTCCTAATTAGGTATAATAGGCAAATATACATTTACATATACCAACACTATGGGCCGATTACTATCCCTATAGATAATACTGAAGTTACTAAATAAGATTTGCTTTGTTTTATAGGTTAATACGAATGTTCAAGATGCTGGATCCAATCAATTTTACTTCACACTAGAACAAATTGAAGGGATCAATCACATTGTAGTATTTCTCACAGGAGAGATTCCTTTTGCTGATGGATTTGGAGGGTCTATATATTTTGGTTTGCCAACACCTACCAATGAAGTAGTGTGGCAGCTATTAGGCTTCATTTCTAATGAGAAACCGAGTGCTATTTTTAAAATTTCAAATGTAAAACCAGCTGCTACTGACCTCAACCCATTTGGTTCAGCTATGCTGGCTAATCTTGGAAATTTGAGTTCAACTACAGCTCTTCTGGGGATATCTGTTGAGCCTTTGGATCAAATACTACAACAAACTTCAGCATCGAACACACAGCCATCATCAGTGGATTCTTTCACTGAATTCTCACACAAAATGTTAGAAAATTTTTTCAATTATGCATCTTCATTTGCTGTTACACCTGTGATGATGTCACAGATGCCAATCAATCCAATGGAGAATTATGTTCCTCTCAATACAATTCAGAATTGGTATGATAATTTTCTGAGAAGATTACAAGCTAATCCAAACTTCTGGAGGACAATGTAGCACCTGTGTGTGTATATATGTGTATATATATGTTTTGTCCTGTAATTTTTGATTACAGTGTAAAACTGTAAATGTATTAGTAATGAAACATTGTATGTACACTTTCTGTTCATTTCCGGATATTTACCCTTTATCCGGAATAACCTCGTGGTTAGGGAGTAACTGGGCTTCCCTTGCTGGTCAAGGATCTCTGAAGAGGGGCGAAATCGTCCAATACTTGTTAATGATCTGTTGCTATTGTACCATCCTTTGCTCTGTGAATCGTCCATTGAAAAAAGCAGATGAGTAAGACTATTGAAGATATATTTTCTGAGGGATATCTAGAAGCTTTCTACAAAGCTCATGTTGCCTCAAGACGCTCTAGTGTGGATGATGACATAGCAGCTATTGAAGCTGAGATTAAAAAGTAAGTTACGCTCCTTTTATGTGTAATGTTGATTATCACAGTAGTCGTACATATATACTTCATGGCTGTATTCGTCGCGACCGACGACTGAGACGTACATATGTGAATGTGTAGGCCTATTGTATGTCTGCTATCAGAAGCTGCTAGTAAAAGACCTTGTTTTCTTAGTGCAGTAAACTGTTGTCCTTTTCTTGAATAGTAGGTGGTATGTTTTTTTTTTTGTTTGTTGATATTGGGAAGTGTACCTCTTATAACAATAAGTATAATAATTAAAATTAATTTTAATAATAATAATTATATAGCTTACGTTATGTTGACCTACATGTATACTAGGTAACCATGGATATTAGTCTCCGGGTTCAGCGATACTCTTTAAAACTTGATTTTGTATTATTAACACCATTTGAATTTCAAAATCATATAATTGTGTCTTTTAAAAATGAATTTGATAGACATGTGATATGTAACATACTTTACGCATCATCACATTTTATACTATAATTATAGATAGCTACTAAACTGAAATGTGATTATCAAAATTGTGTTAACATGTGAATGTTCTTTCATTTATTTCAATGATAGCAAGATAGTTACATATTTTAGACAACTGTTGATTTATGATGACTGTATTCCTTATAGGCTTGAGGCTCTTATCAATGTATCTGAATTTTTTTGTGGCCTATAGAGCCATCCCTATGATTTCTTCCCACGGGTTTGGACTATATATTTATATGCTTGTTTCACATATGTGACTATGCATGGTATACGTGGTTAAGGAGGTTGCGTTCCAGGGGGCTTGGTCAATTAATGGGTGTGGTACGTAATAGAACATGTTCTCAGTACAGACCATGAGGAAGAATGCTGTTTAGCTTGCACAGAAACTGGAACTAATAGCTGTTCTTGCCTGAAATATATTCCTAAAGCTCTACAATTAAGATGCTTTTAAAAAATGGCGAGTATATAATCAGTGTAATAAAACGGTTGTCCTTCAGGGCGTTCAGGCATGATAAAATGAACGATGATTAAAGGATACAAAGCAATCATATAGATACTTTTTCTCCATATATCTTGTTGACTCTCCCCTTTTGTGACTGTGTGTGCGTGTGACCCCGCTATACCTCAAGAACTTGACACTCCTGTACTTCCATACTTGGTGTGTATACACTCCTCCTAAGTGGCAAGAACGAACACTTGCTAATATTTTCTCTACCATACTAGAGGTTATTGAAAACGATCAGCTAGATGTGGTTTCTTTGAGTCTACCAGACTCTTCCTGCATCTAATGAAGCACGAGTTTTACGTCACTGGCTGTCTTAACAACTCCTCTTTCCAACAAAGCAAGTTAACATGTACATGTACACGTATTATTCAAAAGTTATAAAGTTGATAAAGGTTTCATGAAACACCCCGCCCATAATTATATCATCTTTCACGTGCATTTATTATGGTACTGGCTATGAGCCTGAAGCTCTCGTGTGATGGACTGACTAGACTTGAGGTTTTGATTGTATACATGTATATGTGTATGTATAGATTTTACAACTCATAACTGGTCACTGATAGATGTACATACATGATAATACTGAGATGAGAGAAAGAAAGAAAGAAAGAAAGAAAGAAAGAAAGACAGACACCTGAGGCAAATGAAAAATGAAAAAATGAGTTGCCTCAGGTGGGATTCGAACCCACGACACTCTGCACATGTACATGTCAATGAATATACATGTACATGTACATGTAAATAGCTTTAAACCAGTTATGAGCTTGAGGTTTTCATTATGTATATCTATCTATGACCAGTTATGAGCTTGAGGTTTTCATTATGTATATCATCTATCTATGACCAGTTATGAGCTTGAGGCTTTCATTATGTATATCTATCTATGACCAGTTACATGTATGAGCTTGAGGTTTTCATTATGTATATCTATCTATGACCAGTGATAAGCTTGAGGTTTTCATTATGTATATCTATCTATGACCAGTTACATGTATGAGCTTGAGGTTTTCATTATGTATATCTATCTATGACCAGTTATGAGCTTGAGGTTTTCATTATGTATATCATCTATCTATGACCAGTTATGAGCTTGAGGTTTTCATTATGTATATCTATCTATGACCAGTTATGAGCTTGAGGTTTTCATTATGTATATCATCTATCTATGACCAGTTATGAGCTTGAGGTTTTCATTATGTATATCTATCTATGACCAGTTATGAGCTTGAGGTTTTCATTATGTATATCTATCTATGACCAGTTATGAGCTTGAGGTTTACATGTGTACGTTTATCTAATTCTATGACCAAGCTGCAAGTACATGTACATGTACATGTATATACTTCAGCCACATATATACATGTACATGTACATGTACATATGTATATACAGCTCGTTCCTATCTCATGGCATCGGCTTTTAAAATTGCTTACAGTTTCCCTGTATGTACATGTACACTGTACATCAAAGCAACACAACATGTTACGCAGGAAGTTCAACTGCTCCTTCTGTGTGCATACATGTAATTAAAGAAAAACTGTTGCCCCAATTTAATGTGAAATGAAAGTATAAACTCGTACAAGTACATGTACATGCAGTCATGTGTGTAATAGTTATATTACTGTAGTCACACTTGTGTGTAGAATAAATTCAATAAACATGATGCCAGTTAATAAAGTTCACTGTGCATTTGTATCATGTTACATGAATATTGTACATTGTACATGTACATGTACATGTATGTGCATGTGTATCCCAATATGACAAAAATTCGAAGTTTTATACGTGTGTAAATTATATAAAACCGTCATCATGTAACCACAGCGACACAAATTGCACATCTGCAACGCTTACCTGGTTCAAACTTAAGACTAAATGTTAGGAGAAGACACATCTACAGTAGTTTTACCTTTCCAGAAATATAATTATTATTCATTATAACTAGTGTTGTTTTAATTAGACAATAATGACTACTTTTAGTTATAGTTAATTAACTAAAATTACATGTACAGGTATATTAGGTTTACTAAAAGGGTTTTAATTTATTTAACTACATGTAACTAAAATTGCCCACTATTGGCTATTTTTCATTTTAGTTAGTTATAGTTTTTGTAATATACTAGTTATACATTGTGTGTACATGTAGTTTAGTTAACTAAAAGTCAAAATGCCTTACTTTTTAGTTATCGTTAACTAAAACAACACTAATTACAACACGCCTACTCATGCTACTAAATTGGTCTTATGGCCCTTCGACTCAATGATTATAATTATTACATATTACTCGTACATGTACATGTACATGTACATGTAGGTGCCTTATAACATACATGTACATGTACATAGAGGGCTGAAACGAATAGTAGTTTTTGGTATCCGGATATTCACTTAGTTTAACGATTGAATATCAGGATATTTGCGTGCTTTCAGAGAAATTTTGTCATAACTCGTTTCTAGTGAGATATCAAATGTTAGCTCACCATTTTGCTGTTAACAGTTGCTATACATGTTTATAACAACAGCCAAAGTTGTTTAAACTATATATCCATTCAGTACTCTACAAGTATAGAAGGCCAGTATCCCAGAGCAAGAAACTTCTCCGCAGCCATTTTATTGCAATTATATTTTCACTTGTTCAATTTCTGTGCACGCGCAAACATTAAACAAACATCCGGATGCAAAAAATAGATTCGAATACCAAAACAACGAGCGAATATTCGAATTTATATACATGTACATGTACATGTGTGTATATGATTCTTTTTTTTTATGGCCCATACGGCCATCCCTATATTTGCTTTCCACAGGGTTAAAATATATATATAAAAAAATTTTTTGTGTGTCACATATGTATTGTACATGTACATGTACAAAAAATGTATATGTACATGTACATGTATGTAGTTGTGTTATTCTGGGGGGCTCGATCAATTAGTGGGCGTGGCATGTAATAGAATGTGCACTTGAGCTTTAAAGCTGCTTGTAACATGCATAGAAACTGGAACTACTAGCTGTTCTACCTGAAATATATTTCTACATGAAAGTTCAACACAAGAACCTTTAAAAATTGAGGAGAGTGGATAATCAACTATAATAATCTGCTGTACTTCAGGCATCAGAGTCAGCCATGACTAAGGAATGTTGGACATCATAAAATAATCATATAAGGATACTTTTTTGTTTAATCCAGAGGTAATTTTTTAATCTTTTATTTTAGAGTTCAAAAATATCAAAGCAAGTTTAGAAGTTATCGTGTTAAAGATCAAAACCTGAATTCTTGTGGAAACTCAGAATGTTCAGATGATGATGAAACATATGATACTGGAAGCATGGTACATTGTATATAGTTATGTGTATTATTATAATAATATACATGTACGTGTACATGTATAATTATTAGTGCTGACATGAATATTGATTCTTGGTATTCCAATGCTCACTTTCCTTAATGAATAAATATTTGAATATTCACTTGCTTACTCATCATATGTTATTTGAATTGTTTCTTATAAAATATTAAGTGTACTAGGTGGTTGTCCCATGTTAGAAAGTGGTTGTACATGTACTTGTGCTTCAAACAGTGTACTAGGTGGTTGTCCCATGTTAGAAAGTGGTTGTACATGTACATGTACCTGTGCTTCAAACAGTGTACTAGGTGGTTGTCCCATGTTAGAAAGTGGTTATACATGTACTTGTGCTTCAAACAGTGTACTAGGTGGTTGTCCCATGTTAGAAAGTGGTTGTACATTGTACATGTACTTGTGCTTCAAACAGTGTACTTGGTGGTTGTCCCATGTTAGAAAACGGTTATAAATGTGTGCTTCAAACAGTGTACTAGGTGGTTGTCCCATGTTAGAAAGTGGTTGTACATGTACTTGTGCTTCAAACAGTGTACTAGGTGGTTGCCCCATGTTAGAAAATGGGTATAAATGTACTTAGTGCTTCAAACAGTGTACTACAGTAGCCTTCAATAAAAAGTTCCCGTTACGTAGATGTAATACGCAAGTACTTCTTACGTATTACGGTTGAAAATACGTTCGCACGTCAAGCCCGCACCGTATAATTTTGCTACCGTAACGCGTACTTACTATGTAGATAAAACGTTATTAAAATTAATTTTAATAGTTATTAATTGTTGCATGTGTACCGATATTGGCTCTTCAAGGCATACCGTCACAAAGATACCACGAAAGATAGTATTTAAACTGCAATGTGTTGTAGCAGTAAGGCTAAGAGATTGTAAACAATGAAAAACAAAGCAGGAAAGTTAACAAAAATGGGCGTCAACCACGGACTACGAGCTATGAATGAAGACTGTGAAGTCTACAGTGTTTACAGCTGCTGTGATGATATGAAGTCTGGACTGTACTAGAAGAGTTCTTTGTTTTGTTTGTTTTATGTTTCACATCAATAATAATAAACAGTATACTAATCATTATTGTTTCAGCAACGGGTGTGGTCACTATTATATAATTATTCATTAATTTGATATTAAAACTAATAAAGTCATCTTATTATATTTTAAAGTCACATTATAATTACTGATATATCTTCATATTTTTTGTACTGTTAATCTCAGCTTGCACACTGACTAATCCTTTCATCTCTTAGATTTCTGGTATCTCATAGGATAGATTAAAATAATGAATGTTGCCATAAACACAGAATTACTAATTGCATTTAGCAATATTTGGAGGTTGAAAACTTGTAAACTCCTCGTCTACTAGACTACTTACTATAAATCCCTCTTCGAACAGCTTATTGGAAATTGACGGCGCTCTTAGTCCATCGGCGTAAAAACTGAGAATCCTCTGTTTGATATATATAGAGAAGACCATATTGTAGGTTTGTAGCTCTGATAAGAACAGTAAATAGTAAAATTAGTATCCTAACAAACTAGCAAGTAAGACAATCTCCAACACCTAAAACACTAACGTGCTCATGTGAGCATGAGGGGCGGAGATATTTCTCAGTCACGTGAAGGTTAGTTTACCATAATACGTTGCATATAACGTTGCTAAACCGTAAAACTTATGTAATACGTTTCAAAATACGTAGAACGGTGCGTACTAAAGTACTGACGTACTACTTTTACGTAACGGGAACTTTTTATTGAAGGCTACTGTAGGAGGTTGTCCCATGTTAGAAAGTGGTTGTACATGTACTTGTGCTTCAAACAGTGTACTAGGTGGTTGTCCCATGTTAGAAAGTGGTTATAAATGTACTTGTGCTTCAAACAGTGTACTAGGTGGTTGCCCCATGTTAGAAAGTGGTTGTACATGTACTTGTGTTTCAAAAAGTGTACTAGGTGGTTGTCCCATGTTAGAAAGTGGTTATAAATGTACTTGTGCTTCAAACTGTGTACTAGGTACTTGCCCCATGTTAGAAAATGGTTATAAATGTACTTGTGCTTCAAACAGTGTACTAGGTGGTTGCCCCATGTTAGAAAATAAGTATAAATGTACTTATGCTTCAAACAGTGTACTAGGTACTTGCCCCATGTTAGAAAATGGTTATAAATGTACCTGTGCTTCAAACAGTGTACTAGGTGGTTGCCTCATGTTAGAAAGTGGTTATAAATGTACTTATGCTTCAAACAGTGTACTAGGTACTTGCCCCATGTTAGAAAATGGTTATAAATGTACTTATGCTTCAAACAGTGTACTAGGTACTTGCCCCATGTTAGAAAATGGGTATAAATGTACCTGTGCTTCAAACAGTGTACTAGGTGGTTGCCTCATGTTAGAAAATGGTTATAAATGTACTTATGCTTCAAATTGTTGATAGTTATTCTTTTTATTTATGTTTACATAACTTAGTGATCAAATTTCTAGTTTCAGTTTATGTATTGTATATAAACCATTGATTATTTAATTCTAGTAATTATTATTATTATTTTCTCTGTTGTGTATACACACATGTATACTTACAATTTATTTGACCACTTCTAGTTTCATTGTAAGAATGTTTTATATGGAGAACATATACCAATGTATATACATGCACATGTACAATGTACATGTACATGTACAGTGTACAATGTTATACTACATGTATATACCATGCTCACCTTTCAAGGTGATGTCTACAATATTAAGGTCAAATTACTGTAATTACTTAACATACATGTGTGTAGTTAAGAATAAGTCAATAAGTATATGTACTATTACATGTACATGTACATGTAATAGTACATGTACATGTACTTACATGTACATGTACATGTAAGTACATGTATAATTTTATACAGAATTAAAGTGTTATATATGTACATGTATATGTACTAGTATAAATATTTATTTTGAGTTCACTGATTGGGAATTTAGCAACTAGTCAGCCACCTTGTTTCAGTATAACACACAGGATGCTTCCTGGACTGATGATAAACAATTGTATTTTTGTATACTTTTGTTTATCCTGGCTTTTATTAACAAAGAACAATTTAAAAGAACTATCATACTGTATCAAAGAGAAGACTTCTACCATCTTAGAGCCCAGTGTGGCTCAATGGAATTACTTCAACAGTCCAGGAAGCATCCTGTGTGTTATTGCTGAAACAAGGTGGCTGTCTAGTCGCTACATTCCTGATCAGTAAACTTAGAATAAATATTTATATTAATAAAACACCTGATTGCTATTCCAAAATGTATATGTACTGCACTGTACTATACACAATGATGTGTACATGTACATTTGTATAAAATTATTACTGTTTGCATGGATATGTACATGTACATGATTGTACATGTACATGTACATGTACATTTGTATAAAATTATTACTGTGTGCATGGATATGTACATGTACTTTTGTATAAAATTATTAATGTGTGCATGGATATGTACATGTACATGATTGTACATGTACATGTACATTTGTATAAAATTATTACTGTGTGCATGGATATGTACATGTACATGATTGTACATGTACATGCACATTTGTATAAAATTATTAATGTGTGCTTGGATATGTACATGTACATGTATATGTGTGTCTGTGTCTGTCTGACTGTGTATATACAGTGCAGCGTAATCTTGTACTTATACAATACAAGTACAGTGTACATGTATGTACATGTACATAGTGGACCATATTAAATATACACATGTACAGTGAAAGCCCATACGATACATAAGTCTGAACTGTGATCGGAAAACAAGAATTCCCAATCCTTATGGACATACATGTAAAATAGATGGAGCTACAAGTGACTATCAAAGAAACCCTGGAATAAGTGCTTGTGTTGTAGCAGCCATTATCTCATTGATTTCAAAGCATTGTTTTAAGGAAAATGAGTTTTTATTCCATGCTACTTGAAAGTTAACTTATAAAAATGTCAGAAAAGAAATGTCTTATAAAAATTGTTTTGTTTTTTTATATCCTTACAAATTTTGGTAACAGACTGGCAAACAGCTCTGCCTATGTGGGCAAGGGTGTCATAAAAATTAATTGCTTGTATCAAATTGTGCTAGGCACATGCATTTTCATGTACATTGTATATACTGTATGTACATAAATATGCATGCACTATAATTATTGTACATGTAAGTGTACTAACTACAGTACATTCGTATAATACACAATTCCACTAAAAGCAAACCACTCCTACATGTAGTATTACATGTACATGAACCACAACGTTATATTGAAAGCTCACTATGATTTGTTCTAGGGTATCAAGGTACATGTACATTGTACTTGTACAATGTGCTTGTAATTTTCATGTACCAAGTACAATGTGCACAATGTATACAGGCTTCAAGTGTACATGTATGTTCTTGTAAATAAACATACATGCACGTGGAGTATAGTATTAATGTAAACGCTAATGGAGTTAGGAAAGAGAAAGGCAGCTGTAATGAGCCTACATGTACGTCCCATTAAGAGAACCAGATCAACATCACTTGCTTCTCTACCTCAAGAGGAAATGAAGAATATGGGAGTATAAAATGTGGCAGCCCAAAAAGGAAAAGCTAAGTTAGTTAGACTCTTGTAATAGCTCCAATAAAATGACACCACGCTACTAGAAACCACGAGAATTTATCTTTTCATTTACAGGGACTTTCAAAGAGGTCACAAAATCCACCAATGAAGTATGACAACTTAAGATCTCATTCTGCCAAATTCTTCAAGTGCAACAGCATCCACTTCTCTCACTCTACTTATAAGATACTTCACCTTCTTCTTCAACAGCCATCTAGTAGTACATGTACATTTAGCTTTTGTCGCCATTTGTATCACGTATAGGATACAGCGCCGTGTATGTTTACCACTAGCGCTTCAAACACATTATGAAGATCATTATCTCCAGTAGTTTCGTTTGACAAAGGTTGACACAGCTTTCATATAGCTGTTGTACACTCCTTGGGATTCATGCGCTCCTGGTTATAGTTATAGTTATAGTTAACTATAGCCATATATACAGCTGAATATACATGTAGTTATAGTTAACATGTAGTTATAGTTATACATGTAGTTATAGTTATACATGTAGTTATAGTTAACATGTAGTTATAGTTATACATGTAGTTATAGTTATACAGCTGTACATGGTGTCAGGGTTCTATATAGGAATTTTGTTTGGAGTATAATGATTAAGTGAGCATGCACAGTGCAAAAGTTTTGCTTGGCTTTTGACAGTTCGATGCTAATCAAAATTAATGAAAATTAATAGTATCAGTAGTAATTATTAATACAAGGCTAAATTTCTTGTCTTCACTTGTTTGTAATGGTCAATATATACAATATAAGTCTGTCATAATCTTTGGGATAGAAGCTTCTACCCTTATATCCCAGTAGATAGAACCCTGACATGTACTACATGTACATAAATCTCATGTGATCAGTGTTGTTGCTAAGAAATTACATTGTTATGTTCTTCTACATGTATGTTTGACCAGTTGACCAGATTATGTTACGTCACACAATATTTGGAATGCTTCAAAGCAATTACACAAATACAGTACAGTTAAGTCAATAAAAAGTCACCATACAGTACAGTAATTACTCAGTAGTTTCATTTTCACACTACAATAGTTCAACAGTAGTTTTGACAGTAATTGGTGTACTTGTCAATTGAGCACCACAAGTGAGACAGTAATTACTATACTATATACTGACAGTAGAACTACTGTTACTGTATGGTGACCATTCATTGACTTATACCGTATGTGTACATGTATATGTACGTTTCATAAATATATTAAAGACTGCTCACTTTCACTTCCTGACTCTGAGTGAGACTCTAAACCAGCGAAGCAACACAATTTTAGCTGCTTTGGATCACAAGAACAGGTGACTTATTCTAAATAATGCCCAATCAAAAGTTAATTAATTTGCTGAAATAACAATTTGCACTGATCATGCACTGTGTCTGGAATTGCTTAGAGAGCGTCAGGGGCGCGCCATACGAGCTTAGCAGCAACACTGCATGTGATAGTTGATCACTACATTTGGTAATGTTTTATGATGCATGTGCCCAGCCACATTCATGTACATGTACATGTAACTTGTACGAGTAAATAATGGAACATTTTCAATCATTACATGTATTCTACAATTTTTGGAAAATACCTAGAATACTCATTGATATTTCATTATTTAGATGACAGATTTGGTATCTAAGAGGCTTAATGATACATGTAAATTGTATAACTCTTCTTGGATACCAAATTTGAATATTCATTGATTTCCTGTATTAACTACATACAATGTAGCATTTATTTAATCATATCATAAGTTTATGAGTAATTGTTAATTAAGTATCCCTTTCTTTAAAATGTTTTTAACTAGTCATCAAATGGCTTCCAATAAGCAAAGAGGTATGAAACAGTGCTTGAAGGTCAGCAATAGTGCTTTGAAATATTCAACCTATCAACTATAGTATAGTATCATGTGTGATATTATTAATTGTACTGTTGAAAGGTTTACATAAGCACATACAATGTACTACAGTACAGGACATACATGATAATACTGAGATGAGAGAAAGAAAGAAAGAAAGAAAGACACCTGAGGCAAATGAAAAATGAAAAAATGAGTTGCCTCAGGTGGGATTCGAACCCACAACACTCTGCACTCCGGACAGATGCTCTTACCAACTGAGCTACCAAGGCAGCTCAGCTGGCAGGGTCCAAATCAAACATCTCACTCATACACCTGTGTGAACAGGCTAACTAAACCGGTATACAAGCGAAGGGCGGAGTAATTAAACCACCAAGACGCCAAACACTAAACCTAAGTATATACATGATAATACTGAGATAAGAGAAAGAAAGAAAGAAAGAAAGAAAGAAAGACACCTGAGGCAAATGAAAAATGAAAAAATGAGTTGCCTCAGGTGGGATTCGAACCCACGACACATGTACATGTAAAAAAGTTAACAATCATTTGACGGTTCCATTTGTTGCTGATTACGATTGCAATCGTTTTAAAAAATGATACTGATCGTTTGCATTAATAATTAACCTACATGTGCACAAATGTACATGTATAATTAAAATGAGCATTTTTGTTTTTCCTAAAAATATGTGGGGGTGAGACGTTTAATGTCTAATTCTTTTCAGCTCCATAACTTTATCAGACTGAAGATTCTAATTTACTTTGCTGGACAGAAGAGTTGTTAACAAAGCTAATGATGTCAAACTTATGCTTTGTTATCACCAGGAAGAGTCCAAGGCGAGCGTTTGAAAGTATACATGTAGTAGTACCACGGGCAACGCCCACCTCTGTACAACCTTGTATAACTTATGCATTTTAAACAGCAACGACCTTTAACTCGCGTATTTAGACAGAAGACCTTTTAAGAAAGCCATAGATACCAAAATGAAAATTCGTTAGCTGCAAGAAAGCAGCAAGTCGAGCGTTTGAAAGTGTAAATAGTCACTGGCGGTGCCCATATTTGGCGTTCATGTGATTTCTTGTTGAGATGTGCATGCGCAAAGATTGCTTTAAGGTTACGGGATACCAAAATTTGACCGTATTTATTTAAATGTAATATTGAATAATAATGTATTTACTTCAACTGACCAATAGCTGATGCTAGCGCTATATAGTTATAAATCAAAAATAAGTTCATCCAATACATATTTTGATGTGATATCCAGGTAAATATTTTCTTTGGACCTAAAGCTAGGTCGTCATGTGACGTTTTTTTTGGAAAACGTTCGAGAGAAGCAGCCAAGCCCAGTTATGGCGACCACTTTCAGATGTATTGACATTTTGGGGGTTATTTTGGAGATTCTAGATGTTTAATCCCCAATATCTCTTCGAGACGACCTTCATTTTGGTACTAAGAAGAAACTTCAGGAGGTATTATGACTTGTTGTAATGCAGGTTTGGAGATTTTTGATTTATAATTTCCATTTCATCGTAGTCCACATTTTCGGATTTATCTTTGGTACTAACTATGTTATGTTGTTATATTTTCTTTATAAAAATATGGAAATGATACAACCTTCATTATTTCAAGTGATAATGTTTTTGACATAAATAAAAAAAGACATCAGATAAATAACTCATTAATTATTCATGATTGTGTATCCCGTAACCTTAACAGTTTCAATCCTTTTAAAAACTGATTATAATGGTAACAAGATACATGTATATAGAGAAAAAAAATTCCTATGGCTGCTTTGTGGTGTCCAGCATTCAGTAATCATGGCTGACTTTATCATGCCTGAAACACAACAGCTTACTATAGTTATTATTTTTATTATCTACTCTCCTTACCTTTTAAGGACCTTCTAGAACTTTAGAAATATATTTCAGGCTTCCAAAAGTGAAATTTGTGGTGACATGTACAGTGTAATTACAAGAATGTTAATACTATTCTACTTGTATGTTTATCTCAACTTGTAGTTTGTTGTTGCAATGGAAATATAACTCATTTTATATCATGGACGTATACAGTGTATACTAACTAGTGTTGTTTTAGTTTCATAATGATTGAATATGTACGTACATGTACATGAATGTGGCTGGCCACATGCATCATAAAAAAGTTATAGTTAACTAAAATTTCTAAATTTCAATGATGTTTTAGTAATTATGTACATGTACCTGTACATGTAGTCATCTAATAGGTTTTTTGGTTAACTAAAACTATAAATGAAAATACTATTACATAATATATATGTATACATGTATATCAGTTGTAATTGAACTACAGTACGATTAATGAGGAATTAAAACTGTGCATCCATTTACACTGCTTAACTAAATCAATACTCCACATACTGTAAATATCACTAGAACATAATTATAGTGTTATTTTCAATAATGACCACTTTTAGTCATACATTGTAGTTAACTAAATAACAGTTTTAGGCTTACTAAAAAGGGTTTTGATTTTAAGTTAACTTACTAAAAGTGTCTATTATGGACCAACTCCTGTTAAATGTACATGTACATGTACAAGTATACATGTAATACAGTTATACATGTACATGTAGTTCACTAAACATAACATTGCCTTACGTAGTTATAGTTATAGTTAACTGAAAAAGCACTACAATGTAATGTACATGTGTACCCCTTTCTTCCTTTAGGAATCCATGCCAACCTCTATTTTCAAAGTGTACAACAGTTCCAGAGCCAATCCTTTTCACAACAGATTCCATCAGTCAGGTGTAGATGTATTCACATGGTCACAACAACAGCTGGTGACTCATGACCACTGGTATGTACCTAGCAAGTACCTGGAAGGATCTGTTCCTCTTGATCAAGAAGGTGTTAGAGTGGACAATATCATATGGTCAGACCCTAAATGATTTGCATTGTAATGTAAATACTTATTGTTCTGTTTTTTTTACTATGCACGTTCTGCACTCTGTAGTCTGCTAAACTCACTTTAAATGATAATTAAATATTCATTGATATTGTATAAATGGTATACGGAATGCTAAATTTCCATTTTTATAACCGAAGAAATTGATCGTCAAGTATTCACGAAGAACACCAAAGCTTCACATAATTTGTAAGACTCTACTTGTTGAGTTGTCTACATACTCACCAGTCCTCATGCTAACTTTTAAAGCAAGCTTCAAGCCTTTCCTAACATCTATGAAGACAGGAGATTCTGATAGAACTCGACCACCTTTAACAGTCATGCCCATCTTTTTCAAAGTATTAATTGTTTTGAAATTTTCACATGGAGTAAAGAACTCTGACTGCAGACGAAGATGGACAGAGCCTTAAGCTTCTGTATTATCAACTTTGTTTAGATCTGTCTGGAGACCAGCCCCAATTGCATTGATCGTGGAAGGGCTTTGGGCCTGCTTTTAGCTTGAATTCTGACAACCATGATTTTTACAATTCCTTGTACTTAGACTGGAGTATCTCAGTACTTGTACTTAAACTTAAATACATGTACACATATATATATACATGTGCTGTGTATTGTGCTGCAAGTAACATCATACCACCAAATCTAAAGTTTTGAGAAAATTAATTAAAATTTTGACAACTCAGCAGTGTTTGTTTAAAGTGGCAAACAGTCATAGTTTAGCATTTTATCTTACTGGAAACCCTCCTTTTCTAAACATTGTATTTGTGTACATGTGCATGTATGTATCATATTACTTATTCTCTGTTTCTACCTATCCTGTAGGAACCAGTTAACACTTTCCAAAAAAACACAAGCATTAAAAAGACTATCGGCCATTCTTCGTAATCGACCTCCCTCACTCAACTATTCTCCTAATCATTCCTCTCTCTCGTTTCTTCCCCGTTCACTTGCAGACTTTTTAAAAACAAATAAAGGAGTAGGTATGTTAAACAATATATAATGTGTGAGTAGGAATATAAAATGTACAGTAGAAAACAAAAAAAAAGTTCACGTTCCGTCTTTGTTCTACAACCGTAGTACGAAACGCTTCGTTCTTTAGTTAACACGTACCATTTTAGCTACGTAGCGTGTAAACGACGTTTCTATGATGCTAATTTTAGCGTATAAACTACATGTACGTTTCGACGGTACACTCTTTTACTTTGACGTAATTGCGCATGCGTAGTTGTAATTGTAAGAGTTGTAACTCTCACATTTTATAAGACTCAAGATTCTAACTTACATTGTACTTTGCTGGAAAGAAGAGTTGCTAAGTAAGCCATTGATGTTAAATTTTTGCTTCGTTATCACCAGGAAGAGAGTAAGACGAGCACTTGAAAATTTAGTACTTCCACAGGCAATGCCCACCCCTATACCCGCCTGCATAACTTCTGCATTTTAAATAGCAGTGACTTTTAACTGACTTAGTTAGACAGAAGACTATCTAAGAAAGCTGTAGATACCGAAAACATGCTTCGTTAGCTACAGGAAAGCAGCAAGGCGAGTGTTTGAAAGTGTAGTAGTCAATGGCAACGTCCACAATTAATTTTCATCGTTCCGTTTTTATTCAACGCAATCTCAACGTAGCGTTTAGACGGCGTTTGTACAGTGTTTTCACCGTTTATCATTCCGTACTACGGTCGTAGTACAAAGACAGAACGTGAACTTTTTTTTGTTTTCTACTGTAGTCTCATACCCAGACTGCCCTTCCCTACAGCGAAGAAAAAACAGTCTGGTAGCTTGGGCCAACATTCCTTGTGCAGTGACTTTTATTACCTGAATCTTTTAATACCCAATCAGATTGCTCAGTTTATTAATTAATCACATGAATTCGAAAATGACATCTCAGAAACAGGTAACATAGGCTGTGAAGCTTCAAGCTTCCTGGATGCTATTCTTCTTCCATCATGTGGATACCATGATTCATAAGTAAACAATGTTGTGATACTATTAGGTGGAGTGAATCAAGTGACAGTCACCTGATTATGATGTTACTGCACCATAATCAGGCCCTTCATAAGATGGTGTTGAGGAATTAACACTTAATTGTTCTTGCTTTTCTTTTAATATTGTCATAGCAACAGCACTTTTTTTAAAGTGACCAACTAATGTTTGAGCATGAATTAACACACAACTAATATTACTGACATTAGATTCTTTGGTACATACCACTCTTCAGTTGTATTCTCACTCTTTCTGCCATTTTAACTCCGGCCTGTGCATGTACATGTATGTCTCCCTATAGTCATCATGGGAAAGAACCTCACCACACTGAAGATGAGTGGGTTCTACTCCAGAATTATAATGGTAGAAATTGAAAAATAGATTATGGATGACACTAGAATTTGCATTCTATACTTCAAAAAAATTTGTAATATAATTCAGAGGAGTGGGGGGAGTTGTAACTTTATATAAAAAATGCTTACCATATCATGAAATCAATCACCACCTTGTTTGGTTTGATGTATTGGTCAAGTAAAACCCGCTCATCTTCCTTCACCAATAATTTCCAGTCTTTATGAAGATTGTGATGTTGCTCTCCTCTGATATGATGGTGACATTCTTTGACGATATAGAAGTCAGCAACTCTGGCTTTAATGCTTTTTCAAAGCATAATGTAAGTATAGGTTATACACCGAGGTAAAGGTTTCTACTGGATTTATCAAACCGAGGGCCGAAGGCACGAGGTTTGATAAATCAGTAGAAACCGTACCGAGGTGTATAACCGTCTTCTACCATGAAACGCGCGCGAAATACAGTAACTAAGCAAATCTTTGCGCGTGGCAACAGTATACATAATTTCACTAACCTATGGATATAGTGTGGGTTTCTGTGACTCTTTAGACAAGTAACTGATCAACAGTTCAGTCGCAAATGACAAAAACAGCTCTACATGTGGCAAACTTCCGGCTCCTCCTCTACTCCAGTATAAGGTGTGGTCTTCCAACAGCAATCGCGATATCGATTGATCGCGATCACAGCTAGCGCTGCAAGAACAGCCCCACCCAACTATTTTGGAATCTCATACGAGAGGAAGCAATAGAGCCCTCAATCACAAGCATACAAACTGGTGTCAGATTTTCAAAAAGAACATGCATCACTATGAATTACAGCTAATAATTATAGACAACTCGATTCGCGAGAGTACAGTTAATGGAGTTAAGTAGAAGGAGTTACTTTTTCTTTCAGAGTAATATTTGGCATGAGTGTGTGGAGTGCAAATAGAAGGGAGAGATCATATGATTATAAGAAAAGACTTGTTAAAATTTCCTATCAAAACCCATATCCCGGGAAGTTTGATAAATCACTTATCGAACCTCCCGGGAACACTTATCAAACCTCCCGGGAACACTTATCAACCTCTCAGTAGGTTTCAGTGTAATTTAGCAACCTCATTTACTGCAATCTGATTGGTCAGTTTACTATAGGCATGGTAGAACATGTGTTCTTGAAGGTACAGTTTACCCAGGCTTAGGGACATTCATTAGCTTTTTAAAGGCAGTACCATGAACAAAGGACATTGCCTGCAGATCCCATATTACAAACTCAGACGCAAGTCTTATTATCTCTCTCACTGCGGCTCAACAAATAATTTGAGCAGCATTTAAATGTATTCAAATAGTGCTAATTTTTATGTTTATCTGGATGAAGCAGCCCTAGTTCAAACTATATTATACAAATACATGTATAATTATAATATTTATAAATACATTCTTGTGTGACATACATATATACATATATACATTGTATACATACAGTTAAATCAGTTGCATTATCATTATGAGGGCTTAATTGGTCATTATTATTCATCAGACAGTACTTTTTTCTTCATAATTATCTTTTTTTTCTTTTTTTTTTTTAGTTCCAGGCCCCAAATCTAAAAGTAGATCTCTTGTTGAGAGTACTAACATAACAACAGGCAAAGATATAGCATCACTTGTAAGTCTGTCAATCTCATTAATATTTTGTAATACAATAAATCAGAGAACTTTGTTATTTTTGTATTCGTGAAGAGATTTAGTTTAAATTAGCGATGCACTGATAAGAGATTTTACTGATAATAAATATAAATGTACTGATACCAATCCGCTATTATATCTACTTTCTAGTATCTGAATCTTTCAATGAAAGTGAGCATTTTATCAATAATTATGAGTATCATAAAAGTGATCAATGATGTTATAATCACAAAAAAAATGACATTATTAGTACACTTATTACAATGTTGATTGCACTTTTCAGAAATAACCAATACAGATACTAACAACATACATGGAGAAAAAGGTTCCCTATGATTGCTTTATAATCATTGTGATCTGGTGACATAATATAAATACTTGGTTTTCCATTCTTCTTACTTTTGAACAGTTGTTTTCTGATGTATGTTAGCTACAACAGCTAGTAATTACAGTTTCACAAGCTGAATTCATCTGCTGTAGCTCGAATGTACGTTTGTTTACATGCCATACCTATAATTGACTGAGCCCTGTAATGATGCAACTTCCTTATCTTTTATACACTATGCATATACATGTATGATACAAGAATTTAAATATAATAATTTTTTATATAATGTATATTATATACATTAAACCCCGTAGAAAGCTATCATATGTGCATAAGCATTACTAGTGTAGAATGACTTGGCAAAACATTAGAATTAATCCAAAAATATAGCATAGTTACGGTTCGAATTTATGTGCAGTTACAACTTAGTCTATTATACAGTACATGACATGCATATATATAGTACATGTATGTACGTGTAGAGGTACTAAGCACAAATATGCAGTTGCAAGTTACAAAATGGTTAATGTGGACACATGCAACTAAAAGTGTTCTTTGTTGTTAGGCTGATGTACAATAAAGTCCACGTTTAGTTATTTGTTAACTTACATACACAAATTGAGTTTATTTTATGTTTCAGATTTTCAGCAGAGACCGATCGGAATGTACTGTTTCAACTACTCCCTCCAGATTGAAAAGAAAAACAAGACCTTCACCATATGAACGAATACCTGCTAAACCTATTGAGGTAAACTTATGTGACCAGATCTGGCAAAATCAGTACATGTACTCAGTCCTTGAGATATTATCCAGTTATTGTTTACATAACATTTCATTTACTGCAGTTACTCTTAAGAAAATAAGTATAGTAACCTTGGTTTATTATTTGTCAAGAGTAGTCATGATCTTCATGGACTAGGCAACACCCTAAATAATTATAACAGACAGTGTAGTCTCATCCTCAGCTGCGCCTGCTACATGGAAAAACATGGGCCAATACATATATTTTGAGCCTAATGCAAATCATATTGCAGACAGATCAATTAATTGCACATTACAAGGATGTCATGAGATTTGAAGATTCAGTCAACTTGAACATATTCTTCCAGCTTTTCTTTTTCTTAGTGACTCGTGTAAAAAGCTATTATTATTTAAAAGTGTGTGTGTGTGTGTTTAGAAAAAATGAGACAGCTAGGTTTGTCAGATCCTCATGCCATCAACTGAACGAACAGGTGGCCGTACGGGGACTGACCCAACTGAATGATAGACCTCTCTGTCAGAAGGTAACTTCTCCTCTGAAGCTTCAGTGGTACGAGTATCTGACATTTACTTCATTTCATTGATATCTTATAAAGCTACGTGCTAAGCTTAAAGAACTAGACAGGCATAATAGGTCTCTCTTCAGCTCTAGTGCTTCTGTTTTCTATTTTCATGTTTTATCCATCTCATCTGGATAGTCTGTTGTTATTATTTTAGCATGCAAGCTTAGAGAGTCTATATGCTCTGTTGATTATAGTAAAATGTGGTATAGACGCTTAACATAAAGCAGTGTCATAAATAGTATTAACAATCTTAACCTTTAACACATTCACATATGCTTTGATGCTTTGGTGTTACTAGACTCCTGACAGGGATAGTCTGGACTTGGGAACCAGAAGTTTTGGTTAAAGACATCTTTGGTTAGATCCCAACCCTCCCCTCTCTATCCGTATCTGAAAATGCTTATAGAGTCCTGTTTACCAACGCATCAGTTAATACATGTAATAATAACTTACTTACAAAACTATGAAGTTAAATAAAGGCCCAATCTTAAAGATCCTACTCCCTTGAAAACTTTATCTACCATGTGCTTATAGACATGTGCTCTCCTAATTAACCTTAGGTGGGCGTTTTTAATTAATAATTAACATTATTACAAGGCAATTACTATTACAGATGTTGTTGTTGTTGTTGTGTGTGTGTGTGTGTGTTTAGAAAAAAGATAGACAGTGTTTGCCAGATCCTCAGGCCATCAACTGAACGAACAGGCGGCCGTACGGGGACTGACTCCCAACCGAATAGCAGACCTCTCTCTGTCAGGAGGTAACTTCTCCTCTGAAGCTTCAGTGGTACGAGTATCTGACATTTACTCCATTTCATTGATATCCTATAAAGCTAAAGTACTAAGCTTAAAAAACTAGACAGGCATAGTAGGTCTCTCTTCAGCTCTTGTGCTTTTGTTTTCTATTTTCATGTTTTATTCCACTCATCTTGATGGTCTGTTGTTATTATTTTAGCATGCAGGCTTACAGAGTCTATATGGTTTGTTGATTATATATAGTAATTTCTAAAGTGTGGTATAGATTAGCAATTAGCTACTTAACATAGATATTTAACAATCTTAACTTTTAACATATTCACATATGCTTTGATACTTTGGTGTTATTGGACTCCTGACAGGGATAGTCTGGCCTTGGGAACCAGAAATGGGGGTTAAAGACATCTTTGGTGGGATCCCAACCCTCCCCTTTCTATCCATATCTGAAAATGCTTATACAGTCCAGTTTACCAATGCATCAGTTAATACATGACCTACTTACATGTAATAATAATTTACTTACAAAACTTTGAAGTTAAATAAAGGCCCATTCTTACTGGATTATAAAAGATCCTACTCCCTTGAAAACTTTATCTACCATGTGCTTATACATATGTGCTCTCCTAATTAACCTTAGGTGGGCGTTTTTAATTAATAATTAAAATTATTGCAAGGCAATTATGTTGTTGTGTGTGTGTGTGTGTTAATGTTTAATTAAAATATAAATATCAGCCATTTTACAAACTCCCATTTACGTGATAAAGATATCATCATACCCCAACATGTACCAGGGTTTCATTTAGGAGGGGGACATTTGGTCTTGGAATTTGTTTGCAAACATGCACACTACACTATCCCTGTATGTCACCTCACCCAAAGTCTTTCAAATTCACATTTCACTCCCTTTCAACGAATTTTCTACATGAAAGCCTGCCCAAAATATTAGCCCATGACACTAGACACAACTCAACATGGTGGGGATTGGACTAGAGAAAAGTTTAAAGTACAGTTATTGTCTTCCTGCATTCCTTAGGCTTATTGTGCTCTTATCTTGTATTCTAAAACTAATGTCAATCCTCATTGCAGATAACTCGAATTAGGAATTCTAGTACATGTTCTGAAAGTGAAGAATCTTTAGAAGTCGATTAGTGTTTGTAAACCGTACAGGAACATTAATAAAGAAATTTGATTTTTTTGTATATTTCTGAACATCTTTCTTGTATTATAATAATAATAATTAATTATCAACAAAAGCAGTTTGGCTCATAAAATAACACAAGTTTTTTGACAATCTTCTGATGACAGATGTTCGCATCCAGTCCATATTATTGACTGTGAACAAATAATTATATAGATGACTGAAGCACTAGCTAGTACTGGACATAGAACCTCTATTAGAATCTGGTAGTGTTCAAGATGAAACTCAACAAGCATGAAAAGCAAAGCAGCTTTTACAACAGCATAATATTATGATACAGTCTTTCAAGTAATACTTTATCCTATGATGATGCTTTACAATGAAAATGTGATCAATGATGAAACGCTAGATATAGTAACAACACGAAAAGGAAATGTTAATGATGGAAACCTGGATTTGCTTTAAACCCTTTGAGCACTGACGTCACAATATGTGACATTTCACCCCTACGTGTTCGTCGTCTGTTCCTAGCTACACGAAGCTGTCCAAATGCTTTTAATTGGCGTCAGGCACAAGCTGATGAACGTGGGTAAAAAAAGTTGATGGTTTTTCGGCCGCCCTTTGGCCTAAATAACGACTAGGGGGGGGGGGGGGGGATTTTAAAGGGGTTGTCCCCCCGTTAATGTGGGGGATCCAAGGGGGCGCAGCCCCCTCACTGCCGACGAATTTAGCTTTTTTTTTTACCCCGCCCACGCCCTCTGGTGGGTACCTGAGGCATTTTCCTTGCTGTGAAACCTGAAATCGTGGGTGTAGCTGGTGCCAACATGCAGCGGGGTCATTTTGTTAGCCCCAGTTCCAGTCAAAAGAGGGAGAGCACTGCATTTGATTTGATCCTACGATGCGCTTGGGGACTTTTGAGTCCCGGTAAGCAAGTTGGTGGAAGTAGTAGTCCATGTCGGAAAAGGAGCCAAGTTTGGGGTAGAGAAAGTGAACGGTAGCCAAATTATATGCAATAGAGTCGCCAGTGTTGGAAATGGGAAGAATTTTGAAAAACAGGCTCAGTGCTCAAAGGGTTAATAATACTGCAATACAAACACCATAGTCTCACGTAGCCAGCCCCTCCTTCTAAACGTTTTGAACTATATAGAAGGAGCATGTAGATAACACGTCCGTAAATGGATTCCAGTTTGCGACGTGGAAATTGGAAAATGCGTAGTCCGAGACGCGCTCCTAGGGGACTGGAGTGCGATGTATTGAACGCCTACGCTGTTTTTAAGTCTAATTAAAGGTGCTGCCATTTAACTTAAAAGTGGGTGTGAAGGTGTGGCTCTTAAAAGCTCTTGTTCCAAGCACATGCCCCGAAGCTGAGAGGTACGTTAATATTTATATTGTAGCTTTTTTACTATAACAATTTAATTTATATTCTTAAATGTTGTAGCTTTTTTACTATGGCTGAAGCACTAGACAGTGAACCTAGCAGTGATCAAGATGAAAGCTCACAAGCACAAAAAGCAAAGGAGCTTTTACAACAGCATTATGATACAGTCTTTCAAGTAATACTTTATCCCAAGACTGTGGCAATGAGGCTTTACAAAGAAAAAGTGATCAGTGAGGAGACTATGGATAAAGTAACAACACTGAAGAGCGATGTAGTTGAACAAAAGCTGGAATTGTTAAGGGCAATTAGAGCAATAATTGCAGTGGATCATAATATGCTGAAGATATTTGCAAGTGTTTTAAAGCTTTACACGGAGTCAACAAAGATAGGGATGAAACTTCTTCAGGATTATGGTGAATCAGTAATTGTATGTCTTCATTTCATTGTGTGCAGTCATGAATATATGTGACTATGTATTTATTGATATTTGTGTTACTGTAATTATGTTTGATCTAATAAATGTATTTTGAATGTAACTGTGTATGTATATAATGTATATAATTCATATTACATAATTATATAATTATAGAATTATACATGTAATAATAAGCTTGTGGAAATTTGCTTGAATATGTTTGCATGTGACATTGTGCGTAGGGTTCCACCGATACATGTATTGGAATCAGTATCTGTGCCAATATTACGCTTTTCTACTGTATCAGTTTTAGTGTGTTAATTGCTGATACTGATCCACATGATCATGTATATAAGTTGGGTGTGGTTATAAGAGTTGAGTATGTGAAGATGAGGGATGGCCAAGGAAACAAGTGGAGTTTGGTAGTATTTCTCAGTTTGTGCTACAGATAGTAGTAGAGTAATCTTTTCTGTGTCAAAACAGTATCACATTTTCTTATCAATTGCAGTTTGTTAACATTGAATATTTTATATATGTACAAAATCCATAAAGCAATAATAAATTGTGTATTGAACAGTATCAGTTATTATCAGTATCAGTATTAGCTATGTTTACTCATTCAAAAATCAGTATTGGAAATTTCACTTAAATATGTTATCGGTGGAAGGCCAGTTGTGTGTGTTTGTCAGAGCATATACAGTACATTGTATGGTCTTTGCATAGTTTGAGTATATGTGGTTGTATGTTTTTATATTTGTTGTGATTAAATTCATTTCACACCTTTGTTTTTCTATATACAATAGCAAATGTGTTTCCTGAAGAATATGATGAGGTGACTAGTATATGTGAAGAGGATAAGGTAACAGAATCTCAAGCTAATTATACAGGTGATCAAATTACCATAGTTCTATTGAAATGTACACTCTATTAACAAATTTCTATCGTTGTGATTGATAAATTAACATACTATATTGCTCACACAGATTTTATATGATAATACACAATTACTAATAATACATGTCTAGCAAATTCAAAATGTTTAAGTTTAAGATGGGAAGGTCTCTTTGGATTAGGATGTACCTAAAGAAAATCTAATTGCATTAAGATGCTGTACCATAATCATGCTACTTCAATTATCACAAGTGCAGAAGTACCTTTTATTGACTGCGTTATTACAGTATTATAATGACATTATGTTTATAATTGTATGCTAAACCTATTGATGACAAAATTCATCAGTGAAGCATTTTTAATTCCACTACTAATTAATATTATAATTTTTAAATGCTATTTCTAGCATCCCATGGTTTCATTTTGGGAAGACTTAGCCCACCCTCCTCTTTGGTAGTGTCTCGCCCTTCCTGTAAGTAACATATGTAGGTTGCCAAAAGGCACAGCACACCTACCCTGTACACTACACCTTAAATTCAACTTTTGATCATGCAACTGCCTCTCCTCCCTATCTTCTTTACAAATTTTGTAAATGAACACCAGTATACTGCTTCTATAGCATCATAAATTGTTAATTATAATGTTGTAATTACTTGTTTTCCATCTTATATAAACATTGTACTTCAGCTACAACTGCTATTAATTGCAATTTTCACAAGCTGATTTCTGTCTGTTGGTCTGTGTACATTCATTTATGTGATGCGATTTCCTTTACTTAGTGTTGTATTGTTAAATCAATCATAGTGATGGCCTTATGGGGCATAACAATAGTTAAATAATTATAATAAAAGCAGATAATTGTAAATATTTTCAATTTTAATCTACTTGGTTATTTTAAGTACTACCTATAATATGCATTAGTTTGGTAAATTTGTCTTAACCTACATAATTAATAACACTACATAATTGTATTGTAAATTAAAACTAAGCAATCCATCATTTACAAAAAATTATGCAACACTAATTTGAAATAGCCATGACGTTTTTGGTTAACAGATTTTCAAAACCCCTGAGAGAACAAGAGACACTAGGGTAGCTAGGGTTCTTTCTGGGCCTGTTGTGCTGTACCACTCTACTTTCCTAAAGGTTTATGATAAGCATTACCCCGATCACACTATAATAGATCTAATATATTATTACAAATTTCAATCTGCTGTTTCTTACTATGAGTGTTCCGCGCTTTCTAGGAAATTATGCATTCTAAAGAATGCGTTGCATATTTTAGGAATTCCTTTATTACATAACATTCTATAGATGGGAAGCCATTCTATAGAATGCGCAAATTCCTAGAAAGTGCGGAACGTGAACACCCAAAGAGGTCCCCAATATGGCTACATGTAACATTGAAGCTTTGTCAGAATAAAATGAACAAAGGTTCAAATTCATTTTTAGCATTGGTAGTCTCACCTTGGTTAGCTATATAGAAAGCGCAATGTTATACATTGTTGAATTTAGGTCAATAAGCTGCAGTTACTTATATTGATCAGAAAGAATGAAAAGGGCACAATAGGTCCTGCCCAAACATATACTCCTGAGACTCTTTCCTAGCAACCCCGATTCAAATGTTAAAATTTGCAAATGTTTCTTTTAATGTTTGTATGCATTGTATGTTTCATTTACGATACTATCTACTATTTGTAGAAATGGACGTTCCATTATCTCCTGATTTTCAAGGTCGATTTACCAAACTTAAATGTGAATTTGTGAAACTGCTCCGCAGGGTGAGAAACAGGATTTTACAATTGCCAAATCAAGAAAAATTAGCAAGTGAACTCAAATCGTATTTATTCGATTGTGATCAAGATGTTTTCAATACCTTAAAAGGGGTTGACAGTATGGACGATGTGTTGACCACAGTTGAGGAAGCTATTTCAGTGACTAATAGGAGCTGGTTGGTTGAAGTTGTAGATTTTCTAGACTGTGTTGAAGCTAAAGATGATTTAGAAAGGTTTGAAGCATACCTCCATCAAGTATGTGATAATCTGGCAATGGATGTGTGCCTGCTTCAACCTTTCAAAGATATGTTTTGTGAGCCACTTAAATGTCAAACTATCAAGTTTGTACTTCAGTGGGACCCATCAGAACACATCCTGCCAGATATAGAAGGTGTTCTATGGAAAGCATTTGGAACGCTTTTCAAAAAGGTGTTGGTTTTAAAAATGGCCAAAGATAACTCGATCAGCATAACATGTTACGCACCACACACTATAATGGATACTCTGATGATCAAGGCTCAAGCTAACCTAGATTTGCTTCTAGAAATGGGAGTGATTAGTCTCTTCATTGGTTATTATACAGTTCTGGATCATCATGTGACAGATAAGGTATTTTATTTATGGTGTTGTTTGGTTAACTGTATGCTATACACAAACTAGACATGGCCAACATTAATCTGTTAAAATGTATAATCAAATTTAATGTGTAGGTACACTGGACAGGTGCATTTTCATCTCTCTTCTCAGCTCATTAACTTGTGGTTTAAAAGTTTCTTTAGAAATGCTTACTTACTTGTAGCAAAGAGAAGAGCTTCTAAGAAAGCCTGATATATCATAACCAAGGCTTTAAAACTCTGTCAATAAAGTGAAATGAATATTTGAAGTTCGATTACTGCAATGCACTAGTGGGGTCACACCCACATTTATAGCATTTACGTGCAACAGACTCTTGAAAAGCACAAGTATATAGGACTGTTTTTCAAATAAATAATTCTCTTTTGCAATCAATGTTTATATCCAAAGCATAGTAATAATTGCACATGTAATGATTATAGTCTCAGTTAATAGATTCACTGTCGTGTACTTGCGTATAATAAAACTGTTTTATTAATAGCAAAAAAATAATTATGTTGGGAGGACAAAATCAAATGTGGGTAGAAATAAAGTCATAAAGACACAGTATAAAAAGTCACCATACAGTAGAGTAGTTACTCAGTAGTTTCATTTCCACACTACAGTAGTGGACAGTAATTAGTGACTGTTTTGACAGTACAATTAAGTAATTACTGTTACTGTATGGTATTTAAAATTTATTTTAACCTGGTTGATAGCAAATATGGTGAAAATTATTGACTATAACATACAACAAGCCTGGGAAACTACATGTATGTCTACTATGATAACAAATTTCCCAAAGGAAAGTTGTTATGAAATGCATGTATACTATATTACAATATTAATTTTGTAGATTGATGCTTTGGAAAAAGAGAACAAACTATTAAGGGATCAGTCTGAAGATAAAAGCCATCTGGAATCAGATCTAGAAAAGGATATAACATTAGTAGAAGGTACATGTACAATGTATAGTTCAGTACTGTAGTATAGTACAATACACTATAGTGCAGTATAATGCTGTGCATTATAGTATACCTTTCTATAGTTTAAAACATATCATTAATTGCTACTATGAGCATCAACAGACATTTTATACGTCTACATGTTTTGATGGCTCGCAGGACCATCATAATGATTGCTTTCTATGATTCATGGGATTTAATGCATATATTCTTTTGTCATGATAAGTATACATAGTTAAGGATGTTATGTCATTCGGGGGTTTGGTCAAATAATGGATGTGGCACATAATAGAATGCACATTCAAGCAGCAGTTAGAAGCTGCTTGATAGGGACATGCATATTATGCTGGCATTGCTTTGACCATAATAGGTTTACCAAGGTTGTTTCTTCATATAAGAATTATGTTACATTTATATAGTTTCAGATTATGTGACATTGTTAGGGTTATATCAAGATGTTTTTGTTCTTACTCAAGCATGAAATTATTGTATTCTGTGGTTTGTATATGTATTATTCTATTTTGAATGTGTAATATAGCTACTATACTATCCTTGATGACCTTTACCAAAGTAGGAATCATTAAGCCACAGCATAATAGGATGTGGAATGTAAACTTTGTGGTCAAAATACCTCTTAACAAAGGTCATGGGTCACATAGTTGCAGCTGTACATACAAATTAATAGTCTACAGTCTCTGCTGAACATGCTTTTTCTAATTCCAGCAACTAAATTCACTCTCAGACTATATTATACAAGCATCAGTTATGTTTAATGACTAATAAGTAAATGGGACATCAGTATTTAAAAAAATTTATTTTAAGAATTTTGAGCATAATGAGAGCCTAATAGGTACCTAAGTAAAAGCATAATTAAAATAAAACCGGAAATTTGAGCGTACTATAGCATAATAGGCTGTGTAGTAAAAGCGTAATGTGCTTGTATCTACTGCTTGACTTCACGTAGTTTGTGTAAAAACTAAAACTAAGCTGCTCTAGCTGCTAAAATACATTCCTAAAGTTCTATAACAACTTTTAAAAGGAAGAAAAGTGGATAATCAAAATAACTACAACAGACTGTTGCATGAGAAAGAAAGTCAGCCGTGATTACTGAATGCCAGACACCACACTGTGCTGAAAACAACCATAGGGATGCTTATTCTCCTTATCTTGTTTATATTCATTATCAATTTCAGAAACTGAAGTTGGAGTGAGAGAACAGCACAGTGATATTGAGCGACTAAAGAGTATGATACTCATGAAAGAAAAAGATGCCAATTTTTGGAAAAGCATGCTTAAGGACAAATTAATGCCCTCTGATGGTATGATAGATATTAGTTATAATGGTATACATCATGTGTAGTTGATCATACATACATGTATATATATATAGTATGATGTGACATCATCCCTTTGATGTGGTGAGGTCTATATATTGTATATAGACCTTCCATGTGCATACTATGCAGGAGATGTCACCATCATACAATATATTGTATATAGTATGCTAATAGGTCCCATATACTGCATATAGGACCTTTGTTTTGTGTCCTCAGATGTGATATAGCCCTCGCAGGCTCGGGCTATATCGCATCCTCGGACACAAACTCAGGCCCTATATTTTGTATATAGGACCTATTAGCATACTATATATATTACATACATATAAAATTATATATATATATATAATTATATATATATATATATATATATATATATATATATATATATATGTATGTATGTGTATGTATGTATGTATGTATGCATGCATGTACATGTATGTATGCATGTATGTAATTATACATGTACATGCATGTATGTAATTATACATGTATGTAGTTATGCATTTATGAATGTTCATGTACTATGTATGTATATATATATACGTATGTACGTATCTATCTGTCTACCTATCTATATTTTATTATTCATACATGTATAAACATATATAATATTATGTATAGATTCATGTATATGCATACATGTACAAATGTTTCCATTGTATCATACATATCTGTGAAATTCAGATGATTCTAATGAGGTTGCTATGTTGAAAAAAAACCAAACTAAACTACTGGACAGACTATCAGGTTTATTACAAATGTATTCTTAACAACCTGATGTCTGAATTTCAGCTATATTTAATATTGTTAGATATTGAGAGGAAGTTTGGTGAAGTGACGGTACAGTTTGAATCAAAACAAGAAGAAGTTGATCAGACAAGAAGAGAATTATCAGAAACTAAGGGGATGTATTCTAATCAAAAGGAACAGTTGAAACTACTAGAGATCACCTTAAGAAGTATGTTTGATGTATTTGTGGTAATAAATGAGAAAAATGACTGACTGTATTTTGTTTTGGATGTACTAAAATAATTATTTTAAGCTTACTAAAGAATTCTAGATTTATTGACGAATTTCCGTATTATTTTTTATTATAGTAAACCTGTTAACTGAAACTCACACAATGGCATATTGTAAAAGGGTTTTTAGTTATATAAGGGCAGTAAGTTGAGATATGGTAACAGTAGAAGGCAAATATTTAAGCTCAAATATTATTTTTTCCTACTAATTATTTTTTTTATAAAGGGTGTGATCATTTATATAGCATGTTTGAACAAAAACTACATTTTCAATTGGACATGCAGAAAGTTATGTTATTTTTGAAAGTGTTTATTTTTCTTTTTCCTAACTTGTTGTAAAAGCATATCTGGCGGGTAACTTTACATCTGATCCTCTACCCCTGTTGTATTCATATAAATCAGATATGTAATGTGATATATAATAGTACAAATAATGATAATAAAAATGCATTTTATTAAATAAAAAAGATGCCGGTTGGTATGTCAAAACCAAAATGCCAACAATGTGAGGATGTTACATTAACAATACTAAAACTAGCTACTTCATATAACTCTACGTACATATAGCTACTATGAATATGGTTATATGACAGTATAGTTATACTTTAATTATGTTAACATTGTCACTGAATGTATAATGTATCGTCTTGACTTTCTTGTATAATAATTTTGGCTCTTATATAAAAATTGAATTCATCATTGTGATAAAGCCGTCCTTTAATGTAGACTTATTTGTTTGTACTGTTTGGAGCTGAGAGTCCATGATTTAATTAAGTTCTCCAACTACTTTTTTTTCTTTTTTTTGCAACAAGAGCTGGATCAACTCCCGCTTGGCCAACTTTATTACTCTTTTTTATAACACACGGGCTTGCATATAACTAACAATTGTTAACAATTGCTTATAGGAATTAAACCAATAAAATATACTATTAAAAATAGTCTGTCGCTTTCTATATATATAGAAAAACAATGAAATTGCAATACCTGTAAAAATAACAGCCACACATACAGGGATATGATTACAGTAGCCCACTCTGCCTATGCAGGAGATAATTAAAAATTCATATTTTAATTTCTGTTGATTTATTTCTCATTTATGCCACATTTTACTTACCTGTACATGTGTATTATTTGTAACAGATGAACAGAAAAGGTTAGAGAATTCAAACATGACTCTTGTCAGACTACGAGAAGAATTGAAGACCAGTGAAGGTTAGTTTATCATTAATTTTATATCTTCTGTTTTATTTGAATTTATGTTAAGAAAAAAGAAAAGTGTTAGAGAAGCTAAAATTTGGCATGTCTAGTGATCTTGATGACATGCATAGAAGGCAAATACAATTACGAGGTAAATTCAGTATTCACTTAGTCACTACAATTTTATCATTAATAATAATTATTGTAATAATTAATAAATCTCATTTAAACTTCGATTCTGACAGATGACAAGAAAGGATTACAACAAAAAGTTACTGAACATGAAGAGGAGCTGGAAAAAACAGGTTTGGAAATACATTATTAACGAATATGTTTGTAAATAATTTTATTTTTTAGTGGTTAGAAGAATACCAGTTTTGCTATTTGACTCAGAGGTTCATTATCCACCTGTTGATATACTTATGACTAATTTCAATGACTGGAAGAAAAGACGAGATCACTGGTTTAGTCCAAGCTTCTATACTCATCACGAGGGTTACAAAATGTGTGTTAAAGTTCATGCCTATGGTCAAGAAAATGGAAGAGGCACACATGTTTCCATCTATGTGCATTTAATGTCTGGTGACCATGACAACAAACTTCTCTGGCCATTTAGAGGAGAAGTTAAACTTCAACTGCTAAATCGTCGTAAAAACAATAACCATATAGAATATGTTGTACCTTTTGATGAATCATGTGATGAGGAGTCATGTCAGAGGGTGACTAATGGTTTGACTTCTAAATCAGGTATTTCAGCCAGGGTTGGAGAGGGTAGTCCTCAATTCATTAAACATGAAGACCTTGCTTATAAACCGGATAGAGTTACTGAGTATTTACGTGATGATTCACTACTTATTCGTGTCTCAGAAGTAATTCGGCCCATGGAAGCGACTATCTCAAAATTCACTGATCATTCTCAAGAGTCTTCAACTCCAGTAGTTGCTGAATTCACTATACAACAATTTAGCAGACTAAAAGCTGGAAATGGGGAGTGGAAAAGTGAACCATTCTTTTCACATGAAGGTGGATATAAGTTTATATTAGTGGTATATGCTAATGGTAAAGGTAGTTATAAAGGGAGAAGCGTGTCAATCTATGCTCATTTAGTGAAAGGAGAAAATGATTCCCAACTTCACTTCCCTTTCAGAGGTCGACTAGTAATTCAAATTATTAATTGTATAGAGGATAAACATCATGCACAAATTCCTATTGACATTAATGACACAACTGACCCTAATGGAAAAACTGGTGCTCGTGTGAAAACATTGTCCTTAGACAATCTTATTAACGGGCGCTCCTACAATGGATTAGGTTTTCCTAATTTTCTACGTCATGAGTACTTGGGTTTTAATGAAGACAGTAATACCCAGTATGTGAACGATGATGATGAACTAAAGATAAGAGTTGAGAAAGTCGATGTTTACTTAAGATAATTAAATAGTTTCAACATAATTATGTTGTTATTACTTCTTAATTTAATTTTTAATTATTATTACTACAACAATGGTGTTATATATCAACAAATGGCTTCTGTTTGCAGTTCAATATTACATTTACATATGTTATGTGGCTGTGGAGAGTCCCCTTTGCAAAGCCATATACATTAACATGGCAGAAAGCTCACAAGATTTCAGGACTGATGGAGGTAAGACAAACTATTTACATGTCAGATTATAATTACCAGCAATTAATTTGTGATTGATAGAGGGAATGGAAGAGCTTACTTCAAACAATGCTATCAATACTCTTTAAGTCATATGGGGTTTCAGATAAACAGATACTGGAATAGACTGTCTAGTGTCCTTGATGTTCCTTTGGATGAGAGAATACGACATGGAAGACTTGCTGCTGTTGATCAAGATTATCATACTGCTCTAGAAAGTTGTATAGATTATTGGATCACAAATATTAGTAACCCTTCAATGGAGAAATTACTTGAAACTGCAAGACATGTTGAAAATGAAAGTAAGACTTTTTTGTATTTAGTTTTTACTGCATGCATACTACAGTATTCAACAGGATTATTGTTCTATAGCTTGGAGTCTACCATTCAGGATAAAACACTATTAATAATTTTACATAATATCAGATTACATAATCATGTTATATTCAATATCATTTTCTGTAACAAGTTGCTAACTGGTGTACTCATTTCTTATCACTTAATTATAAATTCCAATACTGTATCTCATCAGACAGTCATAAATATATCAGTTACATACATACATCAACAAATTCATTCACCAGTTCCTCTGGATAAGTTTAAATTCACTCCAGAGAAACAATTATTATAATGCAGTTGTGGTCTCGTTACCCGGCCCCTTTGCATAAAGAGGAAGGGGTCTGGTATCACATGCATCATAGAGTTTTCTCCTTTCCCTAGAAATCTTGGGGAAACCACATGCATATAGTGTATACACAGTGGTGAATTCTTTGCAGACAACTCTATGATACACGCGATACCAGACTCCTTCCTCTCTATGCAAAGGGGGTGGTGGGTACCAAGACTAATGCAGTTACACATAATTATAGCAATAATATAATTGTATGAATTTATTTGTGCTTATATATCATATTGTTACAAAAACGTTTAAAGCTTTGATTTTATTATTAGTGATTATTTTAATTAATTATGTACTCATCATGCAATGGTGGTAGTCCTGACTCTTAGTATATAATAGTGACTGTAAAGAATTGTTTGATAATACAATCACATGGCTGTTAGTCCTAATTATATATAGCCAAAACATGTATCCAAGAAACTGAATCTAAATATAATTTATACATGCATTATACATTGAATGTGAATAACTCCACAGTTTAATCACTTGTTTAAACATGTAGGTAAAAGCTTTCAATTTCAAGAGGAAGTAGGACAAAAATCACCTTAACTTTACTAGATGAAGGTATATAAATTAATTTTATTATGTAAGTGATTCATTACATAAAATCAATACAGTGTCAGAGTTAAAATGTCAGTTACAATAATAATTATTGACAAAAAAAAACAAATGAGAAGGATGTAGAACCTTTGCAAAAGAGACAGAAAGTTCAAAGTATATTGGAAAAAACATTTCGTTAATTTTGACCCTTTTTGCTTGCTCAGTCACAAGTACTAAATAGCAGGAATGAACCTTAAAATATATAAACATGGAAGTGAACAAAGCGGTGTGTACATGTCATTTACCTCTCATCTTATGTCAAGTGGTATTAAAAAAAAAAACCTTTAGCATCCATTAGAGGTAACTGTTTTAATATTCTATTTTATGATGCTGGTGCCGTATATTACATTTCTGATGCTGTTAAGACATTTTTTGGAGTAATTTGGCAGACCCTAAACCAGTTGTTGAGGGCAGGTTTAAGTGATATTGAAGTGCCAGAGTATCTTGCAGGATGCCGAGCTTTGGAACTTGTTAATAAAGTTTTTACTGGGCATCTGTGGCATGGCATGTTCTTGAAGCATCTGATATCTATTTTAGATATGAACTATTACTTGGAAATGTTGATTGTTCATATGGATCTATGGTCACTTGCTGCCAGTGAAGTGTTACATGGTGTAACTGTCCTTTATCCAAATTTTCGACCTACAGAAGATGCACAGTTTAATTACTCCTATGGATATAGACCTTGTCACTCAACAGATACTTCAGATCATTTTCAATGCATTTTAATCATTACTGTTCTGGTTTGTAAGTGATCATTTGCCAGGTGGAATACTGGACAAAACGTCTTTGCAGCTCAAAAGTGAGACAGAAATATTGGCAAGCGAATACGACACAAATGGAATAATGCAGAAGAAGATGAACAGTGGTACACTGGACTGATTTTGAGTGTAGTGATGGAAGCACTGAGTGGTTTAATGTACAATATGCTGATGAGGAAGACATTTTGAATCTTTATGAGGATATTCAGAAAGGTGACTTAGACATCAATTTTGTGTAATATCTATTACTATAAAACTATATTAATTATTAGTGGTTATGTTTACTTTTTTAGTTATTGTTACAAATAACAATGAAATGTATTATGGTCAGGATGGCTTACAATTAAAACGTAATCTAGTTTGAAATGCTATCTTTAACAAGTATTTTGATGTATGTTATGTCTCCATAGCTTATTCTAAAGTGGAGATATAGTACAAAGGACATCAAAGTCCACGGTGCCATATTTTCAATGTAAAGTAAACTAGTGATTCTTCAACCTATAATTTTGTAATCGAAAGTGATATCAATGTAAAATTTTCAACATTATCATTTCCAGGACCAGGTGGCTGTAGTTTGACATGCATTTATATAGTTTCACCAATCATAATTGCTAATTATACGTTTGTATGGTATTTCAGCCCCACCCTTGTTTTATTTTTTTCCAAACATGGACGATCGCCCAGAAATCGCTGAACTTGAAGAGCATGTCAGAACTGTGAAATGGTATGAGCTGGGAATCCAGCTACATCTTGATGTTAATGAATATAAGCCAATCGAGATACAGTCTAATAATGTTGCTGAGTGCAGAAGACGGATGTTCACTTTATGGCTGGAGACCAGCTCTAACTGTAGTAGAAAAGAACTGATATGTGCTCTAAAGACAAAATCTGTGGCTGAAAATGCTATGGCTGATAAATACCAGAAACAGTTTTCAACCTTTATTCCAGGTATGTACAGATATAATATAAGTAAGAGCAGGAACTTATGAGCTCATAAGCTCCTGGTAAGAGGCAGCCGAAGTGTATTGAGATCTCAAATTCCAATTGGTCATTGTAGTTTGGCAAACTTCAGCTCATGTTCTGATGATAGGGAAGGTATATAACTAGCCTCATCTTCTGAGTCTCAAAAACCAAAATCTAGTTTCATACCCAGTCTCTTAAGGTGGTGAGCTTGGATTCCACTGGTTGTGCCTGTGTTATTTAACATACAAACAACATGTGGTTGCTGAATAGCTAATTTGTAGTACATAATAATACTGCCAAGATCTGCTCCTGCTTTAGAACAAGATCAAGGTACTGTACAGAAACAGAGATCACATGATTATAATACCTTTATTTTAACCTAAACTGAAACAGAAAGACTATGATAGTTCTCGGATGAGGGAAATTAAAGGTTAATTATAAGTAATTCATGTATAAACAGTTGAATCGAGGCTCATTGTTTCCACCATCTTAAAGCACTGGGGTACATGTAAGGCTAAAGTAAACTGGTTATAATGTATATATAATGTATATGTTTTATGCTTTTGTTCAGTAGAAATATTTTGTAGTTATCCCCATGAGTGGTATAATTTTAGTTTGTAAATTTTCCAATCAACCTTCAAGTATAACAATAAGGACTGTGGTTAGGTTTTGAAATATGATGATCGTTCATCTTGTTTAGCATAGAATAATGTATATTCGGTTTGTTGGTATAGTTGTCATAAACTCATATTAACGATGTTTATTTGAGAATATTTTCATAATGCCATTGTAGTTTGTTTATGCTTAGTTTAAAACTACATGTGTATATGTACATGCAGGAGCTCATGAATGAAAGGAGTGTACAATTGCTATACATTTTAAACAAGTGTATATAGAGAAAAAAACATCCCTATATTTGCTTTGTGATGACTATGTATTAAGCATTGCTGATGGCACTAGTGTCTCTACCTTTCTGTGTACTCCTGGGGCCTGAAGACGTAAGTGTAAGCCTAATTGCAGTCTAAATACACAGATGTCTGATGAACTGACTGAGGTACTCCTTCAAGGTTCTAAATGATGACTTCCTCGTGTCTGAAACTCAACAACTTATCATACTTACTTGTTAAAAATTCTTGCATAATATCTATACTGTTTCTCTGCTATGTACAACAGTTATTAGCAGTTTTACATCCTTTCTGAATCTTCCTGGCTGGTCTGTAGCTCAAACGCGCGTTCTTTTACGCGCCACGCCCATTAATTGACCGAGCCCCCGGGAATGACGCAACTTTCTTAACTACGTATACAACGAATAGTCGCGCAAGTGACACAAGAATATATATATATATAATTATATATATATACATTAAACCCCGTGGAAAGCAATTATAGGGATGGCCCTACGGGCCATAAAAATGTATAAATACATATTTTCAATTAAAATGAAAGAATGATAGCCAAAAAGAATGCGAACAAGATTGGAGTGATACTGACACAGGCAGTTAACGTAGGTAAAACCATATAACCCTACATATGTACAGTACTGATTCCCCTCACAGTCGCCAAAATCGCCATTGATAATATTGCAATGGCTATTGGTGATTACTGAATAGCTGCCAGTCACCACTTTGGTGAATGTAAAATATCATAGTATACGAATTAGTATAAAAACATGAGCACATGGTTCGTCACATGCAAATGGTCAGAAAGAATGATCAAAAAACGAGAGACAGGAGGATCGCAAACTGAAGAAGATGGCTGTTCAATCTGGTAAGAGTTCCCCTAACCATCCATCTCCCACTAAGAGACGCAGGATTAAGAAAAGGCAGTTCATGTCGTCGTTGTTGAAGACTGAATTTCCATGGGCTGTTTATGATTGTGTTGATGGTATACACTGCCAGTACTGTATGGATTCTGGGAAGACAAATGTTTTCACCAAAGACTGTGGTAGGTTTAAAAAGATGCTCTTACTAAGCATGCCCACACTGTTGATCACAGTAGCCAGAGTTGGCATTTGTTGCAGCCTTAAAAACTGTGTATTTTATGGCAAAGAAGAAACTACCCTACAACAATTCTCTGATTTGAAGCTTCGTTTTGGTGTTACAAGGCAGTACAGACATTACTAACCTCTGTTTTAAGTGTGGTCGTGGAGGAAGACTGTTTACCTACAAGCATAGTCATAGTTTTAGGGGTTTTCAGGAGGCTATTGCTGCAGTTGTTGATGAGAATTTGGAGAACGATCTATCAAATTCCACTCCCTTGTGATAGATGAATCAACCAATATTGCCACTGATCACAACTTGTTCATGTATATGCGTTATGTATTAGATGGTGAAGTGCACTCCCGTTTTCTTGGTCATGTTGAAATACCTGGTGGAACTGCACCGGAAATTGTAGTTACAGTTTTAAAAGTGTTTACAGCTAAGACTATTTGTTTTGCAAAATTCTATGGTGTAGCTACTGATGGAGCAAGGGTAATGGTTGGTTGCCAAACTGGTGTTACTACTCGGTTGAATGGAAAGAATCCTTTTTATTTTGTCAGTCCACTGCAAAGCACACCGTTTAGCCCTAGCAATTGGGCAAGCTGCAGATAGTGTGCCATATGTGAAGCGGTACCAGTTGTATGCGAACAACATTTACAGATAGAAGAGTTTGACTTTCATAAGGCATTTGTAGTTTGTTATTCATTAAAAGATCGTGTGATTTGTAACATAATCTTGCAAACAAACTGTTCAGTTAGTAAACATTTCTTTTCTCTTATAGTATTGGTAGTGTTTATCATTTTCTAATGTCATACATTTGAATGGCTATAAAATATTAAATTTGGCTAAAAAGATTTATGAAGTAGCAAATTTGTCTACAACATTTCTTTAGCTTAGGTAACCCCTGGTACAGGTCCTTGTCTTTGTTTAAGAGCATAGGTACTTATGTAGGGTTATATGAAAGGGGTTTGTTTAAGTTTGGGTCCTACATTAACTTCCTGTGTCAGTATCACCCCAATCTTGTTCACATCCTTTTTGGATTTTGATGTCCCTACATATTGTTTCATTTTAATTGAAAATGTTTATTTTTATTATTCTTGTTTCCATGGTTTTTTTTTCTGACTGATGGATAATTTGTGGACATTTCTTGTATATTACAGAAGCACTGATGTAAAGTATATAATCATACAATCATAAGTGCAGTAGCACCTCAATGTTTACAGCATAATTGTAATCATACATAGGCACAATTATGAGGCCTGTTCATCATTGAAGGATCAGTGTTAATGATTATTTTCTTTCACTTACAAATAATGCCTATTTTTCTTTCACTTACAGCAGTCCCACAAGTAGTGCCAGTCACTACATCAACTAGTCAGCATTACAATAATAATTATTATAATCATTTGCTCACAAAAATTATCACTATGCTTATGATTCCAAAGTAACCAGCACTTTCCTTTTATAGAGCAACTCCATAACAGCTTTTATGTTTCGAAGACGCAAATACAATTCCACGTGACTTGATTAATTACACTTATGAAAATCGTGTCCAATTTGAGATCAAATCTCTGCAGCTGTGAGACTCTCTTCTTTCATAGTACCTGAGTATATCATCTTCATACTTGTCGACCAGACATTTACTATGAATGCTATTGGAAAGATGCTAGAATCATTGTGATAGTTCAACAAACAAAAAGATGATTTGTCTGGAAAATAATAATAATAATGATAATTATGATGAAGATTTTGCTAATTTTGCGACTCGTCTGTACTCTACTCTAAAGAAGATCCCAGATGATGCTGTTAATGATAAAAATAGTAAATATCAAAAGGTATGTACTATATATTAGGAACTATCTCTATATATTAGCAGAGATTTCAGCTCATCATTTGCAATTGAAATGTATGGGAGGCCATTTTTTTCCTTGCGATTCCTACATAGTGAGTACTACCATACTCTCTGATACTGTGTCAACCATTGTCAAACAAATAGCACACAATGCCCATATATGGACAATCATAAAGTAAACAAGGTGGCCGTGCTAAGTGGCTGACATGTGGAGCAACTTGGCTGAGTCGGTGGCACAATTTTAAGCGAAAAGGAAAGCAGCGCCAATTGTTACAGTTGTTCTAAATCAAGTAAAGATCAGAGGTGTGGAAACAGCCAGTCATGCAGGAGACTGATAAATCTAGTGAATGTTCTGTAAATTAAGACTGAGCTGTATATACAATGTATATAGGGAGCAGGACAAGGGTGTTGAAAATAGGCCAAAATGTCTGGCAGTCGCTCACTATTTCCACACCCCTGGTAAAGATGCCTAGTTTGACATTTCTAACTTCCTTCCACTATGAGACAAATGAAAATATGGTTGTCTAGAAGCTATAAAACAAGATTGTTGTTGGCAGAAGCAGTGCTGTTTTCAAAAGTCTACAAAATATTCCAAAGCCAGTGTTTGGTTAGTACAGTTGTGATTGTGTCAAGGAACTTACGGCAATAAAAACTTTCATCCTCCAACTTGATATAGTTTTTTAGTGATAATAATTTCACGTTCTTAAAAGGAAAGCGAACTAATTAACCGACAAACAAATGAACATGGTGCTCCACATCTGTACACTTCACTTTAATCTTTCCAACACTGTTTTGCTTTCTGTTTCCGCATTTTCTTTTGCAGCCACTGTGTGGCAAAGGCCACACTGTGTGGCAAAGGCCACACTGTGTGGTATATTTGTTTATGTCTAAAATTTTATGAATGTAGGTAAGTTCATTTGACAAAAGTTGACACAGAAGTTATTAAGCTGATATATGCTCCTTTCATTCATGCACTTCTGGTACACGAATGTGGACTTTTAGTTGTGATAATCATTTTATTTCTCATCACAATGTAGATGAGTCACACACACAAGTGGATGTACCCCCTCCTCCTCCATCCAAAAAACCTAAATTGGTAATGTTTTATGTACGTAAAGCATGAATGGATTTACAATACTAAATAGAATATACATATATTAGCAAGATTATTAAATGTCTTACGAAACTAGGGTCTCTTACAACATTTATATTTGACTTTAATATTGTAATTGCAAAGCACAGACTAAATCAATAATACCAACTGCTATATAGAAAATTATAAATCTGGTGTTTTACTCATGCAAATTCCTATCGTATGTTATGCTAAATGAGCAAAAATGTTTAGAAACTTCATAGTAATCATGATGTACTGAAGTGAAGAAACTGGTTGAGATTTAAGTCAATATCTAATTCCACTATCATGAATCAACAATGTTGTAATGCATACGAGTTCATGCATTCTAATAGTGAAAACAAATTTGTTAATGTTGCGTGATATACAAGTAATTGTCAGTATAGAATATAGTATTAAGTTTATTACTCTGTACCTACCACATGCATACATACAGCATGATAATAGTATCGGTTGTTACAAGATATCTGAGAAGTATCATCCTGATTTTGATGAAAAGAGGGGAGAATTGCGTATACTTATTAGTAAAGTGACTAAGATTCTTAAAATCAAACCCGTCTCTTTTGATGACTTGGAATATTTTCTGAGCCTATATCCAGAGTTAAGAAAGGATGTTGAAACTGCAAAATCAATTAACGATGCAATGAGAGTTGTCTGTGATCACACATCTTTGACTAACACAAAACATCTTGAAGCAGTCGCCAAAGAGTTTAACCTACAAGATGCAATCGATCTCATCGATAAATTCAACAAATCAATTGACGAGTTCTGTGAGACGATCCAAACGCAGCATGTATATGGTCTGGATTTTATGGAGCATTCACATAAAAATCTTCTACAATCAGATCTAGAGGAAATAAAGTTTGTTTTAGAATGGGATGGTGACGAGACAACACTGAGTGATATACAAAGTTTGCTCAGAAAAGCTTTTTATAGTGAAGCTAGACATGTGATGGTGAAGGTAGTTAACGAAGGGAACTCCATTATTGTGATCTGCTATGCTCCACTTCATGTTCATGAAGAGCTGATAAAACTAGTAAAAGACAACGAAGAGGATTTGAGAAAAGAGAAAGTACTTTCTGTTACCATTGGAGGATTTGTAATCCTCAAGAGAGAAACAGGATACAAGGTTAGACTTTCCATTTATAAGTCATTGAAATAATGTTGTATTGACATAGCAGTTCTTCCCAACTCATGTATATAACAAAAAAGCAATGTCAAATGCAATTTATTTCATCACTTACTTTTCCAAGGCATTTGGTAATGCATTGGCCCCATGCCAACCTGATTTTGTAGTTTTTATACATACAAATGACAATCGATATTACGCTGTAATGCAGCACAATACCGATTGTCATTCGTAAGTACACGTGTATCATAGAATTTTGTAGTTGCATAACAAACTATACAATATGTTGCATGATCATTAATATCATTTTATAATATAATATTATGTATACGTCTATGTACAATATGGTACAGTTATGTTTATACTTACAATATATATCATCTGGTATAATTTGTTTTTTTGAATCCACAGCAACATGTGGAAGAGAAGCGATTGTATCGAAGTGTGTCTATGGAAGAACAAGGTGAGAAATATTCGCTTCAACACTCCTGCAGATATATATTAAAACATACTTTATGGTGACAACTTCATTAATAACTAATGACAGTCAGTACAGCTCTTTGTACTTATGTAGGGTTATATGAAAGTGGTTTGTTTAGTTTTGGGTCATACGTTAACCTCCCCGACCTTGTTTGCATACTTTTTGGATTTTGACGTCCCTCTATCTTCTTCCATTTTTATTGAAAATGTTTTTTATTATTCTTGTATATTAAAGTGGTTCGAAAATATACCTTTATATAAGAACAGTACAGTTTAAGTAATTACCCTTGTCATAAAGCATAGGCAGAAGGTATAATAATCATGTTGTGTGTCTGTGTGTCATGCTTGAATCACATGTACATGCTTGCATAGCACATGACATGATTTAGGTGGAAAGTGGCAGGGCAGGAATGCTTGTTTGCAACCTATGTAATGAACTTGTTAATTTATGTGGTCAGAGTCATAATTTATGGAAAAATAAATTTCATTTGGTATGTCACTATTTAAAATAATAATTATAATAAGGATTATTTAAAATAATTATTCAATTCACCATGGAAACTAAAACTATGATAGTGTGATATCTTTGGCTCAGGAGAAGGAGCCAAGAAACTGTTTTTGAACAATGAATGTAAATAGACAAGATTGTTTGAAACAGACACCTTTTTATTTGTATTATGTATAAGGTTTCACAATTGTCACATGTATTGTCTTAAAGTCTTATAAATTTCATTTCTGTCAGTTTTTCTCTGGTCATGATTTTGAACCAATTCCAGTTTGAAAGATACATGAATGTCTTCATGAGACATGACACATACATGAAACACAATAATAATAATGTGAAATAACAAATAAATAGTCCCATACAGGTCCTGTACAGGTTGCATTCAGTTATTATTGTAAGTAGCAATGTGGAAGATGAAACAATGTAGAAACGTGTCATAATCCAGCAGGCAATTTCAAAATAATCATGTAAATACACTCGACTTTATTTTACTCTTGTTGAATTTTTCACATGCTATGTTGACTTTCCCTTTAATATATTTATGTAGGTGCTCTCCAATTTTTTAATAGCAACAAAAATACCAAGAAAATCTGTATTATTGATTCATTAAGTTTAGAAGTAACAGAAAGGCAATTACTACATGTTGTTCCATCGGCAGGTATGTTATAATTGTGATGTCATATGTAAATTGATTTGAGTTATTATCAGTTGGGAGTGACCTTTTGACTTCTAAAATGAAACAAACTGACTTGTCTAAAACTGATTTGCATATTGGAATAAAAGACAAATCTCCAGACAAGTATCAAGTCCAACATGAAGAGGTATAATAATATCTCACAAAACATTTGGCTTCTGATTTTTTAATTCTTTTTTAGCTCTCATACCAGGAATCAGATCCCATCCTGGATGCTCTAAAGTCCACAAGTACCTTTGAAGTAGCTCATTTCTTTTTTCTTTATGACCTACATGTTACTGAACAACAAAAAATGAAGTTTCTATCATTAGCTTCTACATCAGGTAAATGTTTTATTTTCCAATTTATATATATAAATTACCATTTTTTTATAGATGCTTGGGACTTTCGATTTCCTATTGGCATCAACCTCTTGAAACGTCTTGTATCTGTTATGTATCATTGTGAATCCCTCCAGAAAGGAATGAATGTGAAGGAAACTGAACTATCTAGAGAGAGGGAACTAGTAAAAACGTACAAGCAAAGGTCACTTGGAATGATACAGGAACTACATTCAAAGGAAATGGAGATTAAAAAGATTCATAGTAGGAATGTAGAATCTCATCCTGAACTATTCGGTGCGTTTTTATGTACATGTGCACTATTGAGAATCCTTATAACTTTATATTTGAATTGACATATTCTAGACTTTAATGATGAAACATTGTATTCAAAGGAAGTCTTGCCTGCTAAAGATAAGCACATAACAAAAGACAGTGACAAAGTAGATGGACTTCCGGGAAGTGAGTTCTATTTGTTACTAAGTATATAACAGGCTGTAGTAAGTATGTTCCCATCAAAGCATTATTAGTATAAGGATAATAATTATAGGATGTGCATGAGGTCTATTACTTGAATATAATCCCTAGCAACGAGGGCTTCACTCCTGAGTGTGCAGGATAATATTTCAGTAAAATAAACTGTCTTGTACATTCTATAACTGATTTATAGCCACACACTTCACTTCAAACACTCACCTTGCTATTTTCCTGCAACTAATGAAGGATGATGTTGATATGTATGGTTTCTTAGAAGCTCTCCTATCCATTAAAACAAGTTAGAAGCTGAAAAATACAGAAGTGAAGCATAGTTAGAATGTGGGTATTGCCTTGGAACTTTCATACACTTGCCTTGGTGTCTTTCTGCAACTTATGAAGTATGAACTTTGCATCTCAGTGCAATACTATTACCTTAGTTACACCGTCTACAAAACTGGGAAGTCATAAACCGATCTATAATTCCAATATTTGAAATATAACACATAGCAACAACATTGGTATAACAGGCTATAAAATTTATATAATAATTATTATAATTATATAATTATAATTATAATTTTTATTATTACTAATAGAGGTGGAATCATATCATGTAAAACCTATTAATGCGGGTTCTGAGACAAATGAATTAAAGAATGATGCTTTGGAGAAAGAGAAAATATTGTTAAGGGATCAGTCTCATGATAATCTGGAATCAGAAAAGGACATAACATTAGTAGAAGGTATAATACAAGCATATACTAAACCTTTATTTGGTACTTTGCAGGTACACACATCTTATTATTATTATTATTATTATACGTATACCTTTTATTACCATTATTCAATTTTACTTTCAGAAACTCAAGTCGTAGTGCCAGATTATTACATTGAGGTTCAACAGCTAAAGAGTATGATACTCACCAAAGAAAATGATATCAGTTTTTGGAAAAGCATGCTCGAGGACAAATTAATACTCAGTGATGGTATGATATGTACATGTATGTATGTAATCATGTATGTATGTATGTATGTATAATATGTACATGTATGTATTTACATGTGTATGTAGACTATGTACTAGATAGTAGTAATATCACTATCACGATTGATAGTGAACAAAAAGTCACTATAGTGATAGTATCACGATAGTAATGTTAATTTTTTGTTCTGTTAAGATTACAATTGTATGTAAAATAAATGCAAAATATTATAATATTGCTTTGCAGAGGCTAATGAGATTAATAATGTAGAGATAAAATGTAATAAGTGATACAATCAACTGTTACTAAACTAGTTGAGGTTTTCAGCAAGGAAAACAAGCATCTTGGGCTGTGTATGGGAGTAAACATGCTCTTTTTCTATTGACAATGTGTCCAGCTCAACTAAATGCTCGCCTGAAGGTACTGACGTTGCTGGAATACACAAGTATTTTCTCACAAGATGTGACAGACCAGGATATCGGTGGCTATTCAGATTCCACCACTGCAAAGGCTTCTCTTTGACTGACTCTTGTCCGATGTACTTTGATACCTCAGACTTTGCTCTCTCTCTCTGCTTGTGGCAGCAGTCTGGTTTTCTTGTGAAGGGTTGACAAAGTCATCAATTAATTTCAGTAACTTGAATTCTCCCTTTTGTTGTTTCCTGGGAGGCTCTAGTGTTGTACTATCACTCGAAGAAGTGAATTTTGCAATCATCTCTGATATCTCTAATTCAATGTCTGTTGTTATTTCTTTTCTTCCCTCTTCAGGCAGAAATGACAGCGACTTGAATCTTGGATCCAAAAAGGTAGCCAGCCATGTTGAGAATTTTAAGTTGAGCTTCACAATATCTTTGATTAAGATTGCTCAATATAGTCTTTTGTAGATTTTTTGCCATCCTGTTGTCATATGAAGTGGGAGTAAGGTAAGTATTCTTTAACTTGTATAAAAGTGGCCGAACTGTTGAAATTGTTATCCACTTTTCTCCTCCCAAAGCCTCCGTTATTTCAATTAAATCGGTTTCATTATTGTTAACTACATTTCTATGGCTGTAAACTCTTGATCAGATTGCATTAAATCACCTTTGCAGAGTTCTAGTAGTGCTGCACACAATGCCTGTTGTTGCTCTACTACTTGTTCCACCATATAGGGTCAAATTCCATCTCGTACTGACATCCTGAATCAGGCTCTGTTTTTGGTTTAAAATAGATACATGGATTTAGAGGAGTTGTTGAAGTGAGTGATGTGTCTTTTGCATTTCCAAATTGCCCTTGATATTTCCGGTATTTTGACCGCCTCTAACAGCCAGTTGCAATGTGTGACTGGAGCAATTTACATGTGGCCATTCGAGATCATTAATAGCACGATCAATATTCTTCCTGTTGTCTGTAACTACAGCAGCCAGCTTACTACGTAACAATTCTCACTGATCAACACTTTCCTCCAGCATGATGTTTTCTGCACTATGTGATTCAACAAACTCTCGTGTCTCCAATAAGCAACTCTCAATTTTGAATTCGGTTGTTATGAAATGGACAGTTACCCCAGTATATGATTGATGTACAAGATGTAGAAAGCCCTTTTCTTCCACAGAGTCAAGTGGTTGCATATCCTTTGTTATGAAATAAACGAAAGTCTCTGTGGTATTGATGAACTGGGCATTGGTTGGTGGCTCTCCATAATAGTAGTCTGCCCTGGTGTACTTACTAGGTTTGGGCTTATGTGTTTCCTCACCACTGATTACATCTTTATATGTAGTATCATGAGCATTCTGAAGATTAAATCTCATGTTCGAGGTATTTCCAGGGTATTTTAGAATTTTGGAACATGCTTCCTACTTTTTCTATCTTCAATAATGTTACCACTACTTGCTGGAAATCCAAAGTGGGACCATACTTTACTAATAGCACCTTCAAGTGGCAACAATTCTACCGATCTAGCACCAGAAGATGAATACAATCCTTCTCCACTCGCTATGATTTTAACAGGGGTAGCTAGACTGCGGATCACAGATTATGCATCAAATGAACTATGAATTTTATTAAAATCATGTGATAAGCACATAATAAATGTCATTAAATTAGCTTTAGTTGATTGGTGATAGGGATGAGAGTGCAGTGCAAGCCCTCCATAAAGGTGGCTAAAGCCCTCTAGCTACCAAGCGCAGCGAGGCAGTATTCTTATTTTTAGGGTTCAATCACTATGTGGTGAACCCGTGTTTCCTTGTTTCCCATTTCTTATTCCTCTTTTTATAACCACCCACGCATTATAAGTGTCACATGATCCCCAGCAGTGTTACATGACATTAGTCCGTAATCCGTGATCCGCAGTCCGTGTTTTCTATCCACCAGGTTGAGCATGTGTGAATTTTTTTGTGCATGCGTATAAGTACCATGTGGGTATCGTGGCTGCACGATAGCGACTATCGCTGTTGCGATAGCAAATCTGTATCACTACAATCGATCAATTGCGATTATCATGCAGCTTTAGTATGATGTACATGTATGAATTTATGTATGTGTGTATGAATTTATGTATGTGTGTATGTATGTGTGTATGAATTTATGTATGTGTGTATGTATGTGTGTATGAATTTATGTATGTGTGTATGTATTTATGTATGTGTGTATGTATGTGTGTATGAATTTATGTATGTGTGTATGTATTTATGTATGTGTGTATGTATGTGTGTATGAATTTATGTATGTGTGTATGTATGTGTGTATGAATTTATGTATGTGTGTATGTATGTATGTATGTATGTATGTATGTATGTATGTATGTATGTATGTATGCATGTATGTATGTACATGTGTCTATCTATCTATTTATTATTCACATGTACATGCATATAGATTCATATGCATGTGTACATAATAATGTATGCAAGTTTGCTATATATTATACATATTTCTGTAATGAAGGTGATTCTAATGACGTTAGGATGTTGAAAAGAAACCAAACCATGCTACTGGACAGACTATCAGGTTTATTATACATATATCTTTAACAAACTGATGTGTGAATTCCGGTTGTATAATATTGTAGATACTGAGAGTAAGCTTCTTCAAATGACAGCACAGTTTGAAGCAAAGGAAAAGGAAATTCATCAGACAAAAAGAGAGTTATCAGAAACTAAGGAGAAGTGTTTTGATCAAAATGAACAATTGAAACTACTAGAGATCACCTTAAAAGGTAATAGTAATTACAGTTGCCAGTTACCAATATGAATTAAAGCAACAAGATATCCTATTGAAAGAAAATGACAGTTTTCTATAATTATAGAAAAACAATAAAATGAATTACCTGTAAACACAAAATCCACACATACAGGCAACATGATTACAGTAGCCCACTCTGCCTATGCAGGCGAGGGTTAAACTTATCATTAACTTCTGTTGATTTATTTATGTCACATTTTAATTACCTGTACATGTATTACTTGTAACAGATGAACAGGAAATGTTAGAGAATTCAAACATGACTCTTGTCAGACTACGAGAAGAAGGGATGACTAGTGAAAGTTAGTTTATCATTAATTTTATATCTTCTGTTTTATTTGAATTCTTTAAAGAAAAAACAAAAGTGTTGGAGAAGCTAAAATTTGGCATGTCTAGTGATCTTGATGACATCCATAGTACACAAATACAATTACAAGGTAAATTCAATATTTTATCAATTATTGTAATAATTAATATATCTCATTTAAACTTCGATTCTGACAGATGACAAGAAAGAAATATTTACTGAACATGAAGAGGAGCTGGAAAAAACAGGTTTGGAAATTTCGTTAATTATTATTAATGAATACGTCATTTTATTTTTTAGTGGTTAGAAGAATACCAGTTTTGTTATTTGACTCAGAGGTTCATTATCCACCTGTTGATATACTTATGACTAATTTCAATGACTGGAAGAAAAGACGAGATCACTGGTTTAGTCCAAGTTTCTATACTCATCACGAGGGTTACAAAATGTGTGTTAAAGTTCATGCCTATGGTCAAGAAAATGGAAGAGGCACGCATGTTTCCATCTATGTGCATTTAATGTCTGGTGACCATGACGACAAACTTGCCATTTAGAGGAGAAGTTAAACTTCAACTGCTGAATCGTCGTAAAAACAATAACCATAAAGAATATGTTGTACCTTTTGATGAATCATGTGATGAGGAGTCATGTCAGAGGGTGACTAATGGTTTGACTTCTAAATCAGGTATTTCAGCCAGGGTTGGAGAGGGTAGTCCTCAATTCATTAAACATGAAGACCTTGCTTATAATCCTGATAGAGGTATAGAGTATTTACATGATGATTCGTTACTTATTCGTGTCTCAGAAGTAATTCGACCCATGGAAACAACTATCTCAAAATTTACTGATCATTCTCGAAGTGAAATACAAGAGTCTGCAACTCCAGTAGTTGCTGAATTCACTATGCAACAATTTAGCAGGTTAAAAGGGGAGTGGAAAAGTGAACCATTCTTTTCACATGAAGGTGGATATAAGTTTATATTAGTGGTATATGCTAATGGTAAAGGTAGTTATAAAGGGAGAAGCGTGTCGATCTATGCTCATTTAGTGAAAGGAGAAAATGATTCCCAACTTCGCTTCCCTTTCAGAGGTCGACTAGTAATTCAAATTATTAATTGTATAGAGGATAAACATCATGCACAAATTCCTATTGACATTAATGACACAACTGACCCTAATGGAAAAACTGGTGCTCGTGTGAAAACATTGTCCTTAGACAATCTTATTAATGGGCGCTCCTACAATGGATTAGGTTTTCCTAATTTTCTACGTCATGAGTACTTGGGTTTCAATGAAGACAGTAATACCCAGTATGTGAACAATGATGATGAACTCAAGATAAGAGTTGAGAAAGTTGATGTTTACTCAAGATAATTAAATAGTTTCAACATAATTATATTGTTATCACTTCTTAATTTAATTTTTATTATTATTACTACAACAATCCTGTTATATATCAACAAATGGCTTCTGTTTGCAGTTCAGTATTACACTTACATATGTTATGTGGCTGTGGAGAGTCCCTTTTGCAAAGCCATATATATTAACATAGCAGAAAGCTCACAAGATTTCAGGACTGATGGAGGTAATATACATAATGATATGTCAGATTATAATTACCAGCAATTAATTTGTGATTGATAGAGGAAATGGAAGAGCTTACGTCAAACAATGCTATCAATACTCTTAAGTCATATTGAGTTTCAGATAAACAGATACTGGAATAGACTGTCTAGTGTCCTTGATGTTCCTTTGGATGAGAGAATACGACATGGAAGCTAGACTTGCTGCTGTTGATCAAGATTATCATACCGCTCTAGAAAGTTGTATAGATTATTGGATCACAAATGATAGTAACCCTTCAATGGACCGGAGAAATTACTTGAAGCTGCAAGACAGGTTGAAAATGAAAGTAAGACTTTTTTGTATTTAGTTTTTACTGCATGCAGACTACAGTCTTCAACAGGATTTTTGTTTAATAGGTTGGAGTCTATCATTCATGATAAAACACTAATAACAAGCTGCTTACTGGTGTACTCATTTCTCATCACTTAATTGTATATTCCTATACTGTATGTCATCAGACAGTCATAAATATATCAGTTACATACATACATCAACAAATGCATTCACCAGTTCCTCTGGATACGTTTAAATTCACTCCAGAGAAACAATTATTATAATGCAGTTGTAGTCTCGGTACCCGGCCCCTTTGCTTAGAGAGGAAGGGGTCTGGTATCACACACATCATAGAGTTTTCTCCTTTCCCCAGAAATCTTGGGGAAACAACATGTGTATTGTGTATCAGGGCCTAGGTAAAAAAAAATTATTATAGCTGTTCTATCAATCTTTTCCTACAGTAAAATAGTAAAAATTAATGGTTATTTCAACCCATGTTTGGTTACATGAGTTTCCATATTAATATTATGCTCCTGAGACTACATATATATATATATATATTAACTAGTATATAAAGTACATTGCACAATAAAGAATCTCACAGTAATTTAGATACAACGGATATTATTTGTTATTATAAGTATAAATTTATGTAAATAATATGAAAGTAAGCAACATTTGTTGATTCACAGGTGATATAGAATGGGTATGCTAAACTGTGATTATAATACACCACAGGTTATACTTATATAATACTTTGTTTTTGTTAATATACTTTATTATGACAAGTACTTTATATAATAGTCCTGAAACTAGTACTTGTAAATATTATATGCATGAAACGTACTAGGTACTAACTGATGTGTGAATGTGTGACATAATAATAATAACGCTGGCCAGTAGGTTGCATTATGAAGATGAATAAGACACATTTAGACATATTGAAAATCACTTGAAATATAACCTAACTACTAGCCAAATTCAGTTACCCAAGTAGCCAAAGCCAAAAAACTTACTAGCTTTTTGGCTGTTATTAGACCTAATTTTTGGCCCTGTTGTGTATACACAGTGGTTAGTTAATGGAATTTTTCTGAGATAACTCTATGATACATGCGATACCAGACCCCTTCCTCTCTATGCAAAGGGGGTGGGTACCAAGACTAAGGCAATTGTACATAATTATAGCAATAATATGAATTTGTTGGTGCTTATATATTATAATCTTGCAAAAACTTCTAGAGCTTTGATTTTATTATTAGTGATTATTTAAATTAATTATAGACTCATCTGACTGTAAAGAATTGGTTGATAGTACAATCACATGACTGTTAGTTCTAATTATAGCTAAAACATACATTCAAGAAACTGAATCTAAATGAAATTTATATGTGCATTATACATTGAGTGTGGATAACTCCAGAGTTTAATCACTTGTTTATTAAAATACACACGTAGATAAAAGCTTTCGATTTCAAGGGGAAGTAGGAGAAAAATCACAGATACAACCTTTACTAGATGAGGGTATATCAATTAATTTTAAAATGTAAGTGATTCATTAGATAAAATCAATACAGTTAAAATGTCAGTTACAATTATTGACAAAGAGAACAAATGAGAAGGATGTAGAACCTTTGCAAGAGACAGAAAGTTCAAGGTATGATTCTTAATCATCCTTCTTAATTTACTTTAGGGTTGAACCTATACAGCAATTAGCCTTTACAACTTCAGATCTGATCTGATATTGTTTGCTAATATATCAGTATAATTTATCTTGCTTACAATCGTTCACACACATGCAAGGGCACAGTGTCTGTTTGGATTTCATTTCTTGACAATTCAGTACAAAATTGTTATGGCCTTATGTAGCTTTGCCATCATCATGTGCACATACATATAGCAGTTCACTATACCAAATAATAATACACTAACTCATATATCTTAATAGTCAGGCACCTATACTAGTGGGTGAAACCTTATTTGTTTGTTTGAATCAAAAAGAAAATACTGAAATGTCACTATACTGGTAGTGTTACCCGTGCTATTTACCAAGGTAATACCATGGCAATGCCACAGAGTTCACTACCATACAGTGTAGGAATGTTCGCCATTTCATTTTTATAGAGTGGAATGTTGAATATACATGTATGTGACCTAGCAAGTCAAAAGGGGTCAAAGTAACAAAATTAAAAAATTTATTTTTTCAATACATGTATGCACGTTAGGCATCATCAGCTTCATTTGACTTACTCTTGCTATGTTGTGGATGCTCAAATTTCAATTGTGAGAAAAAAATAGACTCGAGAAATTTATTACTTAGACTGAGTTAAACAACAGCTAGCCACGGTATTACATTACTTAAAAAGCTCAATCATCATAGTATTTTAGTTTCTGTGAATTTTGCACTATATTGGAAAAACAACATTTTGTTAATTTTGACCTTTTTGCTTACTCAGTCACAAATACTATATAGCAGGAATGATTCTTAAAATATATAAATATATAGGCAGAACCATTTTGACCATGATTTCAATCTCCATAGTAATATTGAAAGCTGGAACATATGTTTGCTGTAATGTTATCAGGGATATATTTGGTGGTGGTGGTGAACCCGCCATGCACTATTTACACAATAAATAATATTTATAATATTTTATATATATGTACAGAACATGTTGATATTGCTGAGCATCAGCGACATATTCAAGAAGTTACTGTTCCATCTGAAGGTTAGATTGTGGTTCAATGTAGTGTGTGTATAAGCAACCTTTTTGTGCTGTCTGAATATATCAGCTCTTGGTTAATATTTCAGATGTAGAAAACAGATTATAGTTATATGTTTTAAACCAAAATTATGCTGAAAGTTCCATCAGAAAATTGCATTTAGAGGTGTATTCATTTAAAGCACTATCTTCTTTAAACTTCAGCAGTAATCAGGGCCCCCACAGAATTACAACAATAGGGGGTGGCACTTTGATGTATATGGTAGCTATGCTTGTACATTTATGTTCATATACATGTATGTGAGGGTGAGGAAGTAGTGGTACATGTGATAGATGGGGTCTATAGGGAGTGTCCTAACATTTTACGTAGAGACTGCTTGAAAATATTGTCTTGGCCACAGTTCATAAAGTTCAAACCACCTCTCTAATAAAGGAACTGTTTACAGAAAAGAATTAAGAGCCTTGCTAAGAATGAAGGTCAAGTTTATTGTGGACAGTAAGGCACAACCTAAAGTTTGCAAAACCTCTATTTTACTGTTTATAATAAACCAAAATGTTGAAGTTGAAATTTAGAGACTAGAAACTCTGCATGGGGATAGTATTCCCAGTCTAAATGGGCAGCTACCATTGTCCCTGTTATGAAATGTGATGGTTCAGTCAGAGACTATAAATGAACAATTAACATGAAGCATCTCAAACAGAATATTACCCTCTTCTTCAAGTGGAAGAATTAGTTACTGTAGCTACTTTACGATGAAAAATGTGTTACTAAGTTAAGTCTACCTACAATTAGAGCTTGAAGTTGAGTCCAAGCCGTATGTCACAATAAATACCTCTAATGTCTGTATCAATATAATAGATTACTCTTGGGGTGTCTCTTCCCTGTGACAATATTTTCAAGATGCATTGAAAACCTCTTACAGGGAATCAAGAGAGTCTCTATTACTTGGATGATATCCTAGTTACCGTTTGCAAAATTTGGATAAAGAACTAGCCAAATTGGTTTTGACAGGAGTGATGGTAAATGAGTGAAGTAATCAAAAATATTACGGAACTAAAGTCATTTTTTGGGCATTATTAATAATTTATTATTACAGCCAGTTCATCCTGAAATTATTCCTATGAATATATTTTCCTAATATGATCAAAGATGTTTTTAAAGGATATTTCCATTTCGGAGTTTAATTCTAAAAGAGAATGGTCCAGTAATTTCAACAACTATAGCTGACATCAGCATCTTTACCATTATGTTTAAAATCTGCAACATAAACATTTTCCCCCACAAAAAATGATGAGCCTTAGCTAGTACGAGTATCATGGTGTTGTTTTGGTTAAGATTAACTCTTAAAACTGAATAATGCAGTATATAGGAAACTTCCATGATGCAAGAGTTACACAATACTGGAAATCCAAGTCCAAATTGATCAAACCAAATTCCACTTAATAACCGTATTGACTATTAAGATGGGGAAGAGATGTAGTAATTTATAGTTGTGTTACTATAGAAACATAATTATACGTAAGAATCTTTGTCATAATATTTATGTTTCTGATGTTTTTATCAGTTGAGTATAGTTGAGTATCATTGTTAATAATATTTTCCATATATATAATGGGGTGACTACAATGGTATGTTCAACAGTATAATGTAAAATCATTTATGTTTTGCTTGGAGTGTGTACTGTATTGCATTTCAAATGATTACCATACCCTTCTGCCTACGCTTCATGGCGAGGGTAATTACCAACTAATTATAATTATGGGAGGATTGCATGGTTGTTATCAGTTGCACTTTCTGGACATCACTAGAAATATATATATATATATATATAGTTGGTACATGAATGTGTATAGGCCAAGCTCACATTCCATATTTGTTTCTTTATTCCAATTACAATTATTATTTTATGTTTTAATCCTTGCCTGTGGATACGGAGAGGAGGGTTACTAATCTGGTTTACATAGTAATAATTATTATTATAAGTATAATTATAAATTCTCAACTCTTTATTTTTACAGGGTCTGAGTCATCCTATGTTTTCAAAGTTCATTCTGGAGGTTTTAAAGCTGGTGAATGTGCTTACTTCATGCTTGATGGACGTATGATTCCTGGTGAAAGCAAACATGGTATCAATGTTGTCATACCTGACTCTTCTAGTCAATCATGTCATCGTGAAACATTTGATACTTGCAAAGAAGAGAACGAGTCCACTAGATTTTGTGAATTTATAAACTTGTTACAAATTGGAACACTAATTGGTATAGGAGTAAGAGATGATGCTGAAGATTTTTTGACTGAAGATGCTAAGAAGACCATAAAGAGTTTAGGTGGCAAACAGTTTGTCGATATAAAATTTTGTTCCTCCTATGCTCTGGTGGCTATCATAGGACATCCTGACTATACACTGGAAGCACTAGCTCATGGTAAATCACCAGCTACTGTCAGTTATTGGCTACCATCAAATGGAATTTCTGGTATTCTGGAAGATCAAAGGTGTATTTTAAAGGTAACTTCAGCAGGCTATCAAAATGGTGGAATACTTGATATACAAGCTGTTCATTTAGGTTATTCTTTTGGAATAAACAACTCTTCATCTTCTGCTGGTGACAGTTTGTATGCTGGTTTTATTAACCTAAAGAGTAAGCTTTTGAGCTTAAAGACGTATGATGCTTGTGGTACCAAGGAGAGCTTGAGTACACTTGAAACTGAGCTTACCCAGGGCGACATCATTTATGTATTTGCTAAAGCATACATCGATGAAAGCTTTAGTGATTCTTTCCATGATATGATGGAGACCCTTGGAAGCACGTCCCACAAACAATTGCAACACAGTTCTTCTTGGATATTCATTGGAAACTCATCCAACAAAACAGCAATTGCAGAAGCTATAGATCACAAGGCCAAAGTAGCCATTGCAACTGTTTTTCCAATGACTTGCTAGAATAAGATGTATATAATAATAGTTATGCTTCAGCTGATTTTTTGTCGATTTACTATACACTAATCATTTTATTTAGTGTGAATGAGATTTTAAATAATAATTAATAATAATAATTTGTTATTTAGCTATGAAGCATGAATATCATAATTACAGTGTGTCGTTATGCTTCCTCATTTAGCCATACGTCAGCCACGCCAGATTATTATTTATGCCATATAGGATGTAGCAGTTCTATCGGCGAATCAGACTGCAATCACACTTTACACTTGTGGCGCACTGCGAGTGATTTCGTTGTTCATAGCCTGATCACTTTACATCATGTGATATCGTTTGATTAGTGAATGTGCTCATCATCTTTCTATAATGGCTACTAATGAGTGAATTATCATATTATAATATTTATCTTTACTTTTCTTGTTAATGGAAACAATTTGGTACATCAGATATTCACCTCTTGATCAAACCTGAAATACATATATACAAGTACTGGTTTGTGTACTATAATATTAAATATAATTATGTGTTACTTGTTATATTGTTACAATTATGTATTGATTAATTTAATTATCAGAACAATATAAATGTAGAGCTCAATACTCCACTACAGTCAATATAGTATTGTTGGAGAGGAGTAGTCTCGTGAGCCAGCCCCTTCACTTTAGGAGGAAGGGTCTAGTGAACTGCCAACAAGCTACTTGTAACAATCTTGCAGCCCAATCAGCAGTGGCGTAGCCAGACCAAGAAATGAAGGGTGGCACGGCGTGCAAAGCACGCCGCGAAAAATTTTCGGCTAATTAATTATTTGTGAGGGGCGTGGCAAATTACACCGAGACTGCCGTTCATTGATCAAGATTTACAAACACAAATCCTCGTCTACATCTGACTCACGCTCTGACAGTACTCTAAGATGGTTTAGATTAACTTTTCATCAATCAAAAATAACTAACCTTTTCCTAGAGTGGACTGGTGCTAGAAAATTAGTAATAATTGACTGCCTCAGCCATTTTATCTCATGGTCAGCAGGAGGGCCCATAATCTTTTAAGGGTGGCCAGGCCCACCCTGGCCACCCCATAGCTACGCCTATGCCAATCAGATTGCAGGAAAACTGATGATAAGCATAAGGTTGTACTCTAATGAGCGTGGGCGTTAGGTACGATTTTCTTTTTTTATTGCAGAATTCAAAAGTCCGTCCCATGCGCTGGTCAGCGCAGTCGAATGGAATCCATAACTAGTTGGGTGGAACGATGTAGGAGAGGCCGAACAACCCAGTCATCACGGCATATTTTCCTCCATTTTTCTAATTAATATTCATTATGATGACGTTTTAATTGATATTTTTCAATGAATATGATTAATATAACTATATTCATAATTCTTTATGTAATATGACGACACATTTTTCTAAATACTAAATACGGAAATTTACTGACGAAAACGAACATAATTAACTTTAATAATAGTAATGTAACTTTCCACGCCCATAATTTTAAATTTGAAAATTAAAAAAATGGAAGATTGTCTGTTCCAGGGACGAATAGAACTGTAAGTTCTGGGATCATGACGGGAATGAGTCTAATATGTGTATTCTGTGAATCAGTGTATCGATATTAGTTTGTATATGATCTAAATGAGCCAGATTTCCATCAGACACTGTACTAAAGAATGTGTATCATTACAGAATGGTGTTGATAACGTATATATACGATTAGAATATGGATTATATATAGTCTTGTGTAGCCAGACCGAATCTACTACGAAGGAAGGGTCTGATCAACTGACTGTACTATCATTCGTCTAGAGTGTCATGTATCTGGCAAACTGATAATTGAATTCATACAGCTGGCTAAGTATAATTATGAATATACTTATTTTGATTATGAATATTATTAGCAGTTTGTTGCCCACTAAAATAGCCAAAAATCTGGCTAAACTCTTGACGAACGCTATATAGTACAGTGGGTTGACCTGATCCTTCCTTTGTAGTAGGCATCTGGCTACGCTAGACTAGATCATATACTGATGGCTGGCTCACTGTTAGTACATGTATTTTATGTCTATACATGTATTTCATGTGTACTTACACACAATGTACGTGTTATAGTACATGTACATTTGCATACATACATTCATATTTGTAATATGTGTTGTTTTTTTTTGCAGGACTATTTCATTTTTATTAGTAATGAGTATTGAGTGTTGTACAGAAGATTACTGCTCATATAGAAACCAGTGCAAGACAATGCCAGGTAACTAACTGAACATATGTATTTCCTTCTAGATGCAATATTACCTCCTAGATGCAATATTACCTCCTAGCTGCAATATTACCTCCTAGCTGCAATATTACCTCCTAGCTGCAATATTACCTCCTAGATGCAATATTACCTCCTAGATGCAATATTACCTCCTAGATGCAATATTACCTCCAAGCTGCAATATTACCTCCTAGATGCAATATTACCTCCTAGATGCAATATTACCTCCTAGCTGCAATATTACCTCCTAGATGCAATATTACCTCCTAGATGCAATATTACCTCCAAGCTGCAATATTACCTCCTAGATGCAATATTACCTCCAAGCTGCAATATTACCTGTACTAATGGATGTACTGGTAATGAATACGTAGTAATACTATGTGTTTTATGGGAATCAGTGTATTGATATTGGTTTGTACATGATCTAAAGAGCCAGATTTCCATCATACACTGTATTTATCATTACAGAATGCTTATATTATTATGTATGTATGTATGTATGTATGTACGTATGTATGTAAACTATGTATGTATGTATGTATGTATGTACGTATGTATGTAAACTATGTATGTATGTATGTACATGTATGTATGTATGTATGTATGTGTGTATGTATGTATGCATGTATGTATGTATTATTTACTCATCTTGTTCTTTTATTAATTAGGATGATGTTCCAGGTCCAATTGCTGTATGCTTCCCTTGTATCTGATGACACTTTAAAATCGATTAATCAGACACATGCAGTCTTTGTTGATGTAATTAAATATGGCTTGTATACATGTACATGTAGTCTTGTACATGATTACTTGTATTTACTTTAGGCTTGTATACATGTACATGTATGTGTAGTCTTTTACATGATTACTTATATATATGTACTTGATTACTTGTATAAATGCACATGTAGTCTTGTACATGATTACTTGTATACATGTACATGATCACATTTACTCATCTGTCTATCCATCCACTCATCTATCCATCCACTCATCTATCTATCCTTCCATTCATCTATCTATCCATCCACTCATTTATTCATCCATTCATCTATCTATCCATCCACTCATTTATTCATCCACTCATCTATCTATCCATCCACTCATTTATTCATCCACTCATCTATCTATCCATCCATTCATTTATCTATCCATCCATTCATCTATCTATCCATCCACTCATCTATCTATCCACTCATCTATCTATCCATCCACTCATTTATCTATCTATCCACTCATTTATTCATCCACTCATCTATCTATCCATCCATTCATCTATCTATCCATCCACTCATTTATCTATCTATCCACTCATTTATCTATCTATCCACTCATTTATTCATCCACTCATCTATCTATCCATCTATCTATCCATCCATTCATTTATCTATCCATCCACTCATCTATCTTTCTATCCACTCATCTATCCATGATTCCCATTCTTATGTCTCTTATCCCACATTCTCATTCCCATTTTTGTCTTTATCTCTATCCCCTTATCCTCATCTCTATTCCTATTCTCATTTTCATCCCCAATCCTCATCCCTATTTCTATCCTTATCCTTGTTCCTATTCCTATCCTCATATCATTTCTACCTCTCTTGTTCAATTCTTTCTCTCATCTTGTTCATTTCTTTTTATCAAATGATTCTAGGATGATATTCCAGGAAATCTTTTATGTTCAAATCAAGTGTTGAGCTCTTGAGTATGTTTGATTCTGAGGGAGCTAACTGTCGTCATGTGGATGCAGACAGACAAAACATACAAATAAATATCGTCGAGATTGACAATTCAAAAGGAATATTGGAAACTGTAAGTACACACATAAATACATACATACATACTATCATTCGTCTAGAGCGTCATGTATCTGGCAAACTGGTAATTGAATTCATACAGCTGGCTAAGTATAGTTATGAATATACTTATTTTGATTATGAATATTATTGCAGTTGGTTGCCCACTAAAATAGCCAAAAATCTGGCTAAGGTACATGCACATGTACATATAATCATGTACTTTGCTATTTCTGTTTTCTTGCTGTTTCAGTTTTGATACATTCAAAACATATGTGTACAATGTACTTGTACATTAGTCTCGCATAGCCAAACCCAACTTACTATGAAGGAGAGGTCTGGTCAACCCACTGTACATGTACTAGCTAAAGAGTTTAGCCAGAGTTTTTAAAAACCATCATCAAAATACATATATTCATAACTATACTTACTTTGTATTTTGCTTTATAGCAGTGTAAATACTTATGTAGGGTTATATGTAAGTTGTTTGTTTAATTTTGTGACCTACATTAATTTTCCAACCTTGTTCAAACACTTTTTGCGTTTTGACGTTTCTACATCTTTAATTTTTATTCAAAATGGTTTTTATTATTCTTGTAATATATTATGTACAAACACATGATACATGTACATGTACATCTATTCCTACATGTATATCTATATAGTACACACTACACATATATAATGATCATACAACTGTATAATTATATACTAATGATTGTTATATATATATAATATGTAAATGTATAATCATTACATATGTATCTTATTATATATATATATATATATGTATATATTATATACATATACATTGTATATATTATTATATATACATGTATATATATCACATACATATGTAATGATTATACATGTACGTACATACATATATACATATAATGATTATCCATGTACATGTACAAGTACATGTACATATAATTATAATATTTACCAGGTATGCAAAGTTAATACATTAGCAATTTCAACAACTCAGGTATCTGTCAGTGTAATGTGAATAATATTTGTCATATTTAGTTGTCGTTGTTCATGTTATGCTTTGTGGATATCTCACTCAGGTATCTGTCAGTGTAATGTGAATAATATTTGTCATATTTAGTTGTCGTTGTTCACGTTATGCTTTGTGGATATCTCACTCAGGTATCTGTCAGTGTAATGTGAATAATATTTGTCATATTTAGTTGTCGTTGTTCATGTTATGCTTTGTGGATATCTCACTCAGGTATCTGTCAGTGTAATGTGAATAATATTTGTCATATTTAGTTGTCGTTGTTCACGTTATGCTTTGTGGATATCTCACTCAGGTATCTGTCAGTGTAATGTGAATAATATTTGTCATATTTAGTTGTCGTTGTTCACGTTATGCTTTGTGGATATCTCACTCAGGTATCTGTCAGTGTAATGTGAATAATATTTGTCATATTTAGTTGTCGTTGTTCACGTTATGCTTTGTGAATATCTTACTCAGGTATCTGTCAGTGTAATGTTGTCATATTTAGTTGTCGTTGTTCACGTTATGCTTTGTGGATATCTCACTCAGGTATCTGTCAGTGTAATATGAAATTGTGAATTACTTTCTACCATAGTTGTCATTGTGTTATATATGTTACTCATGTATCTGTCAGTATGTTGTTGTACATATCGTACTCATTTTAATGTGAATTACCTTCTTGTTTCACCATATTTATACCCATGTACTGTCCGTGTGGATTCTTTGTCTATATGGGCCGCAGTAAAACTATTTTGTTTAATTAATGCATAATTATTTTTATGTGCTGCACATTTTCTTGTAATTTTTGTTTCTCTACAATGATATCTTATATACTATAATAATAAATAAAATTATGTAAATGTACATATAGCTGTAGTTATTAATTAATTATTATGAAATCCTGGCTTTAGGATACCATATTATTCATCATTTTAATTTATTTTCCTTTTTTCATTCCTTGGTTAGGTTTGAATTCATTTTTCCATAAGTTGGATGTTCGTCATGAAAAAAAGAGGAAGTCCAAGTGGGTAGAAGCAAAAATTCGGAGAGCAGGATCACCTTCAAAGAGACCAGCGCCAACTGATTGCCCCACTGCGTTCGTTTCTGTGGATGAAGATCCAACTGCTACAACGGGTACAGACACTCAAGTACTATCTCAAGAATCCGGCAGTACTAGTACCAGCACTAGCTATAGTACTGATGATATTGATGAACTTGATTACAACTCAGATTCTTTTACGCGCCACGCCCATTAATTGACCAAGCCCCCGGGAATGATGTAACTTCCTTAACTACGTATACAACGCATACTCGCGTAAGTGGACACAAGAAAATATATATATAAACATACATCGAACCCGTGGGAAAGCAATCATAGGGACCAAAAAATCTTGCCACAAATAGCTTGACAAACAAAAAAAATCAAAATTTTAGTTATTACAAAAAATCCATTGTGTTATTATTTTGGGGTGCTTGACGAAGTGCTCATTGCCTGCACAATGGAATCTTTCATGATGATATTGTCAATTATAGGCTTCATTGCTTGGTATAAAAATTCCACATGTTTTCTAGAAACCATTTCATCTTTGAATGAATGGGTCCAGACAATATTTAAAGAATCCCCGACTCCATGCTCCATCCTCAAATACTGCCAGGTATCCGCATCCGTCAGACAATGTATAATTGGTGTGAATTTTTTGATACAATAATATCCTTGTATCAGAACTTCCGTTATGTAATATGGATTTATTTTACTGTAGTCCAATGGTATCTGCGGTTTGTATTGAAAGAGTACTATCGGTCTTCTTTTCACCTTCCCTTCCTGGCGGAAAAAAAAATTGGTCTATAGACAATAACAAACTAATAAAAGCAGTACTTACTTCAATAAAAAGTATAGCTACATCACTTGCATAATCAGGCCCGGACTTTCCCGTTGCAACTAGACGATACTCGTAGTCGACCTTTAATTCAAATTGAGATTCTATCTTTTGTATTGCAAATGCAAGTCGAGAAATTATCATTCCTACCAGGCAACGGCCCGCAGCCTCCTTAGAGGCTAGATCAACTGTCAGAGATCGATAAATAGTTAGGTGAGGGTTTATATCTTCAAATGATGATTCGTCGATAACTATTTCTTCACTTTCAGGTAAATTTAAAGGGGCTTTGAAAATGTGCTTAACTGCACCTATATCATCTATAATTGATGAATTTTGCAGAAGGCGTGCATACAATTCTCTTCTGTCAGAAGCACTCAAGTTTGAACTAGGACTTAGTTGACAATTTTCGAGTCTCTCAACGGTAGTTAGTGGAAGAATACTAGCCTGCAATAAAAGTAAACATTATCACATACCAAAATATTGGCACTGTGTTCACACAATTTACTATAATTATGGCTGTACTTATCAATTTCGTGTGAAGTTGTCAAGTTTTTGTATATATAATTATGTTAATGTTACGTCATGGTATATAAAGTTTATAATCACTGAGCGCGAGGCGAAGGTGATTATAAGCCTGATATTGCTCAAGTGGGCATGACGCGAAGCCCGAGGGTGAGGTGAGTATAAATGTGATATACACCAAGTGGGGGTGGTGTAATAAATTTATTTCATGACGAAAGCCATGCTTCAAAGGAAACGTAAATGGGCAAGCACATGCTTTAGGCTGTAGCCATGCTTCAAAGGAAACTACACATACGTAAATGGGCAAACACATGCTTTAGGCTGTAGACAGAGTAGAGACAGTAAAGCATCAAAGAAAGCGTCCTCGTGAAATGACCCACACCCAACTAAAAAGTGCAAATTGTCCCTTTCTCTTAAGAACCGTGATAGATTTAAGGCGATAACGGACGAGAAGCTTGACACGATGTCAAAGCTGCAAGTGCCAAAGAAATCAAGTCGATGGGCAATGACCAATCTAAGAGAGTGGCATGATGATAGGAATTCAAGTGCCAAATGTCCCAGAACTGTTGAGCCCAGAGGCCTCGAAAGAAGTTCTCAATACCTGGCTGTGTGTATTCATCACTGAAACTAGAGGCAAGAATGGTGAACCTTATCATCCAAAGACTCTCCAATTCTTACTTTCAGGTATACTTTGCCACATGAAAGCACAACATTCTCATTATCTGAGTTTTATGGATAAGGATGATCCTAGTTTCAGAAAGTTTAATGTGACGCTTGATAACTTATTGAAATCACTCAGAGCTGATGGTGTTGGTGCTGACTCCATGCAAATAGAAACCATTACAAGTGACGAAGAAGATCAACTATGGATATCAGGTGTTCTAAATGTTGATAGCCCAAAAGGACTACTTAGCTGTGTTTTACTAGATCAATTTTTCTTTTTTTTTTGGTTAGGCTTTTGTTACTGATTTCTGTACATCATTTATCATTTTGTAGTTAATCATTTTGTTGGCAACATCTTTTTTTTTTGCTTGTTGTGAATTTGTGTTAACCACAAACAGCTACTTGAGGAGGAGAGTATTATCAGTTTTATACCACAGTATTTTCCTTTGAAGCATGGCTTCATATATATATATATATATATTTATACCTAAAATGAATATTCATCCTTTGATGTGATGAGGTGTCTAAATGACGAATATACCTGGTATCACATGACATGTCGACTAGGAGGTAGATAATCGCGAGTTAGATACCTGGGATCACGCGACACGAGGTATATAATTTTTTGTTATTCACCTAGCCACAACAAGGCAAAAAGGAGGGTTTAGTTGTGATATTGTGGTACAAAAATAACAACTTCAAAAAAGTATGGAATTACCGACACAGCAAAAGAAAATACAATTTGAAACACTTCAACTATTGAAGCTCAGCAGAATATTATTATGATAACGCTCTGACACATGCAGCATAATTTTCATTCTTGGAGTACTGATTGTACTGTAGTATAGGAAGACAGCAAGGCGAGTATGAAGGCAACGTCCTCACTTTACTCACATATATATATAATTATTATAATACATGTAAATAGTGTATATAAGGAAGGTGTTTGCCATGATTAAATTTGTCTATGCATGTCATACACCTCCATTCTCTTTATCACACCCTCACAGTACCAACTGTAAATTACAGTTAGTACTGTGATCAATACATGACTATCTTCTGTAATGACAGTAAATGTTATTTTGTGTATAAATGCTTACACATTCAATTGAGTTTATAATTGATTGTACTAAGGCCTCATCTTTCTCTATCACATCCATGAGTATTACCCTTTGTATCTCAACAGGAAGTTTGACCAGCACATCACAATCCAGTCCTTTTGATTCGAATATATTCATGAGGCTAAATTAAATAGAGAGAAGTATAATTATAATACATGCGTGTGTGTGTGTGTGTGTGTGTTTAATAATAAGGTCAATGTGTGGTTGGATGCACCAGAAGTGGCTTAGTACACTTGGGTTGACACCAACCAAAAACAAAGAGTGCTGTCTATTGCTCACAACACCGAAGCTGACTTTTCCCCACAGAGAAGTATATTTCTCTCCCGAGGCTAGCATGAGTATTGGGCTTCTTAAGTTTAATGCTTTTTTCAACAGCTTTAGGGGCTGTAGGACAACCTTCAGTGCTGTCACATGGGCAGGTTTATTTGTGTTTGTAAATATTTTCATAAATAGTATTTAACAATTTTAACTTTTAACATATTCACATATGCTTTGATGTTATTGGACTGGGATAGTCTGGCCTTGGGAACCAGAAAGGGGGGTTAAAGACATCTTTGGTGGGATCCCAACCCTCCCCTCTCTATCCGTATCTGGAAATGCTTAGAGTCCTGTTCACCAATGCACCAGTAAATACATGTAATAATAAATTACTTACAAAACCCTGAAGTCAAATAATTTTGTAAGGGCAACTGTGGACAATCTGAATTATATGTATACCGATCAGATTGTTTCGACCTATTGGGTCTCATCAGCACAGTGTATCCCAAATTCACAATACATTGTGCAGAATGTTATATAATAATTATTTTGAAAAGTTTCTATGTAGTACCATGTCTAGTACCTCCAGAGGTACTGGTAATAGATACTACTACAGCTTTCAGAATTGGACTGAAAAACTGAAATACTTACTCGATGTTTCAGATGAGTCAGAAGATATATAACTTTACCATTTCTAGTACAGTCAGCACCTTCAGAATCAAAGTAGAGTGTGCTATAGTAAATGCAGGTAGACAACATACATACATACATACATACATATTTCATACATACATACACACATAAACATTAATCACACACACTCACACGCACACACACACACACACGCACACACACACACACACACACACACACACACACACACACACAGAAATTAAGAAACTGAGAAAATGCTCGTTTTCGAATCAAAAACCATAATATTGGATTGGTATCAGTTATTGGTACCAGTTATTGGTACATTCAGGCATGTATACACACACAGTAACTATTCTTGTTTCCCAATCACACTTGTAGTGAGGGTTATGAACTACATGTACAAGTGCATTCATTTTTAAAGCACTTAAATACTTAAAAAACAAGTAGCTACACAAATTAGTATCTCCACAAATTGTGGTCATTACATTCTTATACACAATGGTGGTGTAATTAATTGTTTAATGCACATTGTTTGGGGTCAAGTATACTGGTGAGTACTCACTCATACAGAGATCATGAATGACAACAGTTATCTACTATTCAGTGTACATCAGGTGACATTGACCCACATTATACTGATCACCTAATCATTACAATTAAGTACTTATCTGATCATCCCCTTCAAGATGTTATGACAAAATAACAAGGGTAAATAATCACAGGAGCCCATAAAACTAGGAGCAGGTAACGTAGGTATTCACGTTTCGTAAGTGGCCTGCATCAGTATTTCCTTTTATGGAAGTGTGATAAGGACTAAAAGAGGGTGTGATTTGTTGATGAAATACGTTATATGACGTTATGTATTATACGTACGCAGCTACGCGCACGCGTTACTCAATCAACTGCTGAAATATTGACTTTCTTGTAGGAGTTTCTACTACGAAACTAGCACAGAATTTAGTCCACTCTACTGAAAGACGCAACTGACGCTGACTTCTAGTTACATACTTCCACCCATAAAGAGAGCAGAATTCGTCGAGTCCATCTTTCAACAACTCCTTAAACGAGGGTCTACATTTCATGGCTGTCCAAAACATTTTTCTATCATAAAATAAATGAATGTGTTGCTCCTTTTCTACTTCTTTTATCACTGCTCCTTCCAGAATACATATATCCGCATCTTTCAAACGCAAGGCTATCTTCTTTCTCGCCTATGATTATGTGTCATAGACTCGTTTGCTAGGTGCAAATTCCAGCATATTCCATATATGGAAGTATCACTTCAAGTGTCATTACGAAACGTGAAACTGCTATATAAGCCTGACTTGCCCGCTCCTAGTTTTATGGGCTCCTGATAATCATATGACTGTCTGAGTCAAGAAATGTGTGGCCAGGGATGTGAAAAAGACTGATCATGTGACTTAACATAGTGAGGTATGAGCTTTTGTTTATTGTCAATTATTGGTCAATTTGCGTTAGTTATGGCTATTGCTTGTTATAACTAAAAGTCACAATGCCTTACTAAAAAGGGTTTTAGTTATAGATAACTAAAACAACACTAGGTTGTGTGTGTGTGTGTGTGTGTGTGTGTGTGTGTGTGAGAGAGAGAGAGAGAGAGAGAGAGAGAAAGGGGTTCTTTAGGAACTTTTAGTTATCTAAAACCCTTTTAGTAATTACCTAAACTATAATTAAACTACAAGTTTGAGAAACCAGGAATACTACTAAAAGTAGTCATTTTGTCATACACAAGGGCAACCAAAAGAGCTCTAACCTGGACATGTATCTCCTCTGTATGTCAACCTGAGGTCCTTTTGTTGGTATTTGATGTAAGATCACCCCTTGTGTAATGTACATAGGGGGGGGGATGTATCTCTTGTCACTCAAGCATGTATTCTGTGGTTTGTAGAGTATACTTATATGAAGTGACAACCCTGAGTAGTAGCCTCAGAATCTGACTCCATTGTTTTGCATGCAGAGTACCCCATCAGCTAATTATTTATTAAAGTGTATGCCATCCCAAAGACTAAATGATCTTTGGTATATTTAGTGAAATCAACATAAAAGTTGGTTTTAGCTAAGGAAATAGTCCTTTTCAAACAACGAGTCCAAAAATGTAATTACTTTTTATTGCATGTGAAATCACATCCGGACTGCTGTTTGGGCCTCGGAGCATCACGTACGCCATATACATGTGTGTATAACCATACAAAACATCGCATGTTTGGACTGCTATAAGCGCTGAAATCTACCGTATATGTTAATAATGAATGTACCATAAGAAATTTTAGACAATGAGCATTGTGTCAGTGTTGGTTGTATACTCATAGCCCCTTCAGAGACAGAGAAACAGCAGTTCAAAGAAGGCAAGTCTATGTTGGAGTGTGTGTGCTGAAGTAACTGGAGGCTCTTTTAACAGTGAACAGGAACAAGTAGGTCTAAGAATAAGCACTGTATGTATTGATAACGAAAGCCTGAAAATTATTCTTTTATATATATAGTTGAATAATGGAACTTAGACTTGCCTTTATTGAACCGCTGTTTCTCTGTCTCTGAAGGGCTACGAGTATACAACCAACACTGACACAATGCTCATTGTCTAAATTTCTTATGGTACATTCGTTATTTACATATACGGTAGATTTCAGCACTTATAGCAATCCAAACATGCGATATTTTGTATGGCTATATATGGCGTACGTGATGCTCCGAGGCCCAAATGGCAGTCCGGATGTGACATGACGTTACTATATATTCAATTAAAATACTTTCTCTTAAATGAAATGGGCTATTGCAAACCTACACACACTGTGAAATATTGTTGACAGTGTTTTTTAATTGGCAGTTTGGTGGTTTTGGATCAAATTACCAATTAATCTACATACCACATGTTTTCGTTCTAACTTCTATATTTTACACAACACAAACTTTTAACTTACTTAGATAGAGGACCTTCTAACAATGTCATAAATACCAAAATCATGGATTGTTAGTGGGAGGAAAGCAGCAAGGCGAGTGTTTGAAAGTGCAGTGGCCAGTGCCAACATCCACACTTAGCATCTTTGTCAGTTCAATTGCTTATAACTTTGGATTTTTGCACAAGCTTAAAGCACATTTAGTAGACTGAAAACTAGAAATGTGGTTGAAAATATAAAAGGGCTTCAAAAATGCATACTGATGACATCCATCAAAATTTGTAATAAAGTGCACCCCCCTACAAACACAAACAAGTGCAATGTCAACAGCTCACACTTAGCAATATCATAAGTACACCCAGAGGCTAGGGCCACTTCAGCCACAAGTTGCTCCCAAATACATGTATTAGCTTCCATTCTTAAGTGGTCATTAATGTGAACGAAAACATGTTGGTCATATCACTATTCAGGTGTGTATATACACACACACAGCAACTATTCTTGTTTCCCAATCCCACTTGTAGTGAGGGTTATGAACTACATGTACAAGTGCATTCATTACCCTCGCCGCGTAGCGTAGGCGGAAGGGTACGGTAATCGTTTTGTCTGTGTGTCTGTGTATCTGTGTGTGTGTGTGTTAGCAATTTTTCTGAAAAATATAAACATTGACATTTCAAAAGGGGTACTGGTAGACTTCAAATTATACAAGGAAAAAAAATAACGTAGGAATTCTTCTAAAACCTTTTGGTTCTAAAGTTATGACAATTTTTATAACTCACAGTTGCCGTTTTACGACTTTAGGATGAAACGAGGGCAATAACGAGAGTAAATATGGACACACAAAACACAAGTGATCCTGTTTCATGGCTGTCGCTCGCCAAGAAACACTTCAAACCAAAAACAATCGAGGTAATGGTTGCTACTACACCACCATTGTTGCAAAATAGAAAGCTACCTAGCTCCACCTACAGGTATGTGCACGTGCGCATGCTTGCAGCAAAGCGTCACGTACTAAACACGTTGGAGACTTTAGAGTTAGACTTCAGACATTTTTCATTGTTTTTCGAAGGAAAACAGAGAATAAGATGTAAGATATATATACAAATTATACATTTCTTTCATTGATATTCTTATTTTGTCTTTTAGGATATAAAGTTATAACAGTTTTAATCCCCATAAATGTTTATCAAATTTATGTGTATTCCATGTAAAAAAAAAGTATTGTTTGTTTCATACACAAACTTTATTATATTTTGAAAACAATTGTAGTGCTTTGTATTACTTTGCCACATAGGCGAGGGTCCCGTCCTGACGGCGCTCGTTTTTAAAGCACTTAAATACTAAAACAACAAGTAGCTACACAAATTAGTATCTCCACAACATTATTATACAATGGTGGTGTAATTGTTTAATGCCATTGTTTGGGGTCATGTATACTGATGAGTACTCCAGAGATCGTGAATGGCCTCTATTATTCAGTGCACATCAGTTGACATTGACCCACATTATACTAGTCACCTAATCATTACACATTATTAAGTTCTTATGTGATCATCTTTCATGAGGTAAAGAATGTTGACAAAATAAGAAGGGTAAACTGTCTGAGTCAAGAAATTCAATGTGTGTGGCTGGGGTTGATACTGTGGGTACTGTGGGTTTGCATGTGACAAAGACTGATCATGTGACTTAATATAGTGAGGTATGAGCTTTTCATCAAACTGATTATATATTGTCATTTTAGTTAGTTACGGTTATAACTAAAAGTCAAAATACCTTACTAAAAAGGGTTTTAGTTATAGTTATAATTAACTAAAACAACACTAGTATGTGTATGAGAAAGGGGATTTTTAGTCCCTTTTAGTAATTACCTAAACTATAATTAAACTAAAAGTTTGAGAAACCAGGCATACTACGACTATAACTAAAAGTAGTCATTTTGTCACACACAGGGGCACACAATAGAACTCTAACCTGGACATGTATCTCCTCTGTATGTCAACCTGAGGTCCTTTTGTTGGTATTTAGGTTACATTAATGTAATGTATCACCCCTGACACAAACAAATGTGGATTGGAATCACTGTGAGAAAAGAAAACACATAATTGATGAAGACATACAGTATCCCCTATGATTGCTTTGTGGTGTCCCACATTCAGTAATCATGCCTGACTTTCTCATGCTGAAAAACAACAGACTATTACCAAATCATCATAAAAATTGCTACACACTACCATTAACATGCATACATAACATACATGTACATGTGTGTCTGGATACATGGATACTATGTACATTTCTGAGAAATATGATTGATATACGTACAAGAAAAAAGGCAGCAGACATTCATTCTTAACGATTAAAAAGTTGCTCTACCATCAGTGATTCCAGGGGAGAAACAACCAACATCATGTAGCAACTTCAAACTTCACTGTTCTTACTTGCATCCTTCATATATTTGTATTACTTGGTAGCAAAATAGACCAGAAAACAAAAGTGTCATTATTGGAGCACACAGAGTTAACAGCTACCACCTGTTACTCTTATATAATCATGCAATCCTTTGGGAACAAGACAATGCCTATATATCTTCTTGTATCTGGACACACAAATTGTGTGTGTGTGTGTGTGTGTGTTGTGTGTGTGTGTGTGTGTGTGTGTGTGTGCGTGTGTTGTGTGTGTGTGCGTGTGTGTGCGTGTGTTGTGTGTGTGTGTGTGTGTGTGTGTGTGTGTGTGTGTGTGTGTGTGTGTGTGTGTGTGTGTGTGTGTGTGTGTGTGTGTGTCAGCAAAGTTTGCACATGCACATGCAATGTTTTCCTGGCTAACTTTTATCCCTTATCCATCCTGAAAAGGCCTCATGTGTTGACCTTAAAAGGCCTACATATAATGTGTAGTCATTGACCCTTACCCTAATTTGTAAGTATGACTACATGTACACATGAATGTTAAACTTACCACATTGAAACATTCTTCAAACTGTGCTAATGTTACACACAGTAGATCATCAGGGAGCCTCAGACAACAATAAGTTTCTGTCCCTTACTGTATAAATGTATTACTGTATGCATCTAGTACACCTTTGGCAATGTACATGCAGTAGTGAAATTTCACAATAACGTCACAATATAATATTCTAGAAATACCCTGATATTGCTAGCTAATAAAGAAAATATTTGAAGATTCTAAACCTGAGGTCCTACCTACTATGTCTGGTAAAGATATATGGCAAAAAAGTATCCCTATGATTGCTTTGTGGTGTCCAACATTCATTAATCATGGCTGACTTTATCATGCCCAAAGCACAACAGCCTGTTATAGTTATTATTTTGATTATCTACTCTTCTTATTTTTTAAAGGATCTTGTAGAACTTTCAGGCAGAACAGCTTTTATATTAATGTTTCTATGTAAGTTATAATCATCTGCTGGTCTGTAGAGTTAGAGAATGCTTTCTATTATGTGCCATGCCCATTAATTGACCAAACCCTCCAGAATGACCCAACTTCCTTAATTACATTATTGGCAATCATAAGGGATGGCCCTACAGGCCATAAAAATGCACAGCACAAAGATATAAGGTATGATCCTTATCAGGTGTTAACAATTAGCAGCTGCCATTCTCAGGTTCATCACAGTAGGGAAACCAGTTTGAAGGTCATGGGTATTTTGCATAGAAGGGGAACCAATAATCACCACTTCCATGTTGTAGAGTGGTTTGGCATATTTGTAGATACTGGTTTTTGTATTTATTTATGTGTGACATCTGCTCTGTGGGCTGTGGCTGTTTACTGAAAGTGAATAGAGGTTACACAGGGAAACTACCATCAATCCTTCCATCAAATAGAGTATATGAAAATAGTTGAAATGAGAGTCTTAAACAGCCTACAGACAGAGTTCCATTCGTCACATACCATCCGTCACTATCCTCCCATAGAACCATCATCCATAAACTTTTTGAAAAATCAGATTGAGAAAAACCAGTATCTATCTACATATTTTAATTTGCCAAACCATGACATGGAAGTGGTGATTAAATGACCCCCTACTATGCAGGAAAACCATTGGATACAAGACCTTCAAAATTGTTACCAGACTGAGGTCCTTTATCATATCTTATATCATCCATAGCTAATAGCCACATCAAAGTTACAGACAGGTGTTATATACAAGATATACACCCAACCACAGGTGGATATGAAACCACAGGGCTGATAAAAGACTTATAATGATAGATTGCAGTCTGAGCATGCACAGTGAAGTTGTAAATTGAGAAGTCCAGGTAACATTGATGTACATGTTACATGTAGGTAAAGAATATATTATATATAGCATGGCTTCTCGGTGTGTATCAGCAATATCAGCAATATCAGCCCTTCACCCCTTGATAGCAGCCCGTGGCTTATAGCCTTGGGCTGCTATCTTGGGGTTCAGGTCTGATATTGCTGATACACACCTCGAAGCCATATTATATACATTTTGTACATAACTTTGTGCATCATTCTTAAAAGAGCACAGGTCATGTAATTAAAGTGAACTGAGGAAATAATTTATAATAATTTACAAAATCAAAGTTGAATAAACTGCAAAAGTTACAAATTCCATATTACAATAAATTGGTGACAGAAATGGTAACAGGATGTCCGGACTTTTAGAACACAGAATGGATAATAAAAACACTGTTACTAATGGCTTGGTTTACAAATATTCACTGGCTAAGGAAACAATCCAAATACCTTGGTGCCATACATACATACATACATACATACATACAATACAATCATACATACACACATACATATGTACATACATACATACATACATACATACATACACATACATACATACATACATACATACCTACAATTGTACATGCATATACACACACATATACACATACATACATACATACAGGGGTGTGGAAACATTGAGCCAACTGCCGGACATTTTGGCCTATTTTTGCCACTCTTGTCCTGCTCCCCATATACTTTGTATACAGTTCAGTTTCGTTTTACCGGACATTCTCTAGATTTATTGGTCAATGTCCTGCATGACTGGCTGTTTCCACACCCCTACATACATACATACATACATGTATATACATACACATACATACATACATACATACATACCTACATGCATATGCACACACATATATACATACATACATACATACATACATATATACATACACATACATACATACATACATACATACATACCTACATGCATATGCACACACATACATACATACATACATACATACATACATACAATACAATCATACATACACACATACATATGTACATACATACATGTACATACATACAAACATACATACATACATACATACATACAGGGGTGTGGAAACATTGAGCCAACTGCCGGACATTTTGGCCTATTTTTGCCACTCTTGTCCTGCTCCCCATATACTTTGTATACAGTTCAGTTTCGTTTTACCGGACATTCTCTAGATTTATCGGACAATGTCCTGCATGACTGGCTGTTTCCACACCCCTGCATACATACATACATACATACATGTATATACATACACATACATACATACATACATACATACCTACATGCATATGCACACACATATATACATACATACATACATACATACATACATATATACATACACATACATACATACATACATACATACGTACATGCATATGCACACACATACATACATACATACATACATACATACATACATACATACATGTATATACATACTTACATACATACATACATGTATGTGAGAAAGTTGTTCAGATAGACATGTATAACACACCCAGAGGCTGTGATTGTGGGCAACCTCAGAATCTAGCCACATAGCAGGTGTAGATACATGTATATGGAGAAAAATATCCCTTTGTGGTGTCATCATTTATATAATCTCTCATAGTGATTATACTGAGCCAATTCAATTGCTACACACTACTATTAACATGCTATTTGTATGAGTATTACATGTGCTTAGATGTGCCCGTAATTTTCTGGGGACATCTCAGCTATTATATTTCGTAATTACATAAACTTACAGACATCTTCTTGGCCAGAATACCAGCTATTGGATCCTCACCCACATAGGACTATTGATTATCAGGATCATTTTGAAGATGAGGACGTACTTCACTCTGTAGGAGGGAAAATGTGTGTGTTTTTGTCCTGTTTACATTCAGAATTAAAATGTAACAACTTTATATGTACTATAAATGCCTCATGTGTGACCTAGCTGTAGCCCGCACACAGTTTGGATCTCTCTCTCTCTCTCTCTCTCTCTCTCTCTCTCTCTCTCTCTCTCTCTCAGGTACATATCCCAACCAATTGACAATAGCTAACATCCCTTCATAATCATTAGGTACAGTAAGATGTGTTACACCATTATTATACCTTATCTGTACTCCTCCAAGTTGAGTATTTGATGAATAAATAAACCTGTCGACCAAGAACCTATAGATAGATAGATAGATAGATGCATACATACATACATATACATACATACATGTACATGTACATACATACATCCATGCATGCATATACATGTATACATACATAGCTACATAGCTACATACATACATACGCACACACGTACATACTGACAAAAAGACCTTGTCCAGTGCTTTAGATCCGTGAAATTTTAACTTGAATATCTCTTTGTCCCAAATTAAGGTAAGATCCTTTACTTATTGGTCTACATGTTGCCTGAGATGGAAATGGGAAGGAGAGGATGAGAGGTTTGTGAATCAGATGAATAAATTTTGACAGTGATATAAAAATGCAACTTGAACAATGACTACATGTATGTATGCACATACATGTACACACATACATACGACAGTACAAAATTACCCCTAAGCTATCAAATTAGGTACACCTAAGTGATAATTACTCAGACTTGGATAGAAGCTTTACAGCACGTTCATGAGACAAAAATCAATTCTAAAAGGAAGCTGCAACACGTCTAAATAATTAAGTGAGGGAGACATTAATTCAAATAACCTAAGATCATAATTGGACAAGAGTAGTGAAAATCAGTCAGCTGATAGCTCACCATTTCCACATCCCTTGTTCAGTATCAGTCCCCTGTTGGGTAGATTTATACCAGTCATGTTAGCCAGCAGATAAATCTGCTGTTCCCACTGAGCACTGCGAGGAGGTATGACTTGGATTTTGCTCGGCACACACAGACACACACAGACACACAAACACAAACACAGACACACAAACAAAGATACACAAACACAAACACAGACACAGACACACAAACACAATTACATAATTACATATAAGTACTAGTATTGATTTAGTTAACTATAACTAAACCCCTTTTAGTAGAGGATTGTGACTTTTATAAAACTACAAGTACACAGCAATATCTTACTTAAATAAAATTGGTCGATAATGGCACTTTTAGTTAGTTGACTAAAACTGAAATCATTTTAGTAAGCCTAAATAGTTTCACTATACTTACAGCATATAACTAAAACTGTGATAACTATAAATAACAGTGGTGATTACACTTATACTGTATGTACATAGAATAGTTACATATATTAAAATACCATGGTTTTCTGTGTGTCCACTTGCTTGTTTGTTCTTCACCTACATATACTCAATTAAAAAAAGGTAAACAACAATTATTTAGTCCCTCAATGTAAAATACAGAGTAAGAGTGAGGCTTGCTTAAATCAGTAGTGCTGTTTTAGTATGATGATAATGACTACTTCTTTGTTACAGTTACAGTATGCCACAAACTAACTTCAAAAAGTGTCCATTTATGGGCCATAAAGCTTTAGTTATACACTAGGTACATGTAGTTATGTAACTACTGTAAGGAGATTTAGCTGACTAAAACAACACTACTTAACTGATGTGAGAACTAACAGTAGCCCCCACAACAGTTTACAGTGATCTCAGCACACTCTTTGTAGACTTATATGCAGTGGTGTGGAAAGGCCCTGCTGGAATGGCTGGCTGTTTCCACTGGAAACAGCCATTCCAGCAGGGCGTTGTCCAACAATGCGAGAAGCAAGACACAAGAAGCTAAAATGTGAAAATCACAAAATCGGCTCACTGTATCCATACCCTGCATACATGTATGTCTGTAAAGAGAGTGACGGCCTGCACCATCGCGAGAAGGTGTCACTGTGTCGCAAGCCCCCCTCCCTGCCACCCTTTATGATATGCTCATATGGTGCACCATTGGCCCAAAGAGCTTCTTATTTAGCACTGCACAGTTCTCTCTTTGGGCAAGTGGCACAGTTAATTATGGTTATATTGTCAGTAACAGCATTAACTTTTTGTTAATTGGCTCAAGATGTATTCCCAATGGTTGACCCACTAACTGTTATCGAGTCAATCTAACCTATGCTTTAGAACATATAAAAAACTGTGATACAAATAATAAAGTGCCAAAAATTACAACTCTAAAAGACTTGGGAATATATGTGCAAAGTTAAGTGAAATTTAGAGTAAAGGTTTACCTAAGGAAATTGCAAACCTACACATACCATATACATGTACATGAAAATATTATCGACACGGTTTTTTAATTGACGGTTTGGTGATTTTACATCAAATTAAAAATCACCAATTAATTCACGAATGCACAATCCAAACGTTTTCTTTTGTAACTTCTACATTTTACACAACACAGACTTTTAACTTACGTAGACAGAGTCAGAGATAAAAAGTGACAATTTTGATGAAGAAAATGTCTTTTTTGCTGTACATGTATATACTCAAAAAGGAATTTTAAGCTGATTGAATATCAAAAGTGGAAGGGAATCATGAAGAATCATCCAAAAAAGATGAAGCTGTTGGACAGTAATCATAATTTATCAATACTGAACAAATATATATGTGTTCGCCTCACATTGATTCAGTGAACACAGTATGTCTTTCCAATCATATTGCAGAGGGGTTGGGTCTGGTTATATGAGACTAGGAGCAGATTGTGTAATGCATGTAGGGGGTCTGAGGCATGTTGTCCCATACATGTTGTCCCATACACACACAGAAAATTTTGGATTCCAGGTTCTAGAGGCATCCATGATTACAGCAGCATAGCATTACTATTATTACAGAACACAGGGCTTGCAAATTTTACACCAACCCCCATGAACAGCTTATTACAACATCAAACAAAAGGGCTACATAATAATATATGTCTATATAGTCCTCTCAGAGGCTCTGATTGTATAATGTTAGGTGTTTATATGTACTATATTTTACCTTTTTCCGCTTTGTTGTAGAGTCTTGACAAAAAAGTTCTATAACCCTTTATCACAAGGATACCGCATATAATAACTCTTATCTCCTCCCACAGTAATTCGTTCATTTAGAAATAAAGTGTAATAATTCGTCACCACTATTATCTAAGTCTATTCTACCGATAGACGTGCAAAATTTATGTAAATACCATTTTTATTACCGATAGACAGACACATTTTTGTAAAAATATTATTATAAAATGGACGATTCTTGAACAAAAACGCATCCAAGAACACTCTTTCTAATTCAAGGTAAATAAAAGTAAATTTCGCAGATACGAAGTACAAACAAGATACATTAGCAAACTATCTCAAATGTAATAGAGAGTTTTTATCCTAAAAATGTAAACCCACTGATAAATTCCATTGTCAGAAATCTGAAAATTCAATAAATTGTTACAACAAAAGTAAAGCCTTATTTTTAAAAATCTCTCTATTTTGTAAATTGTATTTTTGCAGTAGCTTGATATCTGAATTTCTATGTCAATACAATGATTCTTCATGACTTTATTACACTTCAAAGTTTGCAACATCGGAAACTTCTTTTGCAAATAACTCAAAAACTGAATCAAATTTTGATAGAGAGTATATTTATGCAAATATTCTTTGTAAGGTATAGAATTGAACCCTGCAGTAAAAAAAGAAATTGAGACTAACACCCACGCTCATTAGGTTACTAAGATAAGATGGGAAATGCTCTTTGTGAAAAAATAGTTTGTTTGTGATGGAGACATGGACCTCTTTCGCGAAGGGGACCTTTCGGGACTGGTAATCCTGCTCTGTCGTAAGACATCTCTCACACGAACTGAAATTTCAAAGTCTCGTACCCAGACCACCACACCCATCAAATTCTTGGTCGTTCAAGCCTCAAACATCTTCTCCAATCAAAAGGGAGCTTCATTGTAACCAACGTCCTTTTTGAGTGGAAAAGACGTTTGACGCTTGGACCAAGAATTTGAAGCAACTCCGTCTTTCGCCCGTAGGGCGTGGCGATCTGGGGACGAAACTGAAAATTTCACGTGATTTAATTTTCGACAGTTCGCGAAATTAGCGATAACTATCCACTATACGGTATGTATGGTATAATTAAATTACAATCTATTATATACGGTAGTTCAGCCCTTTTCAAACATGGACGATCCCCTAGCTAAACTTGAAGAGCATGTTAGAACTGTTAAATGGTATAAACTGGGAATCCAACTAAATCTTGATGGTAATGAATTGGAGGCAATCAAGTTACAGTCTAAAATGATGTTGCTGAATGCAGAAGACTGATGTTCACTTTATGGCTAGATACTATCTCTAATTGTAGTAGAAAAGAACTGGTACGTGCTCTGAAGACAAGAGCTGTATATAAAACATAGACGATGGCCCAGCTAAACCTGAAGAGCATATTAGAACTGTTAAATGTTATGAACTGGGAATCCAACTAAATCTTGATGATAATGAATTGAAGGCAATCAAGTTACAGTCTAATAATGATGTTGCTGACTAGTCTCATGTAGCCAGACCCTCGCAGTGAATGGGTGGACTACGGCAGACTAGTTGCTGAGTGCAGAAGGCTGATGTTCACTTTATGGCTAGATACTAGCTCTAATTGTAGTAGAAAAGAACTGTTATGTGCTCTAAAGACAAGAGCTGTATATGAGATTTATATAGCTCATGAATACCAGAAACACTTTTCATCTTCTATTCCAGGTATGCATAGATATAATATAAGTAAGAGGTAGCTGAAATGCATCACTGTAAAAGCAGATTCCAATTGGTCATTGTAGTTTGGCCAACTTCTTTTGATGACAAGGAAGGTATATAACTCATCTTCTGACTATCAAAAACCAAAATCTGGTTTCATACCCAGTCTCTTAAGGTGGTGAGCTTGGATTCCGCTAATTGTGCATGTGTTAATTAACATACAAACAACATGTGGTTGCTAAATAGTAGATTTTTAGTACACAATAATACTGCCAAGATCTGCTCCTTGTTTGGAACAAGATCAATGTACTATGCAGAAACAGAGATCACATGGCTATAATACTTATATTTTGAAACGGAAAAAACTATGACAGTTCATGGGTGAGAGAAATTACATAGTTAATTAATTCAAACAGTTGAATCCAGGCTCTTTTTCCCCCACCATCTTAAGCACCTAAGAGCATGTAAGGCTACAGTAAACTGGTTATGATGTCCATATTGTTTAGCATATAGAATAATCTATATTCAGTTTATTGGCTGTCTTATAGTTCTGCCTACTTCCTTTTGTGGTGATAATAATGATATTCATTAGATATTTTCATAATGCCATTTTAGTTTGTTTTCTTTGCTTAGTTTAAAACTACATGTTTAAAAGTACAAGCAGGAGCTCATGAACGAAAGGAGCATATAGAAAAGGAAAAATAATTAATAATAATAAATATTTTCAATATAAATGAAAGGCAATGTAAGGCCATCATAACCCAAAAAGGATGCAAACAAGATCAGGGTGATATTGACACAGGAGGTTAACGTATGACCTGAAATTAAACAATCCATTTCCATATAACCCTATATATAAGTACAGCTCTTTGTATTTTGCTTCATAGTAGTGTAGGTATTTAAGTAGAGTTATATGGAAGTGGTTTGTTAATTTTGGGTCTTCCGTGTCAATATAACCATGATCTTGTTCGCATCCTTTTTGGGTTATGATGACCTTACATTGTCTTTTCATTTTTGAAAATATTTTTATTGTTCTTGTTTCCATATTTTTTTTCTGACTGATGGATAATTTGTGGACATTTTTTTGTACATTACAAAAGTACTGGTGTAAGTTATGTAATCATACAATCATAAGTGCATTAACACCTCAATGTTTACAGCATAATACATATATAGGTACAATTATGAGGCCTGTCTATCATTACCCTCACTGCGAAGCGTAGGCAGGCGAAAGGGTATGGTAATCATATTGTGTGTCTGTGTGTGTGTGTGTGTGTCTGTCTGTCTGTCTGTTTGGCAATTTCTGGGAAAACTAAAAACATTGGTGGCTCAAACGAAATTATATTATCAGTACACAATGGTTTCACTAAAATATCAATACAAAAATGCTTTTGCTCGCACTAATTACTACTATGATTTTGACCAGCACTTTCCTTTCACAGAGCAACTCCATAACACCTTTCATGTTTTGCAGACACACAAATACACGTGTAATTAATGAATACACTTTTCTGCAGTTGTTGAGACTCATAGTACCTGCATATATAATCTCGATACTTGTAGACAATTAGTATGAATGCTATTGGAAAGGTGCTAGAATCATTGTGATAGTTCAATAAACAAAAAAATGATTTGTCTGGAAAATAATAATAATAATAATAATTATGATGAAGATTTTGACACTGGATTTTGCAATGCACCTGTTTTCTACCCTAAAGCAGATCCCAGATGATGTTGTTAGTCATAAAAACAGTAGACATCAAAAGGTATGTATGAACTATCTCTATATATTAGCAGAGATTTCAGCTCATCACTTGCAATTGAAATGTATGAGACAGAGTTTTTGATTGGTTTTGAAGCATGGGCCAAAATGGCTCAAAAATGGTTAGTGTGTGTGCCATTGGGAATACATCTTGAGCCAGTTACCAAAGAGTTAATGCTGTTAGTGAGAATATAATCATAACTAACTGCGTCACTGGCCCAAAGTGAGAACCGTGCAGTGCCAAATAAGAAACTCTTTGGGCCAATGGTGCGCCATTATGAGCTTATCAAAAACACTGATGGGAGACCATTTTTTTCCTTGCGTTTCCTACATAGTGAGTACTACCATACTCTCTGATACTGTGTGAACCATTGTCAAACGAATAGCACAGAATGCCCATATATAGACAATCATAAAGTAAACAAGGCGGCGGTGCTAAGTGGCTGACGATGTGGTGCAACTTGGCTGAGTCTGTGGCACAATTATAAGGGAAAAGTTGTTCTAAATCCAGTATAGATCAGAGGTGTGGAAACAGCCAGTCATGCAGGAGATTGTCTGATAAATCTAGTGAATGTTCGGTAAATTGAAGCCGAGCTGTATATACAATGTATATAGGGAGCATGACAAGGGTGTTGAATATAGGCCAAAATGTCCTGCAGTCAGCTCACGCCCCTGGTAAGGATGGCTAGTTTGACATTTCTAGCTTCCTTCCACAATGAGACAAGTGAAAATATGGTTGTCTACAAGCTATAAAACAAGATTGTTGATGGCAGAAGCAGTACTGTCTTCAAACGTCTACAAAATATTCCGAAGCAGTGTTTGGTTAATACAGTTGTAATTGTGTCAATTAAGGAACTTACGGCAATAAAAAAATTCATCCCCCAAAAAAGCTAACTAATTAACAGACAAACAAATGAACATGGTGCTCCACATCTGTACACTTCACTTTAATTCTTCCAGCACTGTTTATCTTGTTTTTTCTTTAACAGCATTTTGCAGCCACTGGCATGTTTGTTTACGCCTAGAATTTTATGAATGTAAGTGAGTTCATTCGACAAAAGTTGACACAGAATTTATATAGCTGATAAATGCTCCTTCCATTCATGCACTCCTGGTTCATGAATGTAGAATTTTAGTTATGATAATCATTTTATTTCTCATGCAATTTAGATGAGTCACATACACAAGTTGATGTACCCCCTCCTCTTCCATCCAAAAAACCTAAATTGGTATGTAAAGCAATAAATAATGAAAGGAATTTACAATACTAAATAGACTATACATGTATTAGCAAGATTATTAAATGTCGTATTAAACTAGGGTCACCTACCAGCACTGTTATTATTCATGTACATAAGATTTTCACGTACTGTACTAAATGTATACTGTGATAATTGGGAACAACATGCAGTACACTTCCACGTGTTACAATTATTTGCATTGTTTAATGATATCTAAATGCCCATGGAAAGATTATTGATCCATACCTGGACTCATATTGTTAGGTAGTCTGGCGTAGCCCGACCCTCGCATGGAAAGTTGTGCCAGAGGAATGTTGCATTATGTCATAGTTAATATAACACGTAAACAATAATTAAACACGTGGATCAAAATGCTGTGTTTGGGTTGTGAAGAAGATTTGATTGATGCTCGAGTCAGGTGCTCAATGATCACAGTCAAAGGTGTTATTACTGCAACTACTGAGTTGCTGGTTGAAAGTAACAGGTCAAATACATCAGGAAGGCAAGCATAACAAAGACTTTTCCCTTATCCAGTAGGCAAGGCAGCAAAAAACGTCATTTCCAGCTATGAAATTTTATAACACTTTTAACTGTTCAGCATTTAAACTTGTGTAGCCAAGAGAACTAGCTACCATTTTACAGGATATCTCCACTAGCTCTTTACTGTACTCCATTGATCTTTACGTGACGTCACGGGCGTGGAATGTTATTAATTGCATGCTATGCAATCTGATTGGGTAAACCTTTTTTCGGTAACATTGCACAACTACTATATGCTAAACAGACCAGAACCTTCCTCCTCCAAGCGAAGGGTGTGGCTACGCCAGACTAATTGTTAGGTTGAGCACTATGGTTTCCATAATTAAGTCAATCTAATTGGCTCTGAATGTTGTTCTCAAAATAATGTAAACAAGTTATTTTAAACCATAAAAGTTTCATTCATTGGCAATGATTTACTTTTGAGGCATTGAAAGAGAAACGAAGAGTTTGTTAAAGTACAGCTAACTCTGTACTCGAACTAGGTTCAGCTTCACTTCAGCCCAGTTATAGTAGAGTTGGCTGTACTCGAACATAATATAAAAAATAATTGTATAATTATATGTAATTATAATTATGTAGAATTTATATACTTATATTTACACAGGTACTGATAGATCTCGTGTTGATACTAGTCAACTTATAAAATGTAGTAATGGAGAAGAATCATGCTAAACTCAGTTGATTATTTAAGAGTTCATTGAAAACTGTTGCTGATGAACTATTAGAAGCTGTTATAATAACACGTGATGCTCAGACAAATCCTACCAGACTAGTGATAAAATTATTAACTGTTACTTATCTGGTTTTGTATTCAAAGATGAACCAGAAGAGATTGAGGAATATTGTACAAAATTCTTTGATGCTTTTTATGAAATACGTGGTCCATATGTCGATGCATATAACAAGATCAAGAGATCTATACAAGAGTCAATCAGAGATAAACTGGGAATTCAGTTAAATGTGTAGTATATATACCTGTTAGTTTAGTTCAGTGCTACTCTACACTGTAATTATAATATTATAATTGTATACATAAAATAACCTTGTTATTCCTCTTTTTTCAAATTTTAATTTAAATTAGAAAATACTTGCCACAAATATAATAATTATCTTATTAAGAATATATGAAGTAAGATGTGTACATATGCATGGATGAATCTTAGCAAGTGATTTAAGTATATCTTGTGTCAGGAATTTACATCCCGCGTGGTGTCTTTACTATGACACTGTGCAGGATGTAAATTCACCTATATACACCTCTAGGCCCACAAGCATTTTATAATCTGCCCACAACTGATCAATAATATAATTCGTGTGATACAACTCGGCCACAAACATGCTACAATTTTTTTCAATCAAAAAATTATCAAACATTCCTTTCTTGAAATCAATGAAATTTTACAATGAACACAAGTAGCAATTTTTTCCAAACTCATATCATCATTGAAGCTAAATCACTTGATACAAACAATCAACAACCATGTAAATAAAAATCAAAAAAACAAGATATATAGAGAAAAAAGGGAATGATGTAACTTCCTTAACTACGTATACAACGCATACTCGCGTAAGTGACACAAACATATAAATATAAATATATATATATATATAGTTCGAACCCGTGGGAAAGTAATCATAGGGATGGCCCTACGGGCCATAATAACGAAAGATCAGAGGAACTATCGCTCAACAAAACATCATCCGGGCATGCTTCATCAGGATGGTAATTGGCTAATGACTTCTGTGGGCTTACAAATTGTTGAGTGGCAGGTAGGTCGTCATCGACTTCTTCTGTTTCACACTCTTTTTTCACCAAATTTTGTAGTGCTTTTTCGTTTCTTGAGAGATAAATTTTGCCGTTTGAGAACAGGGCTAGACATTTGAAGCTGGGGACAGTGTAAAAAAACGGATCACCCGGATCAACAATTTTAAACAAGCATGCTAGCTCACAAAAAAATTGTTATATATACATGTGAGCATGTGTGAGGGTGACACCTAAGGCTTTCTGGACAACTTTTCTTTCCAGAAAAGGAAGTTAAAAACTCTAGTTTTATAAACACTGCTTTGGATTTGTATGGATACACAAAGTATAGATTCAAATATATGATGCTTTTGTGGAATATGAAGTTATGTTCAAAAAAGAAAGAGTATATATACGTATAGAAAGTATTCGATATTAAATTTCAGTACAACACCAGAATTATTATATGGTAATAGTGCATGGGTTAGAAAGAATAATGCATTATATTTTGGGCCATCCGTTTAACATTGTCCCTGTGGATGACATCAGCTGCCTTAGGATACTCCCATTGATGCTTTGAATTTGTGCATGAATTTCTATTGAGATATAGAAACAAGCAGAGTAATGGGCCTTCTGTGCTCTATAGCGAGATAGTTATTTAAAAACAGAAGGCTCTAACCAATCAACATTCTTGAATTCCTGTTGAAAGTATGGAAGCAGTCTGCTAGTAACTATTTTAAAATAAAAGGAAGGTAAAGGGTTTCTAAACATATTTTTAGGTATAGATTTGACCTGACTTGTGAAATCAGACCTAATGTGTTGCAAAATGAATTTTCAGGTTAAATACTCATTTCTAGGTCATTTAGATGACAAAATCTTGTTACTCGTAACCACAGAGAGTAAGTTAAATTCTTTACACTAATCATTACCTTAGATTTGCTCTGTTCTTTGAGCTGCCAATTCAATTAACGTTTTATATTGCTCTCTAATTCCTTTTATTCCACTTTCATAAAGAGATATCAATTCTTTTACGTTTCTAGAGAAATGTACTGGTTTTCCATTACACGTGGGTTTGGGTAATGCTCCGATTATGGAGTACAGTAATTTGAGGGCGTTCAATAAGGGCGTGACCTCTGACTAAAACTTACTCGAGTACGTTTCACCCGGGTACCTGATCCCGGATCCCGGATCCCGGATCCCGAATCCCGAATCTGAGAAGAGTTTCCGGACCGGGTGGGCAGGGAGCTGGCGCATGGCTGACTTATCAAGGGTGTGGCTGCTAGGAAGGATACTAAAGATGGCATCATCGAGAGATCATGTACTAAGTCAGTATTAACTATATAGTCTGTGTATGATATTTCAATATATTTACATATTAAATTTTAATATAAAAGGTATTGATGATTTTAATGAGGTGGATCAGACTTGTGAGCAATTCAGTGCTGAGTGGAAGAAGATTGGAGGTCAACTTGGGATCAAGGAAACCACCATTGATATTATTGCAGCAAATAACACCACTAGTGTTAAAAGTTGTATGTCTGCAATGCTGGCATCGTGGTTAAAGAGGGAATGTCCAGAACAGCCCTTACCAACCTGGAAAATCTTATGTGATGCTATCGCTACTTTTTATATGACTTCTGCTATGAAGATTGCTACTGATAAGGGAGTCAACATCACATGTACAGGTATAATAATAAGCAAGTGTGTGTAGTACTAGGTTAAAATGTATTATGCTATTTTCAAAGTATAAGTAAAAACTTTATTTTAGCCCATCTAAATACAGTTTTAGTTATTGTTATAGTAACCAAATTTAGCAGTTAGCTAACTACATTGATAACATTTGTTGAACATTTCGGTGCATGTATTTAACGATCTTTATGTCAATTTTATAGTGGTGAATAGATTTAAGATAATAATTATTATGCAGGAATTGTCAACCACTGCTATAGCTGATGTAGTTGCTGCCAAGCATATATCATTTGTACTAAGCTCTATTTAAGATCACAGGTCTACATGAAATGTTCACTACTGGGACAATACTAAGTGATAATTTGTGTATAATCAAGATTAATCCATAAACATTTGAATTATTAATACACACAAAGGAATCATACCAGCATAGAAGAGAATAAATAGTAGCAACAATCTTAGAGCATAATAGCAGCAAAAGAATCAAAATTAATAATCTCAAAATTTATGAAGGCCTTTAATTAAAAGAATAACAATTAATTAAACTCATCTTTAATTATGAGCGGAACCCCCACAATGCACAACATGCATATTGACATGACTTACTTGATAATAAAATTCCCACCCTAGCTAGCTGAGCTGCCATTTATTATAGTGGAGATCATAATAGAACTGAACTCAATGAACTTCAGAATGAGGTTGCAACTATGACCTTGGTGTCCAACTTGTTCTTGATGTAATATTCCTGGCCTGTAATCAGGTTTTCTGTCTGTCTGTTAATAAACTTCTGGACAACTAATATCAGTGGATAGAGATACCAACAGACTTCAAATCATGCGAGGATCAAAATAAAAGACAGGCTTTTTCTAAAAACCTTCCAGTTATAAAGTTATGACAATTTTTACAATTCACGATTGCCATTTCACCAATTTCAGAAGACTTCTGGTAGAAAAGGAGTATATGCAACTCATCTTGTTTGAAGCCTATCACTGTCGAATCACAGCTTGAAATCAAATACACTTAAAGTAGTGGCTGCTACAACATCGAGCTGGCTCTAAGCTTTCTGCTATGATGATCACTTTTTAGCTCCGCCTATTTCATTTCATTTCATGCACCTGATTGAAGCCACAAAACTGTTTTCTAATTGTAACACACACACATATAATATAGTCTCAGTGTAACAATTATAATAATTATTTATTTTAATTAGTCCAGTATTGTCTGCAATTATTTATTTTAGTAATTGTTCTTGTTTCCTGATCACTTGTGGCGAGGGTTCTACATAGTGTTGTTCTAGTTCTATTTATTTTAAAAGTTCCAGTTCCAGTTCTGGAACTTTTTTGTTGTTGTTTATAGTTCCAGTTATAGTTCCAGAACCTTTATTTTGATAATTTTAGTTCCAGTTATAGTTCTGTATTATTGTCCTAATACTAGTTCTATGGTGCCAGTTGCTGGTACTCATCGGCTGAGCATGATATCATTATCAAAGCAAGTTGTAAAATGCTAAAATTAGTACCCTTCCACACTGTATAAATGAACAGGTTATTTTAACCCTTATTTGGTTACAGGAGTTTCAATGCTATATTGATAATAAATATTATGCTTCTACACAAAATTTCTTAATTAAATTTGGCGAAAACGCTTATTTCGTTGGTAAAGAGTTAATATCTTCCTGGTGATGATGAAAAATAAATTTTACATCTGTAGATTTCTTAATACATCTTCTCTGAAACAATTCTGAGTCTTATAAAGTCTTAAGTTTGCGTTACCAGTGCCTGAACTATAGAACCTCCTTGTAAAGGACACCTCTGTATAAAGGACAAAGTAACAAATAACAAAGTAAAAATCCCCAAACTGTCCGTTAAATGGAGGTTCCACTGTATACGTATTTAAATTATTGTAATCTGTGGAGAACAATGTTATTTGTTGAAACATTTCCATAACTTTGTACTTATAATAACAAATAACAGATAACAAATTAAAACATTTGCGTATATATATATATATATTATATATATATATATATAATTATGTATATATACATAAATGTGTTAAAAAATCTATTTGCTATGTATTATTTGTTATTATAAGTACAAAGTCGTGGAATTTATCAACAAGTAACTTTGTTCTCCACAGATAATTAAATGAGAATTTACTAAATACGTATAGAAGCATAATATTTATTATCAATACAGCATTAAACTCCTGTAACCAAATAAGGGTTGAAATAACCTAAAATGTAAAATGACCCAAGTTACTGGCATTGCTGACATTAGCTGTAGTGGTTTTAGTTACTGTACTAATTAAAGTTTTGTTGCGAAGATTTAGTTCTAATACAAATTCAAGTTCTTAACAAAATAGTTCTAGTACCAATTCCAGTTCTTAACAAAATAGTTTTTTAGTGCTGGTACTAATTCCAGTTCTTAACAAAATATATTTTTAGTTCTAGTACCAATTCTAGTTCTTGGTACTAGAACTAAAATAAAAAGGCCAGAACTAAAATTATATTAGTTCTAGTACCCAAGAACTAGCACAACACTAGTTCTACACTGGGAGTACATTCATTATTATAAGCAATCAGGGTCACATTCTTGTTATTGTTCTGTTGTGTAATTACATAAAACTATCATTCAAATAAATACACTTAGATTAATAGAAACCTATAAGTAGATATATCACTGTGAAATCTGATTTACATTGCATCTTTAAAAAATGCAAGTTATCCAGTTGTTTTTAAAAAATATTATTTTACTTGTGTTAATATTTTAAGAATAAAATATTATGTATCATGAGTACTATAATATCATTTATGTGAAAGAATGTATAGTTAATAATATTTTAATTACTTGCTCTCTAGGCCTGTCACATCCACCTGTCAATTCCACTGTTCTTCCAGCCAATAAGCTGCCAAAATCGGTAATGTTTTTAAGTAATAACATAATACAAGTTAGATAGTAATAGTATAGTATTACAGTGAAACCTGCCTAATCTGGTCACTATGCAAGTAACTTGACCTTACAAGAGAGTTGGCTTTACACTATAGTATACAGATTACCGTATGAATAAAAAAATAAACTTCACATTTCTTTTTACAATGATTGTAGTATGGGAACTGACTGTTTAGTATTATATTATGCAACAGGTCTATGAGAAATAAAATGATTATCATAGTATAAACTGTTTGAAATGTGAATTATTTAAAGTCTAGATACTGATGGTTTTAAAGAATTTATATTGATTTTCTTCACTTACAGTGAACAGCACAATTCATGTATTTGCTTTGAGCTCCATACAAAAATATTTGCACAGGTGTAGTCTAATTTTGAAAAGGGAGAGTTTTCAATCAAATATGTTTTATCAAAAGCTTACTGTTGTGACTAGCTGGCCGAGCAACAACACTAATCATATATTAGAAAGTCTATTAATAACAACTGAACAACAACTGAGCTAAAGACGTAAAACAAAGGTTAAATACACAACACTCATATGGTTTCTAACTATATTCATTACATACAAATAAGTCCAAAGTTCATTTTACTACACTCTCCCACACTTAGTTTAGATGTGGACTGAATCGAATTACTGGATTACGAACACGAGAGGATCGGCGTAGTGTGGGTACTACGGGGGCATTTGGTTGAGGCAATGTTTGTGAATCAGTAATATGTGTAGAGGTTGGTGTGGGTGAAGTAGGGATAGGCCAATCATCATGGTCCAGAGGAGGTTCATTTGAAGTACTACTGGAATTCGAATAACGAAATCGTAACTGGTCGACATGGCGACGTAATACAATATTAGATGCAGTCTTAACCTTATATGAAACTGGTCCTGTAATTTTAACTACTGTAGCTGGAATCCACTTAGATGATCCATAGAAATTACGTGCAAACACAGGGTCTCCAATACTAAATGTACGTAGTTGCTTATTTGTAATACCTTGGTTTTGTTTGTCTGCAACTCTACAAGAGGTATCGGGATGGAGAAGGTCTAATGAAGTCCTTAACCGTCTACCCATTAGCAGCTCTGCTGGAGAGAGTTCTGTTGTGGAATGTGGGGTAACACGATAACGGGATAAAAATCTTAGGACACGAGCTTCTACACTTCCTTCTAGTTTCTTCAAACAAGTTTTGAGAGTCTGAACTGCTCTTTCGGCGAGGCCATTGGAACTAGGGTGATATGGAGATGTAAGTATGTGTTTGATTCCATGTTGTTTCATATAAGATTGAAAGGTATGGCTGGTGAAGGCTGTTCCATTGTCTGAAACAAGTTGCATAGGGATACCATGAGATGCAAATATTTCCTGAAGTTTCTTAATAGTGACTTCTGAAGAGGTAGAAGGTACAATGTGGACCTCCAGCCATTTGGAATAAGCATCAATTAATAAAAAAAATTGTTTACCCATAAAGGGTCCAGCATGGTCAACATGCACTCTTGTCCATGGTTGTCGGGGAAATTCCCATGGATGTAGAGGGGCTTGACAGGGAACTGGGCGATGGTACTGGCAAACATTACAGGTCTGGACTTTGGTCTGTATATCCGAGTCAATGCCAGGCCACCAAACATAGGAACGGGCCAGCATTTTCATCTTTGATATGCCTGGGTGTGTGTCATGGAGTTGATTGAGAACAATGTGGTGTCCTGCCCTGGGTATCACTACACGAGATCCCCACAACAGACAGCCATCTAATACACTTAGTTCTGTATGACGGTGGTAATATGGTGCGAGATCCGCTGATGGTGATGAAATAGTCCAACCAGTCTGTATCAATCTACGAACACGGGATATAATTGGGTCCTTATCTGTCCATTCTTTAATCTGGGATGCTGTAACAATTGACTCGGTGAGATGGTTGACTAAATGAGAGAGATCCCCTGGTAGTGGAACAACTTGGGGTGTTTCAGGTATGGGGAGTCTACTTAAGGCATCTGCATTTGCCATTCGTGTACCTGCTCGATGTTTAATTGTGTATTGGTAGGCAGACAGAGTGAGAGACCAACGTTGAATTCTGGCGGATGCCATTGGTGGTACTTCTCGAGATTCACTCAGTAGACGTTCTAACGGTTTGTGATCTGAATACAAGGTAAAATGTGTGCCATATAAATATTGGTGAAAACGCTTGACTGAAAATACGATGGCTAGTGCCTCTTTTTCTAGTTGTGAGTAATTTCTTTCGGCAGAAGATAGGGTACGGGATGTGAAAGCTATTGGTTTTTCACTGCCGTCAGGCATTTGGTGAGCTAACACCGCACCTAAGCCATACGGTGAAGCATCGCATGATAGTATTACTGGCTTCTGACTGTCAAAATGCACGAGTAGTAAGGATGACTGCAGAACTTCCTTGACTTGCTGAAAAGCCTTGTCCTGTGCTTTTGACCATGTCCAGACAGCTCCTTTGCGTAAAAGGGCATGTAGTGGTGCTAAGACAGTGGACAGGTTCGGGAGAAACTTATGGTAATAATTGATTAAGCCTAAAAATGCTCTCAATTCTGTAACGGTGGTGGGAGCCGGAGCTTCTTTTACAGCCTTAACTTTGGCGTTAGAGGGATGAAGGCCGCAACTATCGATGATGTGTCCCAGGTACTCAACTGACGTTGAAGCAAATACACATTTAGAATGTTTTAGTGTAAGTCCCACTGAAGATAGTCTAGTCAGCACCCGATCCAGGTTTTGGAAATGGTGATCTTCACTTGTACCAGAGACGAGAATGTCGTCAAGATAGACACAGACGTTTGGTAAATCCTGTAGGAGGTTCTCCATGATTCGTTGGAAAAGACTTGGTGCAGTGGAAATACCAAATGGCAAACGTTGATATTCGAACAACCCCTTATGGGTGTTAATTGTAGTGTACTGTTTCGAATTCTCATGCAGACGAATCTGTTGGTACGCATGACTTAGGTCCAACTTTGAAAAGAGTTTGCCTCCTTCCAATACAGCAAAAATGTCCTCGATTCGGGGTAAGGGATAGTTGTCTGGTGTCAGGGCCTGGTTTATAGTGACCTTATAATCCCCACACAAACGCAGAGTGCCATCTTTCTTCAGAATGGGAACCACCGGAGTGGCCCAGTCAGCATGTTGAACCGGGGCAATAACATGTAATTCCTGTAACCGAGAGAGTTCCATTTCTACTTTCTCTTTTAAACGATACGGTACCGGTCTAGCTTTGAAGTAACGAGGTCGGGCTTGAGGATTAATGAAGAGCTGAGCAGTAGGACCTTGAAGTGCACCCAACTTGTCCGAGAATAGGGTAGCATGCCTTTCGAGGAGTTTCGTAACTGACAATGATTCCTGTAGACTGTAAATGCTAGTCCAGTCAAGTTTGATCTTTTCTAACCAGTTTCTGCCAAAAAGGCTTGGCCCGTTTCCTTGCACTACTAGAAGAGGCAGGTTTTGTGACTGTGCTTGATATTCCACATGTGCGTTTAGAGATCCGAGAATTGTGAGGGCTTCTCCAGTATAAGTAGCAAGTGTGATGTCAGTAGGTTGCAGTGGACCTGTGGAATGAAAAATAGAACGGTAAATTTGTTCATTTATAATTGAAACTGAGGCTCCAGTATCGAGTTCCATGGGTATGTCTGACCCATTGATTTTAACAGTCAAAACAATAGGCTTGGCTTTTCCAGGCAGTGTAAATAAGGTGTATGCTTCTTGACCGTCACAATGTAAAGGCGGATCTGGGGTTAGGGGGGGTGTCTTGTTTGGAACCACAGAGTTTATACTAGTTTGTTTGTGCTTTCCCGTTGTGGCTTTGGGCATCTTCTTTGATTTACTGCGACAGACTTTCGCAATGTGGCCTAGTTTGCCACAGGCTCTGCATTCTGCTGACAGAAAACTGCACTTATTGGCTGTGTGGTTACCTCCACAACGATAGCAGGTGTAGCGTTTGGTATGTCTCCTTTCTTGTAGATGTTGTACGGTAGGGGTAGGTATCGACTGCTTTTGTAGATCATGAATGTCACGGGAGGCAACCTCCATTGCTTGTGCAATCTCGAAAGCTCGTTTATATGTGAGATCTGACTCTTGTAACAAACGTCTTTGTATATGCGGATCATTAATTCCGCATACTAATCTATCACGAACCATTTCATTGAGGCGGTCAGCAAATCCACAGTGTTCCCCCAGCAGTTTGAGTTCTGCTACATAGGTAGCGACAGATTCACCTGACTGACGGACTCTACTGTTAAATTTAAACCTTTGTACGATCGGAGAAGGAGTCGGGTTGAAATGATTGCTCAGGACATCGAGTAATTCTGAGTAAGTCTTGTCAGCTGGGCTAATCGGTTGCAACAAACTTTTCAGAAGCTGGTAAGTTGTTGGTCCACACACAGTCAGTAGAATCGCTTTCTTCTTAGCTTCATTGACGATGTCGTTTGCGGCAAAGTAATACCCGAGACGTTCGGCGTATGAAGTCCACGGTTCATGTCCTGGGTTGAAACTAGAAATCTTGCCATGAGTAGACATCGCTCCATGTATCCTCGTCGCCAATGTTGTGACTAGCTGGCCGAGCAACAACACTAATCATATATTAGAAAGTCTATTAATAACAACTGAACAACAACTGAGCTAAAGACGTAAAACAAAGGTTAAATACACAACACTCATATGGTTTCTAACTATATTCATTACATACAAATAAGTCCAAAGTTCATTTTACTACACTTACCTTCAATTGCTCGCCATTCTGAACCCTTCAAAGTCATTTTTGTGTTGCTAAATAACAACTTTTGTTGTTTGTTAATATCGTTATTATCGCATACACAAGTTGATATACCCCCTCCTCTTTCATCCAATAAACATAAATTGGTAGTGTTTTATGTAAAGCAATAAATAATGAAAGGAATTCACAATACTAACAAAATATATTATCAAGATTATTAAATGTCTGCATGAAACTAGGAGTCACTTACAACATTATATCTGACTTTAAAATTGCAAAGCACTGAAGAAAACGCTGCTAGCAAATTATATATCAGTAGTTTTACTCTTATAAATGCAAGATCACGGAGTCTTTTACTTCTAATAATAAAAACTAATTTGTAAATGTTATGTGAAATAGTTTGAATATAATATGAATTGATAATTGCATGTAACTTATAATTATTTAATGAATTCCTCTGTACCTATTGCATACATAGGATGATAACAATGTAGTTCGTTACAAGATATCTGAGAAGTATCATCCTGATTTCGATGAAAAGAGGGGAGAATTGCGTATACTTATTAGTAAAGTGACTAGGATTTTTAAAAACAAACTTGTCTCTTTTGATGACTTGAAATACTTTCTGAGCCTATATCCAGAGTTAAGAAAAGATGTTGAAACTGCAGAATCACTTAACGATGCAATGAGAGTTGTCTGTGATTACACATCTTTGACTAACACAAAACGTCTTGAAGCAGTCGCCAAAGAGTTTAACCTACAAGATGCAATCGATCTCATCAATAAATTTAACAATTCAATTGACGAGTTCTGTCAGACTATCCAAACGCAGCATATATATGGTCAGGATTTTATGGAGCATTCTCATAAAAATCTTCTACAATCAGATCTAGAGGAAGTAAACTTTGTTTTAGAATGGGATGGTGACAACATGACACTGAGTGATATACAAAGTTTGCTCAGAAAAGCTTTTCATAGTGAAGCTAGACATGTGATGGTGAAGGTAGTGAACAAATGGAACTCCTTTATTGTGATCTGCTATGCTCCACTTCATGTTCGTGAAGAGCTGATAAGACTAGTAAAAGACAACGAAGAAGATTTGAGAAAAGAGAAAGTACTTTCTGTTACCATTGGAGGATTTGTAATCTTCAAGACAGAAACAGGATACAAGGTTAGACTTTCCATTTATAAGTCATTGAAATAATGTGAGATTAGATGATATAAGTATATTGAAACAACAATTCTCTGTCTATTGTAAGTAAAAAAAGGTTTCACTGTTGCTAAGAAATTTAGTAATGAATTGGCTCCATGAAGACCTGATTTTATAGTTTTTATACTAGGGCTGGAACAGATCCTGTTTTTTGCTATCCAGATATCTATTCACAATAATGGTTGGGTACCTGGATAAGTGGTTTAAAAACTCATGACCTGTTTACAGTAAAATATAGAGTATTACCTCACCCTTTTTCTGTACTGAACTCCAATATATGTTTATACAAGCAGCATTGGTGTTAGTCTTGCGAGCTAGACTCTCTGTTTCTTGAAAACAAAGTTATTATTATTAGGTGTGGCTATAGTGGGTGGGGAGATGAGACGAAAAGAGAGTCTAGTGAAACGCTTACAAGTCATCGGTAAGTTGTGAACCAAAACGTATACTATTACTATTTATGATATTCATAACTCGCAATCAATGAAGCCTGCAAGGGCAAAAGCAATTATTCACTCGTGGTCAATGAAGCCTATAGACCTGTGACTGTGAGTTATGAATATTATGAATAGTAATAGTATATGTTTTGGTGCACAACTTACCGATGACTTGTAAGCATTTCACAAGACTCTCTTTCCGTCTCGTCTCCCCACCCACTATAGCCACACCTAATAATAACATGGTTAATAATAACTTTCTTTTCAAGGAACAGAGAGCCAGGCTCGCGAGACTAAATTGGTGTTTTTACAGATCGCTATGCACTCTACAAGCTGGTAACACAGAGCAAGACACTTGTGAACTGCCATTTTATCTCAATTTTGACTTCTCGTGTTTAGATTCTGCTCATATGCAAACATTAAACAAGAAACAGATCAGGATGTTCAATTCACAGATAATTATCCAGATAACTAGATATCTGTTCCAGCTCTGTCTGACAACTGATATTATATTAGAGTTGCTAGAATAGGGATCTGAATAATTACCTATATTGAAGATATAGGCAGAGTATCGGTATAGGCAACTGCGTTGGCTATTCATTGCCTATACAGCTTACACTATATTTGTCAGGCTTGTAGACACATTATTTTCAAACTGCACAAGTACAATCTGCAACCAAGGCTGAATATTCCTGTAACTACATGTACATGTACTTTGGGTTGAATGTAGAGCACACAAACAATAGAACAATAGATTAATTAACATTATAAACAAATATATACAATACAACTGTATATTTTATACAGACAATATCGGATTGGATCTGCATATAGGCAATTGGATTATGAAATATAGGCATATAGGCATATAGGCAAATTGCTGTATAGGTGCAACACTATATTATATATATATATATATAATTATACAAGTATATGTATGTGACATTGTATTTAGTGCTATATGCAATATAGTACATAATTACTAATATCATTTAATAATAATTTACATGTATGTACTTCTATCAACAAGAGGGTACAGTTATGTTTAGAGATGTGTGATATTACTACAAAATAATATTGTGCTTTGCTACCTATAATATCACAATATTTGAAATAACAATTGAAATGATTTTTTTAAAATATCCTGTTTGGCTGTAGTTGCCAAGAAGTAGTAAAAGAAATCGATCAAATTTATGCACACTAATTGCTTTTAGGTATAAAATTAGACAAATTAGAAAAACTTGGTTTGCTAAACTCCCTACATTGATACACCCAAAAGGTAATATTGTTTCACAATATTGAAGGAAAATATCGATATTTCAATACGTAGATGTATTGCACATTGCTAGTTATGCTCATACTTAAAATATCATCACACTACATTTTAATTTCAATCTGATATGTCTTTGATAAGAATATCCACTTTTTTATTCACTTGAATGTAATTGCATGGTATAGACTATCATTGGAGTTAGACAATTTTAAAAATAATGATGTATATAGCACTCTAGAAATGTTATACATTTAATTTTTAATTGTTTTCTCATACAGTTTAATCCACAAGAATATTGTACGGAAGAGAAGCCATTGTATCGAAGTGTGTCTATGGAAAAACAAAGTGAGAAATCTTAAAATTTTTAAATCCTAAGAATTTTAATGTATACTGTACAGTCACAACTTCAATACTTAATAATTGACGACAGGGTTCTCATTAGTGGTTGGCTGCATCACCATCTACACCATCAATTAAGATTGACCTACACCACCATCTACATTTATGGCTCAACACACCTTTATACTGTTGCAAATAGAGTATTTACACTCTCTTACATTGTACAAACTCACCATTCAACCTTTTAATTAGCCACACCCTAATCAGAAAAAAGTTTACACAGTGATTAAACATTGTTAAATCTGTAGGAGTATTTGATGTACCTGTATAGTCTAAAATATATTATAATTATATAGTATGTCTTCTCAGTGTATAGCAGCAATATCAGATTTGCAATAATTTCGCACATTTATCATGTGACGATTTCACGGGTATTAATCTGATTGTATCACCATCTGCATGTGATACCACAGTGTGCATGTGATAACAGCAAAATAGCTATAGTATCTTGAAAAAGGAAGGTTGCAGGAAGTGTGCTATATATGTGACAACTATAAGTATACTTGCCAAACCCTCTCTCTTAGTTAAATGTGTTTTATATATTTATTGATTCGTTCTTCACTATGAATTATTCAAGCAGGCTTTCATACTAGATGTTTTGGTTAGGGAAAAGAAACAATGTTCCCCCAGGATATTGTTTTGAATTTAGGTCCCCTGAGCTTGCTTGTTGGGCCCCAAAAAGATTGTAGCAGAGATATTGTGGCAAGTTGAAGTAAACTGGGTCTGAAAACCAGGGGGGCAGGAACGTAAGTTAGATGGGGGAGGGGAAGGAAATCTTCCTGATATATGAAACCCTGTCACTTACATATTCATAGTTAAGAAACACATTAATTCTCTAACTTATAGATGTACTATATTTGCTGCATTCTAAACATGAGCATTTTATTTTGTTCAATTGCAGCTACCAAAAGAATACCAGTTTTGCTATTTGACTCAGAGGTTCATTATCCACCTGTTGATGTACTTATGACTAATTTCAATGACTGGAAGAATAGAGCAGATCACTGGTTTAGTCCAAGCTTCTATACCTATCATGAGGGTTACAAAATGTGTGTTAAAGTTCATGCCTATGGTCAAGAAAACGGAAGAAGCACACATGTTTCCGTCTATGTCCATTTGATGTCTGGTAACCATGACGACAAACTTTCCTGGCCATTTAGAGGAGAAGTTAAACTTCAACTCTTGAATCGTCGTAAAAATAACAACCATAAAGAGTATGTTGTACCTTTTGATGATTTATCCCAAGGGGAGGCATCTCAGAGGGTGATTAATGGTTTAGTTTCTGTATCAGGTATTTCAGCCAAAGTTGGAGAGGGTAGTCCTCAATTCATTAAACATGAAGACCTTGCTTATAAACCGGATAGAGGTACGGAGTATTTACGTGATGATTCATTATTTTTTCGTATTTTAAAAGTAACTTGCCTCACAAAACCAAAATCTGCTGCTCATTCTCAAAGTGAAATACAAGGGTCTTCATCTCCAGTAGTTGCTGAATTCACTATGCAACAATTTAGTGGACTAAAAGCTAGCAATGAAGAGTGGGAAAGTGAACCATTCTTTTCACATGAAGGTGGATATAAGTTTATATTAGTGGCATATGCTAATGGTAAAGGTAGTTATAAAGGGAGAAGCGTATCGGTCTACGCTCATTTAGTGAAAGGAGAAAATGATTCTGAACTTCCCTTCCCTTTCAGAGGTCGACTCATAATTCAGATTATTAATTGTATAGAGGATAAACATCATGCACAAATTCCTATTGACATTAATGACACAACTGACCCTGATGGAATATGTGGTGCTCGTGTAAGCACATGGTCCTTAGACAATCTTATTAACGGGCGCTCCTACAATGGATTAGGTTTTCCTAATTTTCTACGTCATGAGTACTTGGGTTTCAATGAAGACAGTAATACCCAGTATGTGAACGATGATGATGAACTTAAAATAAGAGTCGAGAAAGTCGATGTTTACTTAAGATAATTAAATAGTTTCAATATAATTATATTGTTATCACTTCTTAATTTAATTTTTATTATTGTTATTACAACAATTGTGTTATATATCAACAAATGGCAGTTCGGTATTACACTTGCATATGTTATGTGGCTGTGGAGATTCTCCATTGCAAAGCCATATACATGAACATGGCAGAAAGCTCACAAGATTTCAGGACTGATGGAGATAAGACAAATTATGTATGATAATCTTGATCATCAAGATTATCATACTGCTCTAGAAAGTTGTATATATAGATTATTGGATCACAAATGATAGTAACCCTTCAATGGAGAATACTTGAAGCTGCAAGACAGGTTGAAAATGAAAGTAAGACTTATTTGTATTTAGTTTTTACTGCATGCAGACTACAGTATTCAACAGGATTTTTGTTCTATAGCTTGGAGTCTACCATTCATGATAAACACTATTAATAATTAATTTTTTATATAATATCAAATTACATAATCATGTTATATCCAAGATCATTTTCTGTAACAAGTTGCTAACTGGTGTACTCATTTCTCATCACTTAATTATAAATTCTTATACTGTATGTCATCAGACAGACATAAATGTATCAGTTACATACATACATCAACAAATACATTCACCAGTTCCTCTGGATAAGTTTAAATTCACTCCAGAGAAACAATTATTATAATGCAGTACCCGGCCCCTTTGCATAGAGAGGAAGAGGTCTGGTATCGCATGCATCATAGAATTTTCTCCTTTCCCCAGAAATCTTGGGGAAACCACATGCATATTGTATATAAATTTACTCCAGAGAGACATTTATTATAATGCAGTCAAAAATATATCAGTTGCATACATACATCAATTAAGGGTGGTGTAATGTTAGGTTCAATTTTAATGAACAAATTTTTGGCCCTGTTGTGTATATATACACAGTGGTTAATTGATGAAATTATTTTCTATGATGCATGCGATACCAGACCTATGCAAAGGGAGTGGGAACCAAGACTAATGCAGTTGTACATAATTATAGCAATAATATGATTATATGAAGTTGTTTATCATAATGTTGCAAAAACATTTAGAGCTTTGATTTTATTATTTTAATTAATTATAGACTCATCATGCAATGACGGTAGTCTCAACTCTTAGTATAATAGTGACTGTAGTCTGTAAAGAATTGGTTGATAGTACAGTCACATGACTGTTAGTCCTAATTATAGCATTCAGGAAACTGAACCTAAATAAAATGTATACGTGCATTATACATTAAATGTGAATAACTCCACAGTTTAATTACTTGTTTATTAAAAATACACATGTAGCTAAAAGGTTTCAATTTCAAAGGAATGTAGGAGAAACATCACAGATACAACATGAAAGTATATCAATTAATTTTAAAATGTAAATGATTCATTACATAAAATCAATACAGTGTCAGAGTTAAAATGTCAGTTACAATTATTGAGAAAGAGAACAAATGAGAAGGATGTAGAACCTTTGCAAAAGAGACAGAAAGTATTCTTAATCATCCTTCTTAATTTACTTTAGGGTTGAATCTATACAGCAATTTGCCTTTACAACTTCATGATGTCATAGAGTAAACCTATTATTATACTTATATTTCATAATCCAAATTGCCTATATCAGATCTGATCTGATTGTTATGGCCTTATGTAGCTTTGCCATCATCATGTGCACATACATATAGCCAATGCAGTTTCCTATACCAAATAATAATACACTAACTATATATCTTATTATTCAGGCACCTGTACTAGTAGGTGAAACCTTATTTTTTTGTTTGAATCAAAAAGAAAATACTGAAATGTCACTACACTGGTAGTGTTACCCATGCTATTTACCAGGTAATACCATGGCAATGCCACAGGGTTCGCTATCATACATTGTAGGAATGTTCGCCATTTCATTTTATAGAGTGGAATGTTGAATAAATGTGACCTAGCAAGTCAGAAAGGGTCAAAGTAACCGAATTTCTAAATTTAATTTTTCAATACATGTGCATGTATGCACGTTAGGCACCATCAGTTTCATTTGACTTACTCTTGCTAAGTTATAAATGCTCAAATTTCAATTGTGAGAAAAAAAAATAGATTTTGAGAAATTTATTACTTAGACTATTACGATCTATTGGTCAAGAGTTAAACAACAGCTAGCCATGGTATTACATTACTTGAAAAGCTCATTAAAAGCGTTTTAGGAGGAAGGGTCTTGTGAACTGCCAACGTGCAACAAGCATAAGATGGGCTCCAAAAAGTAGAAATGCTCTTTGTGAAAAAAACAGTGTGTTTGTGATGGAGACAGGGACCTCTTCCAAAAGGGAGCCTTTCGGGTCTGCTCTGTCGTAAGATAAAAATAGACAATCTCTCACACGAACTAAAATTTCATAGTCTTGTACCCAGACCGCCATACATCTTTTCCGAAGCTTTTTAAAGTGTAAAAGATGATTGACGCTAAGACCAAGCAACTGTTATTCGACTGTAGGGCGTGGCGGTCTGGGGACGAGAATGAAAATTTCACGTGATTTATTATCGCAATTATAATTCCCGCTACTGTCATTTGCATCAATCTTGCAACAAAAAATGTCAAAGCGGGAATGGGTGTGGTATAAATTTAGCCAATCAATTTACTCTGATCATGTGGTGTTTGCTGTAATGTTTACTATTGTAAGTATAATTACGTCATCTCCGGTTTGAGAGCGCCGTTGCAAAATTACTGGAAACGACAGTGTAACACTTACAGTTTCGTAACCCGGGGGCTTTTGAAAAAAGAATGAATTAATTTTAATAATAATTCCAACCACACCTACCATGGATGTAATATACTGATTGCGAGGTGTGGCTCAGCATCTCATTAAAATCAAAACCTTCGTTGCAAATGAATACAGGCAATTTGCAACTTTCTCCAACTTCTGGAGCAATCTAACACTCACCTCAACCTTGCTTACCAATTACTGCAAGCACAGCATCTACTCAAGTCTGCACACGAACGCTATTTGTCACTTATTCTCCCAACATCCCTTTCTCTCTCGCTAGAACCAGCTAGAAACCCAAGTCTATACATCACACAAACATCAACATAACGTTCTACTCTCCTCTCCTTTCACTTTTTTTTTTTTTTTTTTTTTTTTTTTTTTTTTTTTTTTAAGTATTCTAAGCTAACTTCAAAGTAACATCAAAGGGCGGACACTTGAATCAAAGCACCGCTAGACCACATCCAACGAAGCGTAGGCGTTTTGAACAATAGAATGCCGACATGCCGCCACCACATTGGTATACTCTTGTAATCTGCAGTAATTTGGGGTGTGGTACATCCAAGACCCAGCCATTGCAGTGAAATTTAGCAATGTAATAAGTAGGTGTGGTACTTCCTATCTGACAGGATGTTGTAAAATTACAACACTAAAAAACTGAAAGTGGTAAGGTATCTAAGGCGAGGGGTATGACACGCCCCATAATTTGAGATTTAACAGAGATTTACGGATTTCGTAAGGATTTCAAGATTTGGAGGTTCAAACCAGATTTGAAGATTCTTGGAAGATTCTAAAAGATTTCAGAGATTTCACTTGGATTTGAAAGATTTGTAGTATGATTTCATAGATTTGAGCTCTGAATTTTGACAATTTTTCAAAATAATGGAGTCAGTAAGTTAGTTGTTTGTTAACAGTCAGTATCATTAATTAAGAAAGTTAACATATTAAGGTTTTAGTCTTTTCCGTGGGCGAATGCTACTCCAATCAGTTTCTAGTCTTGCAAGCTTCTTGCTGCATACAATCTGGTTCCATTCTGTATTTTTTGGAAGCCACACCCACCCGGGGGTATAATTATTGGGCCTAAATGTTTTGACTGATAGTTTATTTTCAGAAACAAAGCTAAACACGGCCCACGGGTGGTGGAGGGGGCGGTGGGTGGGAAACAATGGCGGGTAACTGTAGTTGCTCTCTGAGAAAGATCGGAGTTTGATAGTGCCTAGAAAGGTAGATTTTATGGTTTCAGTGAAAAGCTACAGAATTCAGCTTTCTTCAGCCTCTTGTAACTATAAAAGTAAAATGAATTTGCAGAAAACGGCTCTATTTGTTTTCTCTAAATGCATTGTACTTGGTGCATGCCATGATTGGTGGGCGTGGCTTTTTCCGTTTTGTACTTATTGCGATTACAAAAATGGACATTTTATATATGTTTTATCACTTCCAGGACCCTATAAAGGTGATTAGAAGATATGAAGGTTGCCATTACACCAGGTTAGAGTCATATTATATAATATTCTATTTTGAAACTGATTGGAGTCGCATCCGCCCACTCCCTAGTACCACCTTAATTAATTTAGAGGAAAAAAGGATGAAGCATTGTATATACATGGACATACATGTAATCATCTGTATATGTAGAAAAACTCAATCAGTTTAATTTAATGTGTAAGTTTAAGGGTTCAAAGCCTGAGTGTCTCTTGTACACTTTTCACAACACCAATTTTTCTGCTGGACTCTCTGCTTTAACTCTTCAGAAATACAGTGAGTATAGAACCATTTGTTACATGTATCACAGCATACCATTTTTTCACTTTTATCAGGATCATCACAGTATGGCAATCGACATGTACAGTAAACAGCTATTTTTGTCATTTTCACTATGCTGCCGCTTATCCGTCATTTTTTCGAAGTTGGAAAGCATTGCATCACTTTTTTCTCAAAGCAAGTTGATAAATGAGCCCTCATTTCATCTTGACGATATACCTCTGTTGTTGGATTATTACCGTATGCTAGAGAGGTCATAAATGCGATTGCAAATTGGCCACAATCTTGAGTTCCAGCGTGCTTTGACACATTCATGATGTGTACTGCTACTGAAGGTTTTTCAGTTCGCATGAGTTGAGCAATAATTGTTTTTGTCTCGCTGCTTAAGGAAGTATGCAAAGGGTCATAGAGTCTTACCTCCCCCTGAAGGCAGTTTATAGTGGAAATTAATACCCAATGTGACCTGCCTGCCTTTGCTTGGCAATTTGCTTTTTTAACATCTTTCATCATTTGAATGAACTTTGCTATACGAATTCTGTGCCCAGGAGGAAACTTACAGATTTTGCAACCCCTATGGGTGAAGCTTTTATCATCAGGATATTGCTTGTTGATGTATTCTTCGATTGTTGCTAAGAATCACCTGCCTTGTTTGTGACATGCATGTCAGCAATTACTTCTGTAGTGTCATACCCTGCTGCTAGGAAACAGTTAACAACATACAGTGGTAAATGTTGTGTGAATTTATTTGTTATGTCATCATCTGTACATTGGTTTGTGTCAGTAAAATTGACATTTAATTCAGGAGGAGATGGTGTAATGACATTACTTGGGTCTAAACTTGGCCCAAACCCAAGACAAAAGCTTTGATTAGATAAATCTACTGTTATTGAATCCTCAGGCTTATCTTGTAGTATGTCCTCAGCTTGGTTCTCTTCTTGGTCAGGAAAGTCTTGGGAGAATTGAGGTACATACTCTTCAGGTGGATCATTGAATGAATTTTCAATCCTGATGTAAAAGAAGCATTCTGATCAACACCATAATTTATGTATTTATTTCTTACTTTTCTCTTTTTTGTAAGTGTTTTCTATTCAGAATTAAATGAAGATGGGCTGGGATGGTGACAAGGATATAGTCGGCCTATGAGAGTACTGGACTCAGTCCTTGGGTGAGCTTTTGGAACTACAAGTGAATTCTGTATATACTCTAAAGAATTACATTTATCTTACATGAACTACATTATTCTTCATAATACATGTTTTTTGCTTACCCAAGGTCAACAAATGTTTTTGTTTTGTAACCAGGCTGAGTTTTACCGGAGCTTTATGTTCTCGAACAGAGTTATAAAAATGATATATTTATAATAAATAATATAGTCTATTTATACTTACATGTAACAATGAACAAAGCAACACATATATAACAATGAACAAAACAACACATTACCAATAAGACCAGGTGGTAATAAACACCTTACAACTCAAAGTAAAGTATAGCTACACAAGTAATAAACACATGGAAGCAGGTGTACACAAAGTAAACTACAACTATGTAATCAAAGAAAGAATACTTAACACAACACATTTAACTTAGTCTTAGCTTTATAATGTCTGTTACACTGCTCCCTTCCTTGAAAAACTACGTCTCGTAGTTTAATGGTGAATGTAGGATGCTAAACGGTCAGGAGGGCGTCGGTCACGATGTGGATATCGTGAAGGTGGTGGGGTTACAAGGTCATCATCATCAATCAGTTGCAATTGTGTTCCAAATGGTACCTCATGATTTTGTTGCAGACGAGAAGTATCTGGTTGACTTGGCGGCAAGTATTCAGAGTTGAAACGAGTGCCCGGATGACATAGCTTGAGTCTATCAAAGTGTACAACAAGGCGTCGCCTGCCCTCACGACTTTGAATTCGATATGTAACATCAGATAATCTTTTGACAACAATAAATGGTCCAGTCCAAGGATGATGAAACTTCTTTGATTTACCACGGGGAAGAACAAGTGAATGCAACCATACTAGGGCCCCTACATCATAGGGTTTACCATGTACCCTTCTATCATAGAATTCTTTCTGCCGTTCTTGACCTATATTTAAATGTTGTCTAACTTTCTCATATGCTTCAGTGAGTCTGGTTCGAAGGTCGGCTGCATGTTGGTTTGGTGATACTTCATTCATAGCATTGGTACCATACATGATATCAACGGGAAGTTTTGCTTGTCTTCCAAACATTAAGTAAAAGGGAGTATAGCCAGTAGTAGACTGTGTACTGGTGTTGTATGCCATACATACAGGACGAATGTAGTCTTCCCACAAAAAATGATGATCTTTTAAACAAGTGGCAAGCATATTCAGTAGTGTGCGATTGAAGCGTTCAACAAGACCATCACATTGTGGATGATAAGGTGTTGTACGGGTCTTTCGAATCTTCAACAATCTGCACATTTCCGAAATTAGTTCAGATTCAAACTGTCTACCTTGATCTGTGTGTAGTTGCTCAGGTAGTGAAAAACGATAGAACAGTTCATTGGTTAATATTCTCGCTACTGTAGTCGCTTCTTGGTTTGGAATAGGGTATGCTTCCATCCAGCGGGTAAAGTAATCACCAATAACTAGTATATATGAGTTCCCAGCCTCACTTTCAGGTAGTGGACCCAAGATGTCCATAGCAATGATCTGCATGGGATAACTAGGTTTGATTGGTTGGAGAGGTGCCTTTGACTTTAGTTGTGTAGTCTTCCTTGTAGCACATATGGGGCAAGTATTGCACCAATCTCTTACATCGTTCCATTGTCCTGGCCAGTAGAACCGTCGTTTTAAACGTTGCATTGTCTTCTCTTGTCCAAGGTGTCCACTCATAACACCCTCATGAAGTTCTTCCATAATTTCCCTTTTTAAGGAGGATGGAACTACTAACTGCTGTTGAACAGAGGAGCCCTCTTCATTCTCATACAGTCTCCAGAGCTGACCATCAAGTATTATCAGTTGTTCCCACAGTTGAAAGAGTCGTCTACTCTTTGGTGGTTGGCTTCGTATATAGTCCAGAGTGGGTTTCTCAAGACTTTCCAGTGACTTTAGTACAGGTCCTATCATTGGGTCAGCAAGTTGAAGCTGTCGAATTTCTTCTGGCGATTTTCCACGGACATTTGCGTTTTCTTCATTAGTCACCAACCCAACAATATGAGTATTCTGGTCTGTTTCTGTAAAGTGGCTTTCTCTTCCACATTGATTGCATGGGAGACGAGATAATGCATCAGCGTTATTATGTTTCCTTCCTTGGCGATGCTCAATAATGAAGTCATATTCTTGTAGCTTCTCCAGCCATCGAGCAAGTTGTCCTTCTGGCTGCTTAAAGTTCCACAACCACCTTAGTGATCCATGGTCTGTACGAAGAGTGAACTTATTTCCCAGAAGATAAGATCTAAACTGTCGAATAAAAACAACTGCAGCTAACAACTCTCGTCGAGTAACGCAATATCTACGTTCAGCTTTACTTAATGTTCTACTAGCATAGGCAATCACACGTTCAGTGCCATCATCCTGTACTTGGGACAACACGGCTCCTATTCCAGAGTCGCTAGCATCAGTATCCAAGATAAATGGTCTGGAACAATCAGGGAAGGCAAGTACAGGTGCTGATACTAGGTTCTGTCTAAGATTCTCAAAAGAGCCCTCACATTCACTAGTCCATTTAAATGTTGTATTTTTCTCGGTTAAAGAGGCTTTGCTATTCTTGCATAATCTTGAACAAAACGACGATAATAGTTTGCAAGACCAAGGAACTGTTGTACTTCTCGGCGTGATCTTGGGACTGGCCAATTGGCTACCTTTTCTGTTTTCTTCGGGTCGGTGGCTACCCCATTAGCTGAAACAATGTGTCCCAAAAATTCGACTTTCTCTTGACATAAGGCACATTTTGAAGCTTTAAGTTTCAACCTGGCTTCTCAAAACTTATCGAATACTTCCTTAAGGTTAGATAGGTGTTCCTTGAACGTCCTTCCTAGAACAATCACATCGTCTAGGTAAACTAGGCAATTGGTCCACTGTAAACCAGCTAAAACTGTATCCATGCATGAGCCGCTGGAACGTTGCGGGGGCGTTACACAGCCCAAATGGCATCACATTAAATTCGAAGAGGCTATCTGGTGTGCAAAAAGCTGTCTTTTCACGATCCTCAGGTCTAACTTCCACCTGCCAATAGCCACTCAAAAGATCGAGAGTACTAAACCACTTGGATCCAGCTAATGTATCAAGTGTATCATCAACTCGTGGAAGTGGATATGCATCCTTTCTTGTAACGGTATTGACTTTGCGGTAGTCAACACAAAATCTTGGAGACCCGTCCTTTTTCTTGACGATCACAACTGGGGAGGCCCATGGACTGTTGGTTGGCTTTATAACATCCTGATCTAGCATTTCCTTGAGCAGTTGTCTGACCTCTTCCCGCTTTGCTGGTGGTATGCGTCTCAATGGTTGACGAATCGGGTGAGAGTTTCCAGTGTTAATTCGATGCTGTACCTTGGCTGTTCGACCAAGGTCTTCCTTTGAGATGGCAAATATGTCAGCGTATTCTCCCAGGAGATAGAATAACTGTTCTTTGTTCGCTTCAGTTAGGGGTCCATCTCCACCTTCAACAAGTTTCCATAACATCTCCCGTTTTGCCTTAATATTTTCAGCTAAGTTCCCTGTCTGGATAGTGGAGGCACCAAGACATGGTTCTAGTTCTTCCTCAGCTTCCTGCAGCATACCAATTTTTTGTCTTTTATAGAGTGTAACTGATTCTGCTGTTGGGTTTAATAACCGTGCTGGGATTTCTCCTGTGGAGTTGTTGATGGGGGTTGTATCTCCTTCCATTATCCATGTCCCAGAAGTTGGTGTTTGGGTGAGGTTGACCATTACTTCCATTTCACTGTACGCAGGAACCTGAACTGTCTCTCCCATGGCTACTCCTATGGGCATTGTTACTTCTCCACATCCTTGTAAGGTGACTGACGTCCCACGATCAATAAAATGTAAGGTCTTCCTTCCAATTTCAATAGTGCAGTTGTGCTCTTCTAAGAAATCCAATCCCAGGATTAACTCAGCAGTCAAGCCATCCGCTACTATGACTTTGGTCTGGAATATCTCCTCTCCCATTTTCAGCTCGAGTTCCATTGTGCCGTGTACATTGAGAGGTGTTCCTTCAACACCAACAAGAGGCTGTCTGGTCCATTGCTCCAGGTCAGCAGAAGTGAAGTGTAATTTGTCCCAAATGTCCTTTTTCAGGAGGGTGACTGCTGCACCTGTATCTAGAACAATTTGAATAGAGAGGTTATTAACATATCCTTTTACATTATAGGCTGGTACTGGGTTTACAGGTAAGATACTAATATTACTGGCCTGTCTAGGATCACCCTCGGACACCAGGTCTTTGGCGCCGAGGGTTACTAGTTTCCCTGCTGCTGTCCTCTGGCTCGGCATCCTCGAGCCATATGACCTTCCTTCCCACATTTAAAACAGATTATGCGGTTCGTCTGACCTCCTTTTCTCCTAGTACTTGGCTTGTCTTTTGCTTGCTCCTTGTAGGAAGATACATCTGGCGAAGAATTAGGTTCCCTGTCAGTCTCCAGTTTCTCCAACCGCTCCATCATTGCCTGTAGCAGATTCATCATTGAGTCTTGTCTGGTCTGCACTGCAGCAACTGAGATAGCTTCTTGTTCAGACTCTGGTCCTGGAATATGTCCAACTCGCCCTGCTTTTGCCAAGAGGTAAGACTCCATTTCGAGGGTTGCACTTACAGCTTCATCTATGTTTTTTGGTCTGTTTTGCTTTACACTGAAAGCCACTTGTGGATTTTCTAGCCGTTGGAGGTAATGTGTCAGAGCTAGATGCTCTCTCGCATCTGGCTCGAGATTATTAAATGCTCGTTCGGCAAGAGCCTTAATATCCTCAGCAAAGGAGGCCCAATCTTCGGTCCTTCGTTTTCTCCTGGCATGAAACTCAGCTCTGTAGAGTTTCTTCTTGCTTGCTGGTTCGAATCTCTCCTGCAGACACCCTTTGCATCGTTCATAGTCGCCTTTTGCAGCTTCGCTAAGATTCTTGTAGGCCTTTTGGGCTCTACCAGTCATACGGACTCGTAACCACAGCAATTTATCAGCATCCCCCCATTTATTTACTGCCGCTGCACTTTCGAAGTGGTCTATCCAGTCATCCCAGCTTCCTTCACCAGTGAATTCACCAGTGAACGGCTCGGGTACTACTTGAGGTCTTGCTGCCATTATGAATTAGGAGTGATTCGTCTGCTATACAAGGAGAGATCCTACCCACTGCGCCAATTGTAACCAGGCTGAGTTTTACCGGAGCTTTATGTTCTCGAACAGAGTTATAAAAATGATATATTTATAATAAATAATATAGTCTATTTATACTTACATGTAACAATGAACAGAGCAACACATATATAACAATGAACAAAACAACACATTACCAATAAGACCAGGTGGTAATAAACACCTTACAACTCAAAGTAAAGTATAGCTACACAAGTAATAAACACATGGAAGCAGGTGTACACAAAGTAAACTACAACTATGTAATCAAAGAAAGAATACTTAACACAACACATTTAACTTAGTCTTAGCTTTATAATGTCTGTTACAGTTTGTCACTAGAAATTTGCAGATTCAAGAGGATTTCAATGGAGCCTGATAGAGAACATGCTTCTCAAAGATTTAGGTGTTAACTCAACTTAACTGGTGCATGAAATGTCACTGCCTTATTCATGATAATTTACAATACTTTTGATAACATAATTTAAAATTTTTTTTAATTTTGCAATTATGGTTATTAAATTTTATAGTTAATGTTATTAAAAATTATTAATTAATGTTAAAAATAATTATAAAAGGTTGAGATTCGGTGAGATTTTGGACAGATTTAGACAGATTTGTGAGGATTTCTGCAGATTTTCAGGGATTCAAAGATTTTTTAAAGATTTAAGTAAGATTGTGGATGTTAAAGATTTAGTAAAGATTTACTACAACTTGTACGAGATTTCGGCCAGTGTCGGACCCCTCGATCTAAGGTATAATCAATTATATACGGTAGTTCAGCCCTTTCTTTTTTTTCATGTCAAACATGGACGATCGCCCAGCTAAACTTGAAGAGCATATTAGAACTGTTAAATGGTATGAACTGGGAATCCAACTAAATCTTGATGGTAATAAATTGGAGGCATCAAGTTACAGTCTAATGATGTTGCTGAGTGCAGAAGACTGATGTTCACTTTATGGCTAGATACTATCTGTAATTGTAGTAGAAAAGAACTGTTACGTGCTCTAAAGACAAGAGCTGTATATAAAACATTGACAATCGCCCAGCTAAACTTGAAAAGCATATTAAAACTGTTGAACTGGGATCCAACTAAATCTTGATGGTAATGAAGTTACAGTCTAAAAATGATGTCGCTGAGAAGACTGATTGATTTTCACTTTATGGCTAGATGCTAGCTCTAATTGTAGTAGAAAAGAACTGTTACGTGTTCTAAAGACAAAAGAGATTCATATAGCTGATGAATACCAGAAACACTTTATCATCATCCATTCCAGGTATGCACAGATATAATATAAGTAAGAGGTAGCTGAAATAAATCCTTGCAAAAACAGTCATTATAGTTTGGCCAACTTCAGCTTTTGATTACAGAGAAGGTATATAACTCATCTTCTGACTATCAAAAACCAAAATCTAGTTTCATACTCGGTTTCTTAAGGTGGTGAGCTTGGATTCCACTGATTGTGCCTGTGTTAATTAACGTACAAACAACATGTGGCCACTAAATAGTTAATTTTTAGTACACAATAATACTGCCAAGATCTGCTCCTGGTTTGGAACAAGATCAATGTACTATGCAGAAACAGAGATCACATGGTCTTATATTTTAGCTAAATTGAAACGGAAAGACTATGACAGTTAATGGATGAGGGAAATTAAATAGTTAACAAACGGTTGAATCTGCTCTTTTTCTCCCACCATCTTAAGCACCTAAGAGCATGTAAGGCTATAGTAAACTGGTTACGATGTCCATCTTGTTTAGCATATGAATAATCTACATTCAGTTTATTGGATGTCTCATAGTTCTGCCTACTTCCTTTTGTGGTGATAATAATGATATTCATTAGATATTTGAGAGTATTTTCATAATCCCTTGTAGTTTGTTTTCTTTGCCTAGTTTATAACTACATGCTCATGAACGGACGGAGCATAAAGAAGGAAAAATAAAAATATGCATTTTTAAAAGACGATGTAAGGTCATCGTAGCCCAAAAAGGATGCAAACAAGATCAGGGTGATATTGACATAGGAGGTTAACGTATGACCTGAAATTAATCCTACATATAAGTACAGCTCTTTGTATTTTGCTCCATAGTGGTATAGGTATTTATGTAGAGTTATATGGAAGTGGTTGTTTATTTTGGGTCTTCCGTGTCAATCTCACCCAGATCTTGTTCGCATCCTTTTGGGTTATGATGACCTTACATTGTATTTCATTTTTATTGAAGTTATTTTTATTATTCTTGTTTCCATATTTTTTTCTGACTGATGGATAATTTGTGGACATTTTTTTGTAACTCCTCAATGTTTACAGCATAATTATAATCATACATATATATAGGTACAGTTGTGAGGCTTGTTTATCATTACCCTCACTACGAAGCATAGGCAGGTGGAAGGGTATGGTAATCATATTGTGTGTCTGTGTGTGCTCAAACGAGATTATGATGTCAGTACACAATGGTATCGATATAAGAATGCTTTTGAACACACAAATTATTACTATGCTTATACTTCAAACGTAACCAGCACTTTCCTTTCACAGAGCAACTCCATAACAGCTTTCATGTTTTGAAGACACACAAATACACATGTGCAATTCAATTCCACGTGGCTCAATTAATTAATACACTTTTCTGCAGTTTTTGAGACTCTTTCATATTACCTGCATATATAATCTCGATACTTGTAGACATTTAGTGCTATTGGAAAGGTGTATAATCATTGTGATAGTTCAACAAACAAAACAAATGATTTGTCTGGAAAATAATAATAATAATAATAATAGGATGATGAGGTTTTGATACTAAATTTAGCAACCTACCTGTTCTCTACCCTAAAGAAGATCCCAGATGATGTAAAAACAGTAGATATCAAAAAGTATGTATGTATTAGGAACTATTGCTATATATTAGCTGCTAATAATTAGCAGAGATTTCAGCTCATCACTTGCAATTGAAACGTATATGGGAGACCGTACTCTGATTCTGTGTCAACCATTGTTGAATGAATAGCACAGAATGCCCATATATGGACAATCATAAAGTAAACAAGGCAATGAATTACTTTTGAGGCTTTGAAAGAGAAACAAAGAGTTTGTTAAAGTACAGCTAACACTGTACTCGAACTGAGTTCAGCTTCACTTCAGCCCAGTTACAGTAAAGTTGGCTGAACTTGAACATATTATAAAATATAATTATATAATTGTGACCGAATTTGCGAAAATTGGGCTTCTGGGATAATTATTAATTTTGAAATATAGCACAAAATACACAAAACGGACTCACCCTATTGAAAATGTTTTTTTGTTAAATTCGTGTTAGTAGGTAAGTATTCCTTCGAGGCATAATTTCTGCTTGAAATGTATTTTGCTTCATTGCTAAAGGCTATCTTCTAGCATTTCTACACTCTTCGTTGTTCATACACGGAGAATGTAACACAAATAATAACACGGAAGCAAACGGGAATCCTAGGTTACAGCCTTAGCAACACAATAATGGCAAGCCAAAAATCTGTTGCTGGGTCTTTAAATACCTTTTTTACTGGAAACCTGACAAGTTCAGACCACGAAGCTCTACGTTTATTCATTGAGGAATATTTCTGCCCACAAAATGATGATGAAGAAACCTTTGAAGGTGAGTAGTTTATATTAGTTATAATAACATTCATATTTCAATACAGATAATGAATTTGATTATATGTACAGTGAAAGTAGTGATGATGATGTTGATAAAGCAACTGATAATGATTATAATGGAGGTGATAAAAGTAGCCCTGAAGGTTTGTGTATAGCATTTCACAAAGAACTTCCAGCTCCAAATTTATATTTGTCTTGCTCTTTTACTAATTTTAGTAAATCTGATTGTACCAGAACCTGTACAAGTGAATAGTGATAGATTGAATGGTTTGTATATATACATGTACTGATAAATATACAAACTATTAAACTTACTTTCTATAGAACACACACTTAACTCCCTTGTTCTTGGATCTCAAGATGTTCCTTTACAACTTCGTCAAGAAGATCTAGATGAAGAAAGAATTGTAACATCATTTGAATGTTGCTGCCACCTATTCAAAGGACAAAATATTCCCACTGCAACATTTTAAAGACATAAGAAATATGTGTACTGAGCTTGATTTTTTAATCATGGGTCAAATAATGAGCAACGCCTCTTTTCAAGTAAAACACATCATCACATTCAACCACCAGATAAAAGGCAAAGAGTCTCCACAGCCTATTATCATCAACGTATTAAGGTATGTTACTAGAATGTTATAAATATGAAGTATACACATGTACACAACATACTTGTTTATATCAACATTCCTTTCATAAATGTTTGTAGAAAAACATTCACATTTTTGCATGGAATCGGAAAATCACGATTGAATGCTATTCGATCAAGTCTGTTGAAAAATGGAATCGAAACTAAGTAAACATTATTTTTTAAACTTTACATGTATCTGTTCATAGAACCAGGGTTCGAATTTAACTTTCTAATCCACTTGTCCATAGGACAAGTAGGCACAAAAATCGCTTGTCCCAGACAATTTATTAATATTCATGAGGGGTGTGTCCAAATTAATAACTAAATATACTATAACAAAGGTACGTGTATGTCTGCTGCATCCTTATTAGATCAACAAATGGTACAGAACATTACATCACCATACCGTAGCCATCGAAACTTTTTAACCATGTGGTCTGAAAAATGCGTGCTTATTGTGTGTGGTCCACAGGAAACTCACTGTTCACTGTGTTCAGAGTCTTTGACTTCAGTAGACTACCTCACAGTAACAGCTGATACAGTAACCACGTTATGTAAACAAATGTGTGGCTACACCTAGTGATGGGCGATTCGATACCAAAGTACTCGAGTATTCGATACCAGTGCTTCGATTCCTGGTATTGAGTACCGGTCCTGGCATCGAGTACTGGAACCACACCCACTCGATGACGTTAAATCAGTACCACACCCATTTCTTGGCATTTTAAAATGTAATAATTGATCCTTCTATTATTGAAATTTAATAATAATAATAATTAACCAAAAATTATTATTGACAATTAATAATAATTATTGTAAATGAACAGCTACTTAAGCAGCTGTAAATTTCAAATTTCTATTAGACTAGTAGTATTATAAGCAGTTGAAGCTAGCAAAGCCTATCATCAGTTCAATTTAGTTCCGTTATAATCACTTGTATACAAGTATGGCTACGAAGAGACCAAGAAGTAATGTATGGGATCACTTCACAAAGGATGGAGAGTATGCATCCTGTATAATTACTGCATGTAAAGCCAGAGTGAAGCACTGTGGCAACACAAGCAACCTCCTCAAACACCTGCAATCATGTCACAATAAAGAACATGAGAAATGTGTTGCAGAGAGACAAACAAGCTCAAAAAAGACAAAGATAAGTACTCAAATGACTCTCCAGGAATCAGTGTCTTTTTCAAAAAAATATCCCCGAGACTCCAGTAGGTGCAAGAAATTAGACAACGCGCTCATTGAAATGATAGCCACTGACCTGCAGCCATCAACAATAGTGGAAGATCCAGGCTTCCTGAAATATACAACTCTGTTGGACCCAAGGTACGAGCCCCCAAGCAGGAAAACCATAATGAGGAGAATTTTACCAGAAAAATATACAACTGTTAAAGAAGCTATTCAACAGAAATTACTTCTGGCGTCTGATGTAGCTGTAACAACAGACATATGGAGCTCATGTCAAACACTATCATACTGTTGTTTAACAGCTCATGTTATTAGTGAGGCTTGGGAGCTAGAGAGCTATGTGTTAGAAACATTTAATTTTAACACCGAACACACAGCAGTCCACATTGCTCAGGAATTAAAACGAGTTGTAAGTGATTGGGGGCTAACGAACATTACATGCTGTGTCACAGATAATGCCTCAAATATGGTGGCTGGAGTAAGAGAGGCTGGGTGGAGAAATCTCCCTTGCTACGCACACACACTTAATTTGGTAGTCCAAGAGGCAATCAAAGCAGACACAACACTTACATTCCTCCAGATTAAGTGTAAAAACATAGTCTCGTACTTCCATCGAAGCATAAAAGCATCTGACAAGTTGAGGTGTGTACAGGAACAACTATCTCTTCCACAGCTAAAGTTAATACAAGATGTCGCAACTAGGTGGAACTCGACATACTTGATGTTTGAGAGGATCGTCTCGCAGCATGAAGCAGTCACTACAGCACTTTGTTTACTGGACAAGGCAGACATGTGCATATCTACAGAAGAGAAAGAAACAATTATAAAATCTCTCAACTTATTAGAACCTTTTCTCCAGGCTACTGAAGACATAAGTGGTGATAAATATGTCTCCATTTCAATGGTAATCCCACTCTCCAGACTACTTCAACGCAGCTGTAGCAAAGCACCACAGTCACCATTACGCCAGCATCTTTTGAGTGAACTTCAACGAAGGTTTGCTCTCATCGAGTCGATATATGTAATGGCCATAGCCACTCTGCTGGACCCTCGTTTCAAAAAGTTAGCTTCTGTTGATACTTCTGCTATGGAAACAGCCATACATAGATTAAAAGGAGAGATACAAGATATTGCAGCTCAGAAAGAGATTTCTGAAACTGAAACAGAAGCCCAAGTACAACCACAAAAAGAGAGAAGTTTGTGGGATGCCTTTGATGAAAAGGTTACAGAAGCAACTTCTCACAGAACACCTGAAACGGATTCTTTTCTGGAGGCAAGAAGATTTTTCGAAGAGAAGAACATTGATCGTAAAGTAAACCCTCTCCAGTGGTGGAATGAAAATGGAGCTCGTTTTCCTCGTATGATGATGCTAGCAAAAAAATACTTAGCAATACCAGGCTCATCTGTTCCATCGGAGAGACTCTTTTCTAAGGCTGGCGAACTCGTATCTGCAAAGAGAAATAGGATAAAACCCAAAAATATTGACATTATGCTATTTCTTAACAAAAACCTAAAATTCATCAAACATGATACTTAATTACTTATTATACTTATGTCTATTACTAACAATGTACTATCATTTACCTGTTCTATCACTTATCTCTTTGATTTTACTATCTGTGATTTTACACATAAGAAAGTTAGATAAGATATTTGTAAGACAGGATGAACGACTCCATGAGGCTCTGGCTCTCTTAGCAATCTGAAGAACTGATAAGATTATATTTCTTGAAGACAAGAGGGATGACTCCATGAACCGCGCATGCTCAGTAACACGTGGCAATGGCCACGTGTTACTGAGCATGTGCAGTTTTCGGTACTCATTCCAGTACTCGATACTATCGATACTCAATCCCAAACTACTTGGTATCGTATCGAAATGGAAATTTCTGGTATCGCCCATCACTAGCTACACCCACAATCATTGCAATGAATATAATTAAATTTAGAAACACTGTTGCTTGTCCAAGGGACAATTTGAATCATTTTTCACTTGTCCCAAAGCATTTTTCACTTGTCAGGACAAGTGGACAAGTGCTAAATTCGAACCCTGCATAGAACTCATGGTAATTGTCATCGCCAGCCACAAAATGCTTTCTCTCCTGAAGAGGTTAAACAAGTGGTACAATTCTGTGTGTGTGGGAGTTTATATGTTTTAAATTACAGTCTGCATATAATTACAGGAAGAATACCTAGATACAAAATCTCTGATTTGCAATTACTTCCATCGAGCACCACAAAAAGCTGTTTGGGAGCAATATGTAGCAGCAAATTCAGAAACCACAGCTCGACTAGCAAAATACAGCACATTTTGTTAGCTGTGATGAGTATATGCACCAAAAATTATGATTATTAAACCCATGACTGATTTGTGTTGGATCTGCCAAAATAATAGTATGGCAATGATTCGTTCAGCTAACAAAACGGAAGAAGAGAAATCAATGGTAATTAATGATTAATAATGCATATTATTTATACAACATTTTTGATACTTTAAGGTTATAAAAAGAGCAGAAGAACACATCAAAATTGTAAAAACAGAGGGCATTCTATTGTCAAATTTTAGAAAAATCTAACCACGACATAAAGTCAGTTTTCACAACTGAATCTGGCATATTCTCTCTACCACTACTGAATTCACATTTCCCTCCATGCTCTACTGATATAACAGTCCATTATAGTTTCGACTATGCTCAACAAGTTCGTCATGTATAACCAATAATACCTTGTTTGACTTTAAGTTTCCAATAGGTTTGTTATCCAAGTGATCCTATGCAACCAGGGCCTGTATACTTCCTGACACCAAGAAAGTGCTCAATATTCGGTGTGTGCTGTGAGGCATTACCACGACAGGTGAATTTTCTAGTGGATAAGGCCATTAATACTGGTAAAGGAGTCAATACAGTTGTTAGCATGCTACATTATTTCTTTGCACATCACAATCTTGGTGAAACTAACGTCCATCTACATGCTGACAACTGTGTTGGATAAAACAAGAACAACACAGTAATACAAGTAAGTTTGTATACATGCAACTGTATACAAAAATTAAATATAAATTTCTCTTATTCTATTCACAGTACCTACAATGGAGAGTGTTAATGGGATATCATCACTCAATAAAACTATCATTCCTTCCTGTAGGCCACACAAAATTCTCTCCAGACTGGTGTTTTGGCCTGTTGAAACAGAGGTTCCGTAGGACTGTTTGGATGATTTAGTCCAAGTTGTGGAATCCTCAACAGCAATCAACCATGCTCAACTGGTTGGAACTCAGTCTGGAGAAGTCATTGTACCAACATTCGACTGGGGAGACTTCCTCTCAAAATACTACCAGATATTAAAGTGAAACACCAATTTTACTTTACAGTGGCAAAGAAGGGTGTGGTCATTACCAAAAAAAACAGTGATAGTGATGAAGAACACCATATACTACAAACTTCACCAACTACACAAGGCTTTCCTAAAACAGTAGTACCGAAAGGATTAAATGAAGATCGTCAGTGGTACCTTTACAACAAGATTAGACAGTTCTTTTAAGAGAAATCAAAAGATATAGTCTGCCCTCTACCACTAGTCAATCAAACATCTGTCACTGCTGCCCAATCTCAAAGTGAATTCCTCCTGCAACCTGTCATCACTTCACCATCATCTACCAAATCACCTCCTATGAAGAGACAACGTATGTGTCGACATTGTGGTCAAACTGGACACAACATGCGTACCTGCACACAAGTAGCTGGGTCTTCCTAGTCTACCTAAAATCTACTTATTGTAGAGTTCTTTTCAGAACTACCTGTTAACAAAAGATTTCACCTTTTTTAAACAGTTCTTTTTAGAACTACCAATCAACAAAAGGATTCACCTTATCAAAATAATTATGATTACAGAGCTAAAAATAACATCCGGACAACGGTCAATTTCCGTGTAAATCTCGGTCATGGCTACTCAAATAATAGCACACTTGGTCATTATGTCCAGACAAAATTTTGAGGAATGCATTATATAATTAACTAGCTAACAACACAAGAATTCTTACATTGATGAAAACTTTTTTGTTGTCAAAGATAGTTATTTAAACATTCCATCTTAACCATCTAAGTTTGCATTTTTCGTTTACATCTGTCTTCTCAATTTCTTCATGTTTGCTTAAGCAGCATAATTAAGCTCGCATACACACGTGTGAGTTATTATAGTGTGACAGCTGTTAAAGCTTTGAAGTGTTTTTATAATGAAGCAAAGCCATTCAGGACAAGATGTTGATGAGCCTTCTACTAAGAAAAGAAGTGTTACTCATTTAACCTTCACAAAGTGGCAGACAGAGCTGGACAAGGAGCTTCAGTCTATGTCCTGGCTTCTCCAGACGACTCAGATGAAGAAAGTGATGCTGGTACAGAACTGCCTCAGGAGTGGGATGACTGAATAGACAAATAGCATTAATGGCATTAACTCCATGTACAACTCTTTTTTTTTTCGATACAGTGACACTGTATTGAGTTATACATGGAGTTAATCGTACATTATTGTCTAATTATCTATCTAATATATCATTAAGTGATGACAACTCAAAATAACCCAATGTCCGGGCAAATTTCAATATGTCTGGACAAAGTGACCAGTCAACATGTGAAGCTCTGTGATTACACACATACACTATAATTTGCTCTTATGATTAGCCATAAAAGCGATTACGTAACAATTGCTACAAAATAATTACTCTTACCTAGTAATTGAGAAATCTACGCATTCTTCTTTGTAAGAGGCTATAACAAACAGAAAACATCCCTTCGCTTTTCTCCTCCATTTTTTTAATAACATGTGGATTCCAGGTATCACGGAAATATACGGATTACTAATACATATAATGACGTTTTTTAGGCGTGGCCTTTACACGCTTTTAACTTAACAGTGCTAATTGCAATCACGGTATCACTTGTGAAGTGTCTCAATAATTTTTTTTTATCCCATGAGCCTGATTTTTGCAAATTCGGTCACATATGTAATTATAACTATATACTTATATTTACACATTGATAGATCTCGTGTTGATACTATAGCTAGTCAACTTATAAAATGTATTGAACTAGTAATTGAGAAGAATCATGCGAAACTCAGTCGATTATTTAAGAGTTCAATGAAAACTGTTGCTGATGAACTATTAGAAGCTGGTATAATAACACATGATGTTCAGACAAATCTTACCAGACCAGTGATGATATTTTCTTATCTGGTTTTGTATTCATTTTGTAATCAAAGAAGAACCAGTAGAGATTGAGGAATATTGTACGAAATTCTTTGATGCTTTTTATGAAATACTTGGTCCATATGTCGATACAGCTAAGAAGATCAAGAGACCATGCAAGAGTCAGTCAGAGATAAACTGGGAATTCAGTTAAATGTGTAATATATATATATATATATATATAATTATATATATATATCTGTTAGCTTAGTTCAGTGGTACTCTTCCCTGTAATTATAATATTATAATTGTGCACATAAAATAACATTGTTATTATTCCTCTTTTTCAATTTTTATCAAAACATGTTTACCATACATTTTCAATTCAACATTCAATTTACCACTATAATAACCATATGCATATTGTACTGGACTCGCGTGACCGGATGTTTTATTGTACAGAAAATCACCTAGCAAATGTTTTATTTATAGCGTGTCACGTGTTGCTAAGATATTACTCTCTAATTTCTAGTTTGGGCAATGGTAAACATGAGTTGTGATAAAATTCTGAATGAGGAAGTTTTGTTAATGATAAAATGTGAAAGTAGAGAGGTTTTCATGTGGCTGAAAGTGTCTCTTCAAGTTGTAGATTACCCGAGATATGGTAGCAACTAGTTTGGGACTTTTAACTTGTACACATGATCAGTGGCGGATCCAAGGGTGGGCCAGGCAGGGCCAGGCCCACCCAATCAAAGTTTACACAAATTAAATTTTCTTAGTATATTCATTGTGTTCAAAAAATAACTATTATACCATGTGTTATGATAATAGCAACTGTGAAGTAATTGCCAAAATGTCTAGACTGTTTCAATCATTTAGTGGTATGTTTTCAATACCATAATTTTATTTGTACATGTATTTGTACTGAATATATGTTAGGGCAAGCTAGAGGTAGAGCTGATCACAACAGCAGTGAGTCCAGTGATGATGGCACAGTTGATTTGGCAAACAACACAACCACAAATAGTGATTATGATGTATTCCTCTCTAATGAACAGTCTTGTTCAAATCCAACTCCACCATTGTTGACCTCCATGTCTTCTCCAGTAGCTGTAGATATTGCTTCTAGCTCTCAAGAGGATCCTGTTCGACCTGTCAAAAGCTTACAACAGATCCTCTAGAATGCATCAGAATGCTTCTCTAATGGCTCAAATTTCAAAACTTTCCTGGGGGAGCATCTCCCCACACCCCCCTAGATTCTTGGCCCACACAATAATATTTTCTAGATCCGCCCCTGTACATGATGCTACAATAACACCATCTTTATCACGATAGTTTGAATAATTAAGTATTGCGAAATAATATATTGTAGATCTTTGTTTTTAACACAAATGTTGAATAAATTAATAATAATAACATTATTGACAGTTTACATGTGGTCTAATTTTCATACCAACACCGGAAGCCAAATTCCTTAGCTGGGACAGAAAAGTCAACTCGATTGATCAGACTCCCTCCCGCCGTCCGATCGCAAAAAAGGGAGAAGTCTGGCTCGCGAGACTAAATCTGCCATTAACCCACATAGTCCATTTTGCCCCTAGCAATGCATTTTCAATAATCAATCTCATGCATATGGTCTTACCGGAATTTTACAGCAGTGATTCGACAGCGATAGGCATCAAACAGAACTTTGGGAGTCTTTGATACCAGGAAGTTGTGAAACGGCGACCATGAATTCCAAAACTAAATTGAATTTTTGATCCTTATATATGATTTCAAGTCTGTTGGTAGTATTTTCAAAGTGCTAGTGTTCATAGGTTCGCTGGAAGTTTGGAAACAGACAAAATGATTACAGTAACATTCCGTTCTGCCTACGCGCCAGTGTATTAATAACTGGACTCTAGCCTTTTTAGTTTTATAAGGTTGTAATTTTACAACTTCCTGTCAGAGAGGAAATGTATCCAACTTGAAATTCACGGGATCTTGGATGTACCACACCCCAAATTACTGTAGATTACAAGAGTATACCAATGTGGTGGCGGCATGTCATTGTCAAAAATGCCCACGCTTTGTTGGAAGTGGTTGGGCAGTGCTTTGATTCAAGTGTCCGCCCTTTGATGTTACTTTGAAGTTAGCTTAAAGTAAAAAGAGATTAGAATGGGATGTTGATGTATGCGTGATGTGTAGGCTTGCTTTGCTAGCTAATTCTAGTGAGAGAGAAAGGGATGTTGGGAAAATAAGTGAAAAATACCGTTCGCTTGCAGACATGAGTGGATGCTGTGCTTGCAGTAATTGGTAAGCAAGGTTAAGGTGAGTGTTTGATTGCTCCAGGAGGTCCAGAAAGTTGCATTCAGTTGCATCTGTAATGCTGAGCCACATCTCACACATTATATGATATGCTTGATTAACGTGGGTGTGGTTATAATAATTTGTCTGTTGTCTCGTGTTGCCAGCCCCTCTTCTCTAAACGAGGGTAAGGTTACCGGTATACCAGTACGTACCACGTTTAGAGGGGAGGGGCTGGCTGGCAACGCGAAATTAACTGGTGTTGTAGAATAGAGCAACATGGAGTGTCTGTGGATCAAGGTGTTAGGGATGGTAATCATTCTTCTTGTGTGTGGGAAAGTTGTTTCTCAATGTTCTCCTCAGTCAGGTAAGAGTAGAAGTATCAATGAAGATAATCAAAGTGTTTGTATTATTTTCCACAGAAATGTATTTAATGATGTCCAACACTTGCTATGGTGACAATACTGTGTTTAATAATAGTGGTGCTGCAAGTGGAATCACCTGTTTTAGAAAAGGAAGTATGTCTACAAATGGTACTTTGATGAACCAAGATGGAGAATCTGTGTGTGACAGTGATGCTGTTCAGTGTGAGATTGGGAATGGATCTCTTACTTTTTTCACACTACCAAACTTTGAACCAACTAATAATGGAAGTTTTACTTGTTGTATTAGTGCTAGAATATTAACTAATAAAAGTTATAGTGATTTCTTAAATTCATGTGAGTTACTTGAAGCTAAATATATACATACAATAATATCATTCTACAACATCACTCCATTTCAATAATTACAGCTTCATTATACTTAGCAGTTTTACTATTATCATAATTCTTATTTTAGCCACTCTAACCATTGAGAATTGCTCTATAACACCACCACTTGATGTCACTGTAGCTCCTCAACAGTACATAGTAAATATGAACACATCTGGGGTTCCTCCAACAATATTAGTACCAGAAATTAAGTTTAATACTTCTGAAGATTGTAATAATCAAGATGGTATATCATGTGGTACACCATATTACCTCCATCTTGGTGAGGAGATGTATCAATATTCATTACCCATTAATTGGAATGCAACAAATTCTGAATTTACTCATCATCAATTTCAATGTGGAGCTATGTTCGGATCTACACAAACAAGTCCATTAATGGCAACTATAAGAGGTTTGTGTATATGTTTAATATAATTATTCATTTTCAATTAATTTTACAGCTCCAGATGGCATTCCAATTGTTAATTATGATTATATCAATGGTACTGCTATCAGAATATTCTGGAATATATCAACAGATTTTGTCAATGGATATATCATTAATATAACAAGTAGTAATCTCACTACAATTACACATCAAGTTAATAATGGATCTATGACGGAATTTGTAGTGAGTGTAAAACGAGAAAGAGATTATAGCATAGAAATAAGAGGATATTATGATCTTTTGGGAGCTCCTGGATATGTAACTGCTAGACTACAATGTTAGTTTATTATTGTAACATATTCAATTGAAGGATTCATAGATAAACAATTTACAATGCAAAGGATTAGAACAGTGGTTGTTACTTCCTCTGTAGTTATATTATCCTAGTAGAATACTTATACTGCAAAGATAGAATTGTTAATTTATTGGTTAGTAAAGTTGCAAGGATGCAAATTATAAATTTTACTTTGTCATACAAGTTGTTGTTATGACTGCTTGTACTATAATCAATTATCATGTCCAATATCTCACATTAGATACACCAAAAAGGTTAGGAAACCTAAATAGATTCAATTAAAATGTTATTCAGCTTTTTTGTATATCTAATAGGCAATATAAGGATAATTGAAATTGCAATTATTGGATTATAATTGCATGTATGTCACCATGCAGTCATAACCTGCACTACCAATTAAATTACAATTTCCACCTTTCCTTGCAACTCCATGTACTGACCAGTAATTCTTTGCAGTATTATACAAACCATAAAATACAATAATTATTGCCATTCTTAGGTGAGAACCAACACATCACCATATTATGACCATAACATATCCTATACACCTAGCATACTTCCTATACCATACAAGACTATAATTATAAGCATAACATTATTTCATGATTTTATATGAAGAAACAACCAGACAAGTGGTACCAGTGTTCTGTGTAAATATATGAATATTATTAATTTTTAATAAAAATGATCTAAATTCCTTTTTAGTTTTGTCAATTGTCATCTATACATACATTGGGATGGTACTCACACAGGAGGTATAATCAAGTAAGTAAAGCCACTTTGTCTTGCTTTTTTAGCGATGTGGATACTTATGTAGGGTTGCATGAAGTGGTTTATTTGGTAATTATTTAGTTGAACACACTTGACCTTGATTATACCTCCTATGTTAGTACCATTCCAACTTTGTTCGAAAAAGCCTCTCTTTTATTTTGCTTGTATAATTTCAAGTCTGTTGGTAGCTCAATCAAAATGTGAATGTTGTTAGTTGTCCAGATGTTTTGAGAATACATAGACAGCAAAACAGATTACAGTAACCCTCTGCTCCACTTTTGTGGGCGAGGGTTAATAATTATACTCATTTATTTCTATAGCACCTATTATTGGTATCAATGGCACACTATTATCAGTGACTTCAAACTTCAGCACTCAGGAAGTACAATTGAACTGTTACACTTCCAGAGTTAAACCTTCAGAGATTACTTGGATGTTTGAAGCTCTCAGTATATATAATCAATTTAATGATTCAGTGTTGTTAGATGAAACTAATATGACTTATAAACATTATCTACGGGTTAATGGAACATTCAATGCTAGTACCAAAGCATCATGTATTTATTCAGTTAATGGATATGAAGACTCAGATGACTATTTTCTTCAAGGTTTGATTAATATTACAATATTATGATGCTTCTAAAACCTTTTTTAAAACTTGTTTTATAGTTCCTCCAGGCCCTCCAACTAATGTTTCAGTGAAGATAATAAATTCCTCCAGTCTATCTGTCTGCTTGGTACCTCCTTCATTAGGTGAAGTTAATGGATATATCATTCAGTATTCAGGAAAAGATCCACAATTAATCAATGGAGATACCTATATACTAGAGGGTCTCAAACAAGAAATTATTTATCAATTTAGTGTGTTTGCTTATATAGACCTTCCATCCAGTGAATCTAATGATGTTATAGCTCTATTTGATGGTATGTAGTTAAATTTGTATTAATTATACTCTTTACTCTTAGACTATTCACAGTACCACAAATATCATTTTTAAGTGCTGAACCTATCAACACAACATCTATTAGAATTAATTGGAATACTACCACAGGCAGTATAGTAGATAACTATACTTTAATGTACAATGGAACATGTGGCGAAGTAAAAGTAATATCTTCTCTATACATTGTAAATACAGTAACAAGCCTAAGTACAGACATACACAATCTGCCATCAGGACTGGAGTACACTCTCAGTATACAACCAGAAAATATACTAGGAAAAGGAATAGAGAAGAATGTTAGTGTGATGTTGAACGAAACTTGTGAGTAAATATAAAATGTTTATAATAATAATTAATTTTATTGACATAATAATTGTCATTTTATCAGTTCCATCTGGATCACCAAAACTCTATCCTCCAGTAGTACTAAATTCAACATCTATTAGAGTAAAATGGGATGAAGTGGAATGTACACAACGTAATGGGATTATAACTGGTTATATTATACAATATAATATTATTAATGACAGTAATCCAAAGAAAGTTACTACCGATGCAGAAGCCACTAATATTGTGATCACTGGTCTCAATAGATTTAATTTATACTCAATCAGTATAGCAGCAATAAATAGTATTGGAACTGGTGTTTTCAGTCAAATGTTCACGTTTGTTACTTGTAAGTGAATAAATGTTAACTCTTACATGCATATATGTAGTCAACTCTCTCTCATCCAGTTGATAATGAACTGATTGATCTCTTTGCTAAAGTCTCTACTACTTCAGTTGAACTGTCTTGGGAGGCTATTAGTAGTAATAACAGTATAATATATACATATGAAGTGGCATTTAATATCAGTTCTGATAGAGAGTGTTCTAATACTAATATGACTACTCTAACTGATGGATACATCTCTTATAATAACACCACTGAGACTGAAGTTATTATTAGAGAATTAGAATCTAATACTTGTTATATATTTGGTGTGAGAATATACTCATCATATTCTACAGTTCCAGGAGACTGGAATATTCTAGTGGAAAGAACTGAAGGTAATCATGTATAATTATATAAATTATGTGAACATGTTTACATTTTATTAATTATGAAAGAAGAGATATCATATTTTATTATAAAATTACAACTATTTACTATGTAATTCACTCTGAGATATGACATGTTAATTCAACCATGTAATTGTACTAATCATTATAATATCATCCATACTGGGTATACATCTAATTTATCTGAAGTACATATAGGTTTTGTTTGCTGATGATATATTGTAGATGTGGGGTAATATATAATTATAACTATCACTCCACATCTACTATCATGAGTGAACAAACCTGAGTTGTATGTAATCCATATAAAACAGATATATTACATGATATTGATGCTATTATAATGATTATTATAAATAGTACAATGGTTTAATTCATGCATCATTTCATAGAGTTTTTATACATTTCATTTTGAAGTTATAGCTTTGTAAAATATGATCTGTTTGTATGTCTATACAGAAATTACTGAAAAACGGACATCAGATGATAGAATTGGACCAGTTGCCACAGCAGGGACAGTAATAGGTCTATTACTTATCATAGTAATCATCACTGTGATTACAGTGGTTATAGTTATAATTAGAAAGAAAACTAAAAATAAGAAATGCAAGAAAGGCAATAAAGAATTTGAGACTGCAGAAGAGTCCCAAGATTATATCCACATGCAAACAAGTCAAGCATATAGTCTTCATAAGGCTAACACACAAGAACCTGAATATTGTAACCTCAAGTAAGATCAAATATTTACACCATGTCATTATCTATTTGTATTTTGTCAATATAGGCTTTACGATAATGTGAAGACACAAGCAAATGAAGCATATGTTGTTGCAAATATATCACCTACTACAGTGATTTATGAAAGCATCAAGTAGGACTTGATATACTTATAATTGGTTAGACCTTTTTATTCATTTTTTATTAAAATAGGTACTGAGTTGTGATGCACAAAAGTTTCAATTACATTTCTATATGAGACTATAATTGTAATAGTTTATTACTGTTATTAAATACAATTATCAAAATTAAGAATCGCTGTAGTATAAAATCGAAAATGTATATTGTAAATGTACTAACTACATTCGTATAATACCCATACAATTTCCATTATGTATGTTAATACATGTAAGTTTATAACATAAGAAAACATTTGTAATTTGTTTTAGGTAATGGCAATCAACATTGAATATAACATATCAACTGCAATATATAATTCAAGTTATATATAAGTCACATGTTAATCTGATATATAAACACATTAAACACTACATGCTGTGATTTCAGTAATTTTTGTTGTACTATAGTAAATATTTTCGCTACACAGCATCTTCTCTTCAAACATTCAATAGTTATCCTATCATTATTTTTAGGAAGCTAACAATTTTAATTTCAAGGAGTTACACTTCCAATACAAAATGCTTGTATAATAAAAAGGATAAAGCAATACTTTATATGAATTCGAAACAAGAAGATATTAGCCTATATGTGACCTGAATATTATGATAATGATTAATATATTGTATACCCTATATTGCTGCATTGGTATTTTGTCATTACGCGTACACCTGATGAAGACACAAGTTCCCAATGTATCACTTAGCTACTACAGTGATGAGTGTAACCCACCAATTATCATTGAAAACATTGTGTAAGACATGATACTTATAAATTGGTTATCAAAGACACCTGTTTCATCATGCATATTGTTATAAGATAAGTACTGATTTTGTGAGATGCTAAAGTGTCAACCATTATTCTTGTATTATATAGGCATTAGGTTCCATGCTTTACAGCAAACACTTGGTTCCTAGTGCGGGTATGTATTTTACATTAAGTGTGGACTGAAATTGGTACCTACTTCTGAGAGTATAATTATGTTTGTTGACTATGTTACAATGTTTTCTGAAACATGCAATGACATTGTACAGCACTCCGGTGAGTATATGGGATATCTTGTTTATACCTGCAAATAATGGTTGAAAGAATGCTACATGGTTATTTATAAACACACTATCATATAAGGATTAGTATATGGGTATAGTTAGCAGAAAAACAAAATTATCGTATCATAATTATATAGTGTAAGTCTCTATTTTGTATAATCATAATAATTATTTATTATGTAATGAATATAACTAGATATAGATCCACATTAGTGTATCTTGTATAATAGAGCAGCATGGAGTGCCTGTGGATCAAGGTGTTAGAGGTAATAATTTTTGTATGTGAGTGGGAGAGTTGACTATGTCTTGTTAACGTCCATGTTAACATAATGTTAAGGAGCATGAAAAAATCAAGCTATATATATCTGACCGTATTATAAAGCATTACTTTCCACAAAAATGATCGATGTCAAATGCTTGATATCATGGTAACAATACTGTGTTTAAAAAATAAGATATTGATATTGGTGCTGATAATGAAATCACCTGTTTTAGAAAAGGAAGTATCGCTACAGTAGCACCCAAGTGGAGATGCTGTTAATTTCGACAGTGGTGTTGTTCTGTGTGTAATTGGGAATGGATATCTTACTTCTTTCACGCTACCAAATGTTGGAACATGCAGGAATGGAAAGTATACTTGTTGAATTACTGGAAGTTGTTTGGGTGCTACATACAGAATATTATATTCATAATCATTTTTTATAGCTACATTCATATGAATTGCTTGAAGTTATATTAAATCTATACAATAATAATAATTCTATGCAGCATCACTCCATTTCAATATAATGCTCATTCTTAGACACTCCAGTTATTGAGAATTGCTACATAATATATATAACACCACCATTTGACGCAACTGTAGCTCCTCAACAGTAAACAGTAAATATGACAACATCTCAAGTTCTTCTGACAAGATTAGAACCCGGACCTGAAGATTGTGATAATCAAAATGGTATATCATGTCGTAAACCATATTACCTGTAGAGGAAGAGTATAAGTGTTTATCAGTAATTTCAGAGCTCCAGATAACATCCCAATATTGCTATTAGAATAAATATATCAACAAGTTTTGTTGATAGATATATCATTACAATAGTAAGTACAATTACACATCAAGTGAATAATGAATCTGTGAGGGAACCTGGATTATTACGAGAAAAAGATGAAGTAAGAGGATAGATATTGTGATCTTTGGGAGCTCCTAGATCTGTAACTGCTAGAATGTTATAACCATGATGTATTTACTTGATGAATACATTGATAAACAATATATATATAATAGAAAGGATTACAAAACGGTTGTTACTTCATATAAGTGTATAATTTTAGTATTGTAGCTAATTTATCATAAAATTATAACAAAGTAGTATTATATTATAAACACAGAGTACATTATTGTCATGCTCGAGTGAGAACGAATACATCAACAAACGACAATAACTACCAGTAATTTTTAATAACAATGATAGCAGATCTTGTTTGCATATATATAGCTTTTGGGTTTTGACATCACTACATTGGGATTGTACGAAGTAGTAAATTCACTTTATTTTTGCTTTTTATGGCCATCCCTATGATTGGTTTCCCACGGGTTCGACCATATTATATTCCTGTGTGTCGCGAGTATGCGTTGTATACGTAATTAAGGAAGTTGCGTCATTCTCGATTATTTTGAAGGAAAAGTCAAATAAATAATGGATGCAGGTTGATATGTTATACAGTAATATTATAATCTAAATATATTCATTTCCCACGGGTATTGAGCCTAGCCTCAATGATGGTCAGACTGATGTTACACGGTAAGGGTGAAATAGAAGATGATTGTGAGCCTCGGAGACAGGAAATTGCAGACTTCAGCAGCGAGAAATATAAGAGACATCTTAGCCAGCCAAGGACACAAGAGTAGGCTTCAGACCATTTTTCGGAGAGCTGTGTAGCCAGACGTTTATAAGTAACTGTAACAGTTTTTTTAATACCTCCTGCAGCTGAGAAAATGAGGGGAATGAAATTTCCAAATTCCACCTCTCTCAGTCGACATTTATGTCGCTCCAATTGAGAGAATACAGAAGATGGAGTAAAGTGTCAATTATCGGACACCACCCATATTCGGACGCTATAGCGCTCTCTCTACCACTGCAACTGGAATTACTACACCATAGTAAGAAAGTATACTAAGTAATATCTCTGCATACCATGTTTCATGACGATCGCTTGCTTGGTCTTAGAGTTATAAGCTTGCAAAAATGAAATTCGGACTCGCCTATGATCGGAAAAATCAATATATTGACGGACAGCTATCCATACGTCTTATAAAACTGCTGGAAATAAATGGTTACTGTACCATAAGCTGCAACAACATCTACTCTAGTCATAAACCAAATCTCATCTCTTAAAGTTGCTTGACTGATTTTTTGTATTCAACTATCTGGGCCATTCTGAGCAATCAATAATTGGCCACGCCTTTTTGTAAATAGTACAGTGTTTAATTGGAAGTATAATTTTTAGAATTTTTTGGTGACCAATAAAATTAGAAGAATTTATTATTTCCAATTGAACTCTATACTAATTACAAAAAAGTGTGGCCGATTATTGATTGCTCAGAATGGCAACCATGTTCATCGTTGTCTGAAGGTTTGTATTACACATCGTTGTCTGAAGGTTTGTATTACATTTTTAGCATATTTCCCTGATGGTCACATGCTAAAAACAACAGCTAGCATAGTTGCTAAGCGCGTTGCTAAGTAAAATTTCAATTTTCTTCTGACGTCATGCGTGTATTAAATGTCCAAAATTAATTATTCAAAACACCCGTGCGTTTCTCTCTGGAAATACGTATACATCGACATCGCTATAAACGTAATTATGTAACACGTGTTTGTAGGTGTGGCCATAAAATTTGGTTGGAATTTAATTTGGTGTGTTTTTGTAATTCGTCAATTCGCCAATAATTCCCGCTATACGGTACGACTTAGCCAAGGGGCTATCCTTTCAGATCTCACACCCCCAACCCCAAAACCACTAGCTAGCTCGATCAATTAATGGGCGTGGCGCGTAATAGAACGCTCTCTCGAACTCCACAGACAAGCAGAAAGAAAGCTGCTTGTAGAAACCGGAACTACTAGTTAACTATTCTACCTGAAATATATTCCTAAAGTTCTACAGATCCTAAGGTAAAGAGAGTAGATAATCAAAATAATAATTATAATAGGCTGTTGTGTTTCAGCCTTTCAGGCACTGATAACAGCCATTAGCCGGAGAAAGTTATCCAATTAATTGAGTGGGCAATATTGGGCGTGGTGAGTCTATACAGCCGTTAGTGAGTCTACACCTGTTTTATTCAGTGATGTACCTAGGCCCGGGACTATTCGGGCCTGGGCCTGGGCCCGGGCATCAATGATCAAACTGATAATTGATAGATAACAACAATGACTGAGAAGAGACTCACACTTTTATCTATCGAGAATAATCTAAGGGGCAGTATTTGTTTGGATGACGTAGTAACAGAATTCGAAGGAAAAGACAAAAACAGAACAATCATGTTGTCTTAGATCTAATACTTTTGTATAAAATTAATAACAAACTGAACACGCCCACTTCAGGGGGCTGCCCCTGGTTTTATTATGGTGTATGAAGGTATTATTTAGCAATAGAATTATATTTTAAAACTTTACAATTACCGGTAATTATATTTTAAAACTTTACAATTACAATTTACTTTATATTGTGGCTAAAAGGTGTATGAAGGTAGCTATTAGCATCATTATAATAATTATATTTTAAAAGTTTACATAAAAGTACTCAATTACAAAATACTCAATTCTGATGACAAAAATGACAAGTATAATGAGTTGGTATTGTAGTCAGCTTTGGTATTGTGCATGAAAGGTGAATCCACAAAAGGCATAAATCACATTCAATCCATTCTATTATCCCTGTAACATTTTTATCCTCTTTATGACAACTACCGCAATATCTAGGATGTTCTTTTTCAAGAGTTATTTTAACTTCTTGTAGTTGTGCTGAAGAAGGTTTTGTGTCGTCGTTTCTTTGTGGAGAAGAATTTTTGTTGTTGCTCACAGTATTGCCCACTCAATTGATTGGATAACTTTCTCCGGCTAATAGCTGTCTTCAGGCATCAAGTCAGCCATTATTACTGAATGCTGGACACCATAAAGCAATCATAGGGATACTTTTTTCTCCGTTATATATCTTGTTTCTGATGTATGTATTCATGTATTGAAGGCCATTTATTGAATTTAGTTGAACACACATGACCTTGATTACACTCCTGTGTTACATTCTGACCTTGTTTGCATACGTTTACAAATACATATAACATGAATAGATAGTTAAGCAACAATTTATTTAAATAAACAATGCATACATTGGACATAAACAAATTTAGATTGAATATGAAATAGGAAAATTAATTATGTAGCTCCTTAATATTGGCATCAATGGTACACTATTATCAGTGACTTCAAACAACATTCAAGAAGTACAATTGAACTGTTTCATATCCACAGTTAAACCATCAAATGGTACAAGTTCCTACGAAAGAAGTTACAAGAAATTTCGAGTTACTAAATGAAACTGCAGGCATTATAATTATGTTGAATATTCAATGCTAAAATTCCAGTAAAATTTCAGCATTCAGTTAATGGACAAACAGATTCAGTTGACTATTATCTGAAATGTTATGATTCATCTACATGTTGTTTTTCAACTTATCTTGTAGTTCTTTCAAATCCTCCACACTAATGTCTCAGTGAAGATGCTATCTTCCTCCAGTCTATCTTTCATCTGGGTACCTTCATAAGTAGTTGAAGGATATTATATCATCAATATTCAGGAGAAGATCCAAAATGAGATATTTTGTGCAGCATGCTAGAGAGTTTCACACCAGGAATGATGAAAATAGTGTGTTTGCTTATAGAGAGAGACCTTCCATCAACTGATAGGAGCAAAAGGTATTAGCAGAAGAATGCATTATTATTATGTATTATTCCAACTGCTATAAATGCTGCTGTTGACCAGCTGCAACAGTGTTGTTCTGAAGATGAAGACGAGCCCCAGCAAAAATATTCTGTTCTGACACCAACCCATGACTAAATGCATTAGTTGCTCCCTGGTCCACTCACCTCTGGCCAGAGTTGCCAGTTATTAGGTCCTGGTAAAAAATAATTATTGCTACAGTATGGATCACATGACAAACCTGCTATATTAAACTTCTCTGTACCTCTATGGTGCGACAGAATATATCCAATTCTTTGAGTATTTCAAGTAGATCATAATCTGCCATTAAGGTTAGTTTGTTAAATAATTATTATTCATGAGATACTTTTTCTATTGTATCTTAAACTGCAGTTGTTTTTATAATACTGTACAACAATCAATGAAAAATTTACTGTAAAAAGTCACGATTTCTTCAGTACTTGTTTCTTGCTGTCTTACACTGAGCTACTGAGGTTGATTTCTCATCTGCCAGATCTTCTGCGTCAAATCCAGTGCTTCTATTCGTGATCTCTTGCCATTTTTGAGTACTTTTGGACTTACTCGAGAGCAATTCGAAGAAATTTCAAAATTTTTTATTATTATTATTTTCTTTAAACTGCTATAAATGCTGCTGTTGACCAGCTGCAACAGTGTTGTTCTGAAGATGAAGACGAGCCCCAGCAAAAATATTCTGTTCTGACACCAACCCATGACCTGTACCAATGCTCGCCACAATATCTTAGAAGCTGTGTTAACTCCTGGATGCCCTGTTCCTTATGTTCGTCATAACAAGGAAATATTTTCCACTGTGTTTGCAGCACCTCAATGCCTTCCTACTCCATGTCCTGTTCCATGTGCTTTCAGTCTGTCTCTTACCAGAGCCATAGCTAACAAACAGTTAATAGGCAACAAAAAGCTTACACTTCTCCGTGAAGCATGTGAATTCTACTATGGTATTTCTTCGTATCCATCATCAACTGAATATGAAGGGATTGCCAAAACTCAAATAAGACACCTGTGAATGGTGAGTAAAACATTCATGTTCTCGGATGTAATCATTACAGTATTGAGGCAAGTGACAAGATAGAAGATTTGTGCCTCTGTGATAAATCATAGTAAAATGCTCCCAGTTGAAAAATCTACATCGGCACTACTTTTTAACATTCCTCTTTTTTTTCTAGTTTTAAAGCCAATATCTCATATTGGCATGGGGCATACTCAACTTTCTTACAACTAGGAATTGACTATGAGCAAGGAGTATTTGCTTCAGCAGCAAATAACAAAGCAGCAGCACGAAAGCAAGCCTCACCTGACCCTGCAATGCAGGTACAGTGTGCACAAATAACTGTACCACACTTTTCAGCTGCTATCAAGGGATGTAAAAGAGGTGATGATACACTCTGAGTGCCGAACAGTACCTTTTAAATAACCACTTCATATTCTACTAAAACTGCTACCTTCCCTACCCAACTATGAATAAGAAAGTTATAGCCATCCATGCTCTTGTATGCATTCAGTTGCTCCCTGATCCACTCACCTCTGGCCAGAGTTGCCAGTTATTAGGTCCTGGTAAAAAATAATTATTGCTACAGTATGGATCACATGACAAACCTGCTATATTAAACTTCTCTGTACCTCTATGGTGCGACAGAATATATCCAATTCTTTGAGTATTTCAAGTAGATCATAATCTGCCATTAAAGGTTAGTTTGTTAAATAATTATTATTCATGAGATACTTTTTCTATTGTATCTTAAACTGCAGTTGTTTTTATAATACTGTACAACAATCAATGAAAAATTTACTGTAAAAAGTCACGATTTCTTCAGTACTTGTTTCTTGCTGTCTTACACTGAGCTACTGAGGTTGATTTCTCATCTGCCAGATCTTCTGCGTCAAATCCAGTGCTTCTATTCGTGATCTCTTGCCATTTTTGAGTACTTTTGGACTTACTCGAGAGCAATTCGAAGAAATTTTAAAATTTTTTATTATTATTATTTTCTTTAAAAAATAATGTACTCAATAGCTATAGCTAATTTAAAGAGTACCTAACGTACATGAAAATTAAGTCAATGCGATGTGCATATAATTATATTGTATATATGTTGATTATATAATTATGGAACAAAGAGTAATGATTATGATGAATTTAAGAAAGTTAAAAGTTCTGATTTGAGAGATTTGATGGAGTTCCAGAGGGAGATAGTACTAGGAAGAAAGGAATGAAAGGTTGAAAAAGAGCGAATATAGGGAACCTTAAGGTTTAAAGGGTGATAAGATCGGAGGGAATATGAGGTTCTAGATTGAAATGTGATGAAGTGACTGGGGATATATAAGGATTTGTCGATGAACTTGTATAGGAGAATAAGTTTGGAAGATCTGTGATGGTAAGTGAAAAGAAGAGAAGGTAAGTGAAAAGAGAGCAATAAAGATTAGTAATCAAAATCCAATTGCTTTGAACATAGTTTAAGAGCAAAGAATTGAACACGTTTGGGATTTTTAATATCACAGAATAAGGGTCCCAAAGAGAAGAACATTAAGTGAGATGAGGAAGAACTAAAGACAAGTAGAGTTTGAGAAGAACATGGGGTGAGCAGAGGTAATAAAACTTACGGAAAAGAAGTCCCAAAGGTTTTTTAGATTTTGAGCAAATATGATTGATATGAGGTGTCCAAGAGAGTTGTGAAGTTAAGATTACACCTAAATATTTGAAGTTTGAAACACATTCAAGGGGAGAATTATCAAGGAGTAAGGAAGGAAGAAGAGATAAGAAAGAAGAGGATTTACGTGAAATTATCATTTACTTGGTTTTGGAAATGTTAATAGTAAGATATCTGGACTTAAGCCAAGAAGACAAGAGATCAATACTGCCTTGAGCCAGTGAGAAATCAGAGAAGATTGAAAAGGGTAAGAAAGAAGAATATCATCAGCATAGAGAGTGAGGGAGATTGAAGAAGGAAATGTCATTTAAATATAAAATAAATAATAAAGGACCGAGTATGGATCCTTGGGGGACCGTCAACTACTACATATTGAGAGCAACATGTTAGATAGCTTCTAAACCATCTAGTAATGTGGGAAGGTAAATTGTATATACTTAGAAAGATTATCTAGGAGGGGCTCATGAGGCACTAAGTCAAAAGCTTTCTGCAGACCAAAGAAAATAGCACAGATAGAAGATTCAGAATCAAGGAGAGAAAACCATGAATTAGTTGTGGTTAATAAAGCGGATTCAGTTGAGAAGTCATTATCAATATTACAATAGAGATATATTATAGTAAAAATGCAGTGTTTTACTTTTCCTTTTACTTAGACTATGCATTTCTCATCTCCTAGAGATATTAATTGTGGTTTCAATGCTGTTCTTCATTTCATTGTACTTCCTAATTTCCAATATTATCTAAGTATCTCAAACTTGTAAAGGGAAAATGAGTTTAATATAGCAGTAGTTATTAATAGCACTGGCAATCTTCAATTTCATTCAATACTAGAGTGCTCCTGACTGTAAAGGAATACAGAAACATGATCACAGCTAAAAGTACACCATTCACATTCTAACTATTAGTATAATAATTATCTCTAAAATAAATATCGTCCATAGGAATTTTTGTCAATAATTATTTAATTATCTCTTATATTATGACATGCTTATTGTAAGTCAATTCTTCTAGCTAGTTGCTAAGGCTATTACATAACTTCTGATTTGGAGACTGCTAAGTGCTTAATGAAGATAATTAAAAAAAAAATAAATTATGCTTTGCAAGAATAATTAATTATGATTAGTTATTAAGTTTATAATAATGGCTGAAAGAAAAAAGTTCAAACTCCTCTAGAAAAGGTATTTATTTTCTATTTATGCTTTAATCTATCTCATTGATTTAATTGTGAAATAAAATAGTTTAGAGAGGAATTGTTTGTTTGAATACTATGTATAATAATGGCAATACATGAGTTTACAACTATTGTGATTGCAATGAAATCTCATAAACTAACTACTTTGTAATTACCTTAATGCATGGTTTTCAGGGTTATCCTGCTCGGCTTATACCAAGACACATAGAGTTGACTTGGAAGGAAGTTAGAAGGGCTGGAGAATATAAATACAATTTCAGTAACAAAAATCTAAAAAGACAAAGGCAAAGTAAGAATTATGTACTGTTTCAAAAATTAATAATTGTGCAAATGATTTTCTTAGGTGGGGAGACATCTTTAGAAAGTTACGCTAAAAGGCCTACGTATACTCAACATTCCACGGGAAAGGTAAAATATTTGATTTTTGTATGGGTATTATTGCCACCATATTTGTTACCATACATATTATTTTAGCAGTACTCGTCAAGACTTCATAACAGTGATATATCTGATGATTCATTGTTCTCTAAAGGTGATAATATACAATCTATAGGTGGTCCAAGTGAAGTAGATAAGGAATGGGATTCAAATGTGAGGACAGCATATATAATAGGTGTAAGATTTGTCTGTAATTACAAATTAAATCATTAGGTGAAGAAAAAAGATGAAGTTGGATTCATTACAGACAGATCTCACCGTCTGTAATGAATCCAACTTCATCTTTTACTACGAATTAAAAGTTCACAAAGCACTTGCTTTGTGTGACAGCACATTAAGGAACTTTGTTGTACAAGATGTTTCTTCTATAACTCATTCACTTATAGTAAGACTCTGGAGTAATAAGCTTGAATTATAGTGATGTTTATGGTCCTTTTCTGTATTAATTTCCAAAATAGCTCAAAGACATCTAGTTTGATATATGTAAAATAGTAGTATAGTATGATTATGCAGTACTACAGGTGTTTATTCAATTCTGCATCCATTCAATTTTAAATATCTATAGCTACACAGATATTCATTTGTATCATGTTGTGGAAAGTGCTTTCTTGGGTGATTGTTTTTGGATGTACTGGTGCAGTTGTAATAATAGACGAAAAGAGTATCTATTGGGGCTCAACACATATATAGATAACAATTTCACAGAAGTTAACAATGCCTATCCTGAATGTTATCATATTGAAGCTGTCAAGCATTTTGCTTGCGAATGTATTGATGGACTTCATGGTATATAAGCAGAGTATGACTTGAAAGGTGCTTATCAATTATGTCTTTACAGGTGAACTTTACTGTTTATACTCTTTTTACAGATCATTCTTATTCTGCCTTTGATTTTCCAGTTTCTGAGTTAAATTTGGAGGAATCATCAATTGTATGTCATCCCCTCATTGATAATACTAAAGATATTTCTTTATTCTTAGGAATTTCCCACTTATAATGACGTTGGTAGTGAAGGAGCCATATGTGTAATGGCAGATGAAAGCTTTGGAATTGTGTACAGTGGTGAACAAGAACTACCATGTTCCACCTGTAAATATGGAAGGACTGCGTGTGCACACGTTAAAATGGTTTATAATAGCATTACAATGCCAGAATATCCAAAAATTCTACAACCATTTGCATTTTGTTTAAAAGCAAACACTGCTGCATGTCCTAAGGAGTTTGTATGTCCACCGCTACAGTCAAATAAGTCAATACCATTTAATCTTTCAAGTGATCATTGTACTAAAATTACATTGCCTGTCACGGAAAGATTCAAGATGAGTGAAGGTATCTGCCACATTTCAGAAGAAAATTCACTTCCTTGTTCAGAATGTGGGCTTTCATGTTGGCATTCAACAACAGACCTAACAAGAATCATAACATGAAATAAAGTATTGCCAGCCTTGAGTAAGTAAATTGTTCAGGATTATGTACAAATTTATATACTATAGGATGTTTCATTTGTGCCTTGGATTGATTGTATAGTGACAAAAAAAATTATCTATATATCTACTTGCATGCAGTTTATACCCAGCATTGTGGAACATTGAGTTGCGAAGGAAAACAAGTGTTTCATGGTCAGAGCATGTGTTTGTTAGTCATGAGGTCATTTTGTGTGACCTATGAAGTACTCAGGCACCATATGCACCAGTTTCTTCTTGGCAAGTTAATATTCAATAATGTTAACATTATTATATATAAACAATATATTTCTAGAACAACAATACATACAGAATATTCTGTTCTTTGCCAAGATCACAAAGATGCAGGAAATGAAAATATTATGTCAATTTTGTCATACCAACAATACCTAACATCTTGGTACTTGTATCTTCAGCTTCTTGAAATTGATTATGATGCAGGTTTTCTGTGCAAGTTAGTATCTGACGATGTAAAGCAAAATTAATTATCTCATTAACATGCATCATTTTCTGAATGTATAATTAATGTTTTCACCTTAAAGGTTGTGTTGTGAAAAACCAAATATTGTTATTATGGACGGAACAAGTCTAGCATTTCGGATGAAGCTTGACAGCTGGCATGGAGTGCTATCCATTTCCTCAACAAATAAAGATTTAAAACAAGGAAGATAAGTTTATATTTAAACCACTCTAACCTGAATTTTTGTTCCTGATAATATATACTAGGTTTAGCGAACGTGTACTCATTCCAGATGCTAGTACCAGAAAGCTTCTCTCCAAATTTTCCTCCAAAGGATTATCTCAAGATGAATACTTGAAAATGAACTTGTTATTACAAGGGAATGCACAATCTATTGTTCCTGTTGTACATTTAGTCACAGAACCATCAAGCAAATTGATGCTATTTAAGTGTTCAAATTTATGGAGTGAATTCATTCGATGTCTATCAAGTACTTCTCCTGTGTGTGCACTTATGCATCCATCTGATAGACTAAGTGCTTTAATACAAGCAATGTGTAAAGGCGATATTTCCAGAAATGCCACTTTAATGAAAACACTTCAAGAAGAGATTCCAGTTTTGTTTAATTTGATATCCTCACTGACCAACTACCCATGCAAAGTCCTTTCACCTCTATTGAAAGTCATGTTTGATAAATCTATAGCTCCATTTGCAATTTCAAGCCATGCTGCATCATTGGATTATGAAGAAGTTACTGCCTCTGGTCAGCATGACAACCTCTCCTATTTTCCATCACAAACAAAATGCCGAATTCGAGGACACTACCAGGCTGATCAAAAAAAGAGTGGTCCAATATGTACAAAACATGCATCACAACATCCTTCCCTGCTTCCTGGAATCTTCACTTTGTTTTGTCAACATGGTAAGAAAGTGTATACTGTTGAATATAATATCTATAACGGTCGTGATGCATAATAAATTATTATGCCTAATCAATTGCACATGGTTACAGGAATTTGTTATGGCTTTGAAGTGCATGCGAGCTGCAGAATCGCCTAACACCCCTTTCACTGTTCTATATGAAAGGTTTGAAACTGGTATGTATGCAATAAATCCGTTAACAACTTATTTTTATGTATGCATGTTTATATAGACTTATAAATTTATGTTTGTTTGGATTGTGTTGTTAACACAGCAGTAGTAAATATGGAAGATAATGTATATATTTTAAAAACTTTGGAATTATATTGAGTGAAAGCCTTCTCCTCTACAATAACAATTCACATGATTCATTTAACATTGCTATTTATTTATATACAGCTCCTGATGTTGTCATATATGACAATGCATGTAATCTCCACCAGTACATGTTAAACCGAGAACCTGATTTTTTTAGTAAGACGTGGTTAATGGTTGATAGGTTTCATTGGGGTAATCATATAGGTATGTACAGCATTTACAATAAACAGTTAATCTACACTATAATAATATTAAAAATGTTTACCTCAAGTAATGATTTCAAACCAAGCATTTGCTGTTGCTGCAATATCATGGTGCATGTACACATACATTAAAATCACATGATCACGTAGCTAACTCAGACAGTAAATTGCATTGTTTGTAGTCTGCAATTGCATCAGTTAGGAAAGATAATAGTACAAAATGAAGTGTGAGAAGCCAGTACCATCAAGCAATTGCAATGTGTTAGTACTGAATGAGAACATTACTATAATTATAATTATTAATGGACTTTAATATAATAGTAGTGAGGTGTTATTAGTTATATGCTTACACTGAAGAGAAGGAATCATGCTGTGCTAACTATAAATTGCTAGTTTTATTCTAAAATTGGCCAGCGGTTATTATACTCTTTTTATATGCAGGTTGCAGTTATGGATATAAACTAGATTCATACCCACAGTTTGTGTCTATTAACAGCCAGACTATGGAGCAAGCCAATTCTTTACTAAAGAGAATGAAATCAAGCATATCATACATGAATGCAAAACACTTTATGATTCATTTAAAACTTTATCAGTGGTATAGGAATTCATTAAAAAACAAGGACCTTTAATTACATCATGAGAAACATCAAATTAGTTGTCAAAGAATTTTACATGGTACTGTCAAGTATTATATGATATGCATGCAAGTGCAATTTTCTATGCACCTCGGTATTAAGTAATGTAACAATGATTGATCATGACAATGCTGCGGCCTAGCAGTTCATGTTTTCAAATTGTTACATTACAAAATAATATATAGGAGGTGGGAAATTGCACTAACATGCAATCATAATACCAGAACCAAATTCTACCTGATATCTGGAGCCTGAATAGCAATATTCTTACAACTAAACATACACTTAGTAAGAGATACGTATTTAGTCAGTGACAATATATATATAGCAATTTCTTAAATGTTGTTTCACTGTACACAAAGCAAATGCTATTATTCATGATCTATACCATGGTATTGCAGGAATACTAGTGCCTTGACAAAACCTTAACATATAAAGTTTCACCTCATCCCACAAAACTATAGATCTTAAACTGTACCTATAGTCTAATAATATTTAATTATTATACATGATGTGTTGCAGGTGGAATGTAATATAAAGTTCACTCATGTAAACTAATGCATAACAAGTGCATCAATTATACACAAATGCATACTACTGTGATGTATAATATTAACAAATTAAAACTTGAATAAGAAAGGGTTTAAATATCGACTACAAGCTTGACAGAATCGCACAATCCATGAAATTATTTCCACTGATGCACTTATTATTATAAGTGTTCTGTGTTGATGTGAATGTCAGGTGAGACCATATACTTCAACTCATTTTTCCTCATTGTTATTCGAAACCATGCAATTGGAAAGGAAAACTCTACATTAGTTCTTCATTCTCTAACATACAACAATTCAGACTTCTGACTCCAAAACGTGAATATTCAGTTATTGATTTTGAGTTACGTACAGTTATAATTATAGCTAGCGTTTAGTGTCCAGTAAGGTCTTATGTACCATGATTGAACAGGGTCTGTTTTTGGTCAATAAAAGCATAAAATAGGGAAGAAAGTAAAAATGAGTTGAAAGTGTCTATTGACTGAAGAGGCTGGCATTATCTCTACTGAGGCAATTAGTGGATGATATATGGATTCTAGTCTAAAGAGAGACCCTAAACAAGTTGTAGGTATCCAAAAAGTTATCCAATACTAAAATTTGAAATATAAGGGGTTTAACTAAAAAATGATGATCTAAATGTCGAAGCTTTCTAAAATCAGCACATCAAAATGTGCTATATGGGTGATGAGAACTACTGTTTGGAAGCTTGTAATTTTGCAATTTGCTTGTTTTGAATGACACTCTTGAAAAAATGAGTTGAAAGTGCATATTGACCCAATAGGGTCATATTTGTCACTGTCATTCAAACTATGAATATGCAAAACAGAACTTTTATAGTCATTCCACTTTCTTATATGCTGATTTTTTAAAAATGTCTGAAATTAAATGTACAGTTATCGAGTTACACTCACTATTAGTCATTTGACTCGCTTTGTCTTAATTTATCTATATATTAAGCTTTTTTACATTAAAAACAAGCTTAACACCATCATAAACCATCCAATTATCTCTATTGAGGCAATTAGTGTATGATAGTGGGTTCTAGTCTAATTGTATATAATTCTCCATCACTACAAGCCAATACAACTCGAGAATATCATTCAAATTAAGCAATTTGCAAATAAGCTTCCAACAGTAGTTCTAATCACTTATATAGTACATTTTGATGTGCTGAATTCATTTTTTGAAAGTTTCGACATTCAGATCATCATTTTCTAGTACACCCCTTATATTTCAAATTTTAGTATTGAATAACTGTTTAGATACCTACAAGTTTGTTTAGGGTCTCTCGTTAAATTAAAACCCACTTATCAACCACTAATTGCCTCAGTAGAGATAATTTGATGGTTCATGATGGTGTTAAGCATGTTGTTAATGTAAAAAGCTTAATATAAACCTAAAGACCAAAGTTAAAAATATAATTGGAAAGCAATGATGAAATTGTCGAAACTTCGGAAGAGGTTCTCAAATCTTGTATATTAGTAATTATAACAATTTAAAAATATCACTACGTGTTTGGTTAATGTTGAGTAATTTCGTGCACAGTATACACCTGTCAATGTGATTCTGTAATTATTACAGAGTAAGACATATAACAGTGGACCTAGATATTGACAGGTAGACTAATACATAGCACTTACAATGGTAAGGTAACATACAGAATAAGATATATAACAGTGGACCTAGATATTGACAGGTAGACTAATACATAGTACTTACAATGGTAAGGTAACAGACAGAGTAAAATATATAACAGTGGACCTAGATATTGACAGGTAGACTGATACATAGCACTTACAATGGTAAGGTAACATACAGAATAAGATATATAACAGTGGACCTAGATATTGACAGGTAGACTAATACATAGCACTTACAATGGTAAGGTAACATACAGAATAAGATATATAACAGTAGACCTAGATATTGACAGGTAGACTAATACATAGTACTTACAATGGTAAGGTAACAGACAGAGTAAAATATATAACAGTGGACCTAGATATTGACAGCTAGACTAATACATAATACTTACAATGGTAAGGTAACATACAGAATAAGATATATAACAGTGGACCTAGATATTGACAGGTAGACTAATACATAGTACTTACAATGGTAAGGTAACATACAGAATAAGATATATAACAGTGGACCTAGATATTGACAGGTAGACTAATACATAGCACTTACAATGTTGATAAATGATGTGGTCCATTTAATACACCGATTGGATGTTCTTTTAATTTGTTTACCATCAAGAATCCAAAAAATGTTTAATATGTATTCTGACAAATGAATTAGAATGAGTCAGACAGTTGGTGAAGAGATTGAAATAGATAAGACAAAGAGTCTTAATAATAGATGGCACCATAAAATAATAGACTAAAGAAATGATTTATTTGTATTCATAAGGGATTGTAAAAAGAAAATTGTATAAAATATAAACTAGTCTCACATAGAACATTTTAGAGTGCTATTTATAATATTCAGGGCACTGATTTCTAGTTACACCAAGTTATAGTAGAGGGTATTATACAATAGGTTCTTATGTACCATGACTGAACAGGGCTTGTTTGTGATAATCAGTAAAAAAAAACACAAAATAGGAAAGTGAACCTGATGGATTATGATGTATTCTAAAGAGCTAAGGTTCTAATGTCATGTGTTACCATCAAGGATCATAAGAACATATAAGACCTTATCAGACTCTAATCTCAGTGTATAACTAGAAATCTGTGTTCCGAATTTCAAAAATGTTAACAGTTAGAGAAGTATGAACTCACCACTTTGAAATATATACTCCATGAGAGAATAGAATTACTGTCAGACGTTTCATTACCAATTTCATGGTTTTGAATGACGTTGTGGATAATAAGTAAAATAAGCAAATAACAGCCATTGAAATTTCGTGTTTTGATATCTTGAATTTTTTAAGTGTTTCATGGAGTTTTGATTTTTTGGCACATGGTTTTGAACATTGATTTTGTGTTATATCATGTGTTAAATATAAAAAAAGTAAACACTGGAGACGATAACAAAGCATCAAATTATATTTTTACTGACACAATTAATTAGTGTATGTCAGGTTCATTCTATTGTCATGAGATACGTAATACCTTATCAGACACCAAACTCTATTATAAGTGGGCATAAATACCTTGAAATCTAAATATTGATATATAAGAACTCAGCACTAGTTTTGAATGAAACTACTATATCGGAAGTTTCACTACTAATTTCTTGGTTTTCAGTAATGTCATAATTTTAGCTTAATCATAATTATAATGAATGTATGTTACTGTCTGTGTAGAGAGAAATTGATTTCACATTTTCAATGTGCAAGCCGCCATGGGTGCATTTTGACTACTTTTTGACTCCTCTCTCCATAATCATATTGCAGCTCTTCACCTTCCCTTATATCTCTGGCTGATATCAGACAGAGGTAAGGCTGATCATCCATTTCAGAGTCTTGGAGTGATTAAATAGGCGACCCATTCGCCCGTTATCCTTTGTGGCATCAATGCTGTATGATGCATTTTTATAGTGAAGTGTAAATATTGAAGATATAATCTTACCAGAGTTTTGATGACTTGTAATTGAAGTAGTACATGTAACAGCCTACGCTTGGATCTAGTAAATATGTCATCTCCCTCCTCTTAGCTTCTTTGAAGGATATTAACTCCCCTGAGTATTCGCATAGTAACTCTCCCTTCATAAATGATCTGGAGGATACTACCCCTCTTCCCTTTGTATCCATTGAAACCACTTTCAAACCTTCTTCATTTTTACTTCGAAGTTTTTTGGCAATCTGTTGTTGTAGTTCTGACTGAAGAAGTATATATGCAATATTTCAAAATTGACTGTAATATAAATTATACATAATTATTATACTTTAGCATTGGAGAGCAAGTTTCTTTCACTCTTTTTGACAGTATTGTATTTTCTGTAAAACGATGCATGTTAAAATAATATATTTGTATAATTTATATATAGTATAACTGTATAATATAATTGTGTATGACATACATATAATTATTTGCTTACTTAGCAAGTTGAAAACATTTGAGTAAAATGAAGCCTCAAAGATAAGCTGTGTCAGGTTTTTCAAGATTGTGGAATGTTTTAACAATTTTTCAGCTAGAACACTGTAAAAAAAAGTTCATTGTAGTATGAAAATTAATTTATTTATACCTGAGAAAGAGTTAAAATATTGTACATACAATAGATTCCACAGTTGAATCCATCTGTCTGAGGTGAAACCTATTATTGACAGTCTTGTATTTATTATCACAATACCATCCAATTATTATACCTTCACTGATACTGGTTTCAACATCACCTCACCATTAGTAATTGTTTTATAGAAATATGAGATATCATTTACTACAAACTGAGCAGGCTGACTGATCACACTGACTGAAGTTGAATCAAGCACATAAGCTCTGTATAATTATAATAAAGCTATTCAAGAAATTTATTACAGTATTCTTACATTTGTTTACTAAACACAACAGCAAATGCAATCCAATGCCATATATCTGATTCCATGTCCAACCTAAAATTTTCTATCAGTTATAAAACATTTCAAGATTTTTAAAAATTACCTGGGTTTGCAAGGGAAAATCACTATGTCATATTTACAGAGTGCTGTAGTTGACAACCCCATAGTGGCCTTTAGGGTAGACCTAAACATTTTGGGGTGAGCATTTTCATTTGATGAACGTACTACCACCTGTTTGATGGATTCATAAACAACAGAGCTCAAAATTTTGGTGTCACATGATCTTAAAAACGTCAGGTCTGGAAGTACTAATCTAAAATTTTAAAGAATAATTATGCAAAATACTTATTATGTACTACCATACTTTACAAAAAAAATTAATCACTTTGTCAGTAATACCGTTTAAAGGATACAATGATTTAACATCTGAGAAAGTCAAATTACATTTTGCTTTTGCATTGTCAGAGCCTCCTTCAAGAATACTATTATTAAATTTTAATGTATGTAATGTTTCATCATTTTAATATATTATAATCTAATTACTCACATGTGATTAGATATACGAGGTGCTACTTCACCACAACATTGGAATTCAGGTATTTTCAGATTTTGAATTCCAATGCAGACACAATGGTACCAACTGAAACAATTGCTACATTGGATCCAATCAACTATTTCATCTCCATCGAAGTAATTAACCATACACTGATGTGATCCTGTCATACAGCACACATTAGTGATGATTTTGAATAGTGAGGTGTATTCTTGGTGAGACGATGGTGAAACCTCTGATAACTCATGAGCTATAATAATTAAAACTGAGGATATAATTAAAAGTATTAGATTATATTTAACATACAAATATCTGGAATCAGTGGAATGATATGATTCATTATTTCACTTCGTTGACCAAATTGCCCAAATCTAACCAATATAATGTTGACGAAAGAAAAATTCTTTTGATGGAAGCAACATGGGTGATACATAAACTTATAAATTGAATCATACTCCTCTTCTGAGTGCTGCTGGATAGCAAGTCCTATTGCACCAGCTAGAAAGTCAACTTGTAAGATACCTACAATTATCATGAAGAGTGTTACGAAGATGAAAACATGTTAACTAGGAGAATAAAAGATGAGTGTGAGCTTATTGGGGTAGCCTCAGTGCATGAGCTCCACACTTATCAGTCAGGTGAAATGTTTGCATTGTATAGTTTGCTGTACGTCATTCTGTATAAATGAACCAATAATCTTTTCACATGCATTTAAATTTAACACGTGGTTGTTCTAACAGTGCCTTCTGAGGTTCACCCCCACAATGATTAGCATGAATTCAATAAAGTACTATGTGATTGATGTGGGCGTGACAATCATGTTAACTTAACCAATGTAAATAAAAACATAAAAAGAGAATGTAATTTATTGTATGTGTTACAGAGAGATAAACGGCACTCTACCTACGCATTAGGCTAGGATGGCTCACACTATTATGTTAGTGGTTTTGATATAGCTATTACAATTGTAGTGAAAAGGGCTGTCTTGTGGTGTAACACTGATCAATTAAAACCTGATTTGATATCTAACCTGAATAAGCACCAACATGTGCTGTAGTGAAAATTTCTGCACGTAATATGTATTGAAGTAACTCCTCTACACTTGTGTTTTCAATAGGTGGCTTTTTATTAAATACATCGTCACAACTAGCAGCACTTGCAATAAATGCATTTGCAACAGAAATGTCTTCAATATGTGAGGAATACTAATGTTTAAAGAGAAATAAAATATCACTATTTAATCACTTGACAGACTAATGATTACCTTCTTGAAGTAAATATCAAAATGTTTAATGCATGACACACTGAGGCAAGACGCAATAGGTTGGAAGCATTTTGATTGCCAAAGAGTGCTAAACTGACAGAATTATAAAGACAGTCTCCATTTCCTGCTGATTTTCCAATACTGTATCCACTAGGAATTCTATGTTTCAGTCGTTTCTGGTATCTATTAAAGGAAATATTAAATTATAAATGAAATATAAGACACAATCTTCAGGTCACATAATGCTATTGGAATGTCTGCACTTGTCTTGCTTTTCAAATGTAACAAGGAATGAAAATCTACTGTATTCTCCACCATAATGATTCTTTCTTTTAACATCGTCCAATTATTACCACATTTTGAAAGATCTGCCAGAGATTTCTTAGGATCAATATTATTGCAGTGTTTATGCTGAAACACAAAGCAATTCACATTGAATTACATAGAACTGAGTACATACTGCAAATAGATTTAGAATCCATGGAGTTATAATGCCTGTAGTTGGTGCAGTTAGTGTTGTGGTTAGGAGCCCTCCATCAGTTTCAGATGTACCGATACCATCTTGCTCAAGTTCAGGACATAGAACTTCATTGTGAATAGATGTTTCAATTTTGCATTGAATACTGAATGATAAAATGTAATGTTTAAAATTGCAGGATGGTATAACTACATTTTGTGTTTAGATGTAGTCTTGTTTTCAGGAGTACAAGGAGTCTTGTTATGAACACTCTGTTTAAATAAAAATTGTCTCACCGAAACTGATGTTATTAAAGCTTCTATATCACCGTGCAATCATAATCATAACATGTAAATTATTAAAGTATTTCACCTCTCGTTTTCTTGTTCTACGGGGAAGCAAACAGTTATCTGGATCACTAAAATAGCAAGTACAATGATTGAATTTTATTGTTGTCGTTTTTTTTAAATTACATTTTGTAATAAGAGGGACATTTCTGAAAAAATTCTCTCAAAATCTTTTGCATTTCTTTCACATTATACTTTCTGCTGTCTTTACCTATAATAATGGTATAAAACAATCTTACATATGTATATCATGCTCACTTCGATGAGTAGGAGGTTTAAACGGTAAGTCTTTAGGAAACCATTCTGGAATATTACCGTCACAGTAATATCCTTTAGAACCTAGAAAAATTATAAAGATTAATGCTACAAGTTGAAGTGTAAAACAATTTAATTACCTTCAGGATCCATTAGCAATAGAAGAATATAATACAGAACATCAGCAGTGTAATCAGATGGATTGTCTGAAAACAAAACTAGTGGTTCTTTCTCTAAGGCATGTAGGTGATGTAATGATATTGGATCTTCACTATGAGTTTGGCATTCTGTCTCTTCTAATTTTATTTTATTAATCAATATTTCATGTGTAAGTGTAAGTTTGCTAACTTGCAACACTGAGTCCATGGCTGCAGATTTAAACTTCTCTTGTACATCCTGATCATTAATAAATGAAGACATATGATCAGGCCCTGCATTACATATCATAGTAAACGAGTTAAACAATATTAACCTTCATTCTATGATATCCTACCTTGCCATACTAATTGATGTCGTCCTCTTTCTGCTTTCCAATATAAAAATATGAAGCTTGGTGTGAAAGGTTGGGTGTCATGCTTCCACTTTTCAATCTTAATTCATATTGAAGCAAACATACATATGATATATGTGACTGTGGATGAGAAAAGGGAGTCTTAAAACATTTTATACTTCATTTGACCACCGATCCTGCAAAATGTATACAGAGCTAGTTCCAAATTTGCTGCACAAGGTACCTGGTACAATGCACTTTCCATTGATTGAAGTTTTTTTGCAAACTTATTTATCAATAGCCATAGATCAAGAAATATGTGTTAAGACCCCTTTTCTCATCTGCTGTCACATATTAATAAAAGTTTATCCAAAAACCTTCTGCTGGATTTGTTTCCATCGTTTGCAGTTTTTAACTCTTAGATGTTGGAGTATATATGTGTTTAGTCTAACATGGAAGAGAAAAGAATAATTATAATTAATTCATGGTATAATCTCTTAAACAAGGCTAAGTACATTTCTTATCTCTTCCATCTTGTTTTCCTATAAAAATATACAGCAGTATTTTCAATCATTAAAATAAGACAACTCACTAAGTTTTTTGAACTGCTTGTTTCTAATTTTGGCTTCTGAAAACAATAATTAATTATTATAATTACATAGATATTATGAATGTACTGGCTACACAACCTTTTTTGGCGGACCGGTAGTGTGTTCTGTAGATTTACTGTCCTCTCCCTCATGAACATCAAGTTCATCTGCCATTCGAATTCAAACCACAGAAACCACAAACAGCTGATTTAGATCTAATTAAAAACAATGTCAAAAAAATCTTGCAGGTTTTATAGATGCAATTCCCCTACTCTGAAGTTTTTTAATGTCAAGATAATTGTTGAGAAATAAAAATTAATAACAATAGGGATTAAAACAGTAATTATTATGCAAAATAATAATTATGCATATACAAATCAATGGATATAATTGAAATGCTGTGATTGAACAGGACGAATATAGACCTGTGGTTCAGTGTTCAAGTTTGTGATATAGCCTGATCATGCATACAGTTCAATCACGTGTATAGGCAGATCCTGCAATGGCTACATAAGACCTTGAACCTACATAAAGCATAATTAGGATGATTATACTGGTGGGTTAAAGATTGAAAGGTCCTATACAAAAACATAGACTTAGCCAACATCAGCAAGTTGTATTTCAATACAGTTGCCATGGTCGTATACTATAATTATGTAATTATTAAATTGCAATATTATATTAACAAAGCATAATTTATTCTTTCAAAAACATCTTAATTGTGTCATAATGCAGGAGATTGGAAAAAATTAATTATATCAATAAATTATTATTGAGTAAAAAATATGTTTAACAAAGCAGTAGTTAATAATAGCACTGGCAATCTTCAATTACAATACTAGAGTGTCCTGATTGTAAAGGAATACAGAAATACGATAAGAGCTAAAAGTACACTTTTAACATTCTATAAATATTAATATAATCTAAAATGGTCCATAGGAATTTCATTTTCCTTTTACAAATTTGAGATACTTAGATACTATTGGAAATTAAGAGGTACAATGAAATGAAGAACAGCATTGAAACCACAATTAATATCTGTGAAAAATTGCATGGTCTAAATAAAAGAAAAGTAAAACACACAAAATTATTATTTTACTAAAAGCGAAAAAAAGTATCATGGTATTATAAGATTTATACTGATGAAAAAACATTTCTAAACGAATTTACGAAATACAATACATGGAATGATTGAAAATGAATCTACTTTATAGACAGAATGTTACACAAGCATAATCAATATAATTATAATACAGATACGTACATTATAATAAAACTGTAAACATTTGAATCTGGTCCTTACTCAATAAGTAAAATGTGCATGTTATATAATCATCAGTAATACTAATAGTCATAAATGTATATAGAAACCCGTTATCTATATACTGATCTATATACATACAATTGAAATCGCTAACTTTCCTATATCTAATGTGATGTAATAACAATCCTGCAAATAAATTTCAGCCTTTATGTATTCTAAAGATGGTGAAGGTGACAACATTGGAAGTCAAAAATAGTAGTTATTATATCAGATTGATCACCACTTGAAACAATTCAAATTAAATTAAAAACAACACAACAAAATGAGTCATGGACAATGAATCTGGTCCTTAATCCATAAGTACACTATGTGATACCAGTAATAATAATGGTAATACACATATATGTAGAAATTATGGCAAGTATTTCATTCAACTGTTCTTTATATGTATAATTGAAATCACTAACTTTCCTATATCAAATGTGAAGTAACACCAATCCGGTCCATAGCTTTCCAATTACATGGACTCTAAAGTGCACAGATTGTGACGACATTAAAGGAGTAGTTATCAGCAATAATAATGGTAATATTATATGTAGAAATTCAGGCAAGTATTTATCTAAACTGTTCCTTATACGTATAATTGAAATTACTAACATTCTTATATCATATGTGAAGTAATAACAATCCGGTCCATAGCTTTCCAATTTCATGTACTATAAAGAGATTTAAATAAAGATCGTGAAAACATTGAAAGTCAAAGAGAGTTGTTATTTTATTAGATTGAACACCTATTGAAACACTTGAAATAAGCTTAAAGACGACTAATATAATTTACTCATAAAGAATGGAAAACGAACCCAGTCCTTAATCCATAAGTACACTATGAGATATATTATTACCAGTAGTAATATATATGAAGAAATTCAGGCAAGTATTTATCTAAACTGTTACTTATACGTATAATTGAAATTACTAACTTTCCTATATCATATGTGAAGTAATACCAATCCGGTCCATAGCTTTCCAATTTCATGGACTGTAAAGTAATTTAAGCACAGATTGTGACGACATTAAAGAGTAGTTATTGTACTACATTAAACACCCAATGAAACACTTCAAATAAGCTTACAATAATTTACATGGATAACGAATCCAGTCTTTACTACATAATTATATAGCATGTTACATGTGTATATAATTATGAGTACTACAATAGTTATTACTGAAATACAAGTCCTGAAAGCTGGCAGGTATACATATAATTGAACTTTCCTATATCATATGTGAAGTAATACCAATCCGGTCCATACATGTAGCTTTCCAACTTCATGTACTCTAAATTAATTTAAGCACAGATTGTGACGACATTAAAGAGTAGTTATTGTATTAGATTGAATACCTATTGAAACACTTCCAAATAAGCTTAAAAACGACAAATATAATTTACTCATAAGGAATGGAAAACGAGTAATAATATTATTACTGGTAATAATATATCACATAGTGTACTTATGGATTAAGGACTGGGCTCCTTTTCCATTCCTTATGAGTAAATTATATTTGTCGTTTTTAAGCTTATTTGGAAGTGTTTCAATAGGTATTCAATTTAATACAATAACTACTCTTTAATGTCGTCACAATCTGTGCTTAAATTACTTTAGAGTACATGAAGTTAATGGTAATACACATATATGTAGAAATTATGGCAAGTATTTCATTCAACTGTTCTTTATATGTATAATTGAAATCACTAACTTTCCTATATCATATGTGAAGTAATACCAATCCGGTCCATAGCTTTCCAATTTCATGGACTCTAAAGTAATTTAAGAACAAATTGTGACGACATTTAAGGAGCAGTTATTCTACACCTATTGAAACACTTCAAATAAGCTGAAAGGTGAAAAGATAATTTACTCATAAGTAATGATAATGCATCAGGTCCTTACTCCATAAGCAGATAGTACATTATGTAATTAGCAGTATAAAAATGAATAATACAAGTCTAGTAAGCTCTGAACCTCTGGCGAGTATTTATCTATAATGATCATTGCACATAATAATTGAAATCACTAACTTTATTCAATATCGAAAGTCAAAGAGAGTAGTTATTGTATCATTAAACACCCAATGAAACACTTCAAATAAGCTTACAGGTGAAAAAATAATTTACGTGGATAATGAATCTGGTCTTTACTACATAATTACATAGCATGTTACACGTGTATATAATTATGAGTACTACAATAGTTATTACTGAAATACAAGTCCTGAAAGCTTTGAAACTCTGGCAGGTATTTAATTATACATATAATTGAATTCTCTAACTTTCCTATATCATATGTGAAGTAATACCAATCCGGTCCATAGCTTTCCAATTTCATGGAATCTAAAGTAATTTAAGCACAGATTGTGACAACATTAAAGGAGTAGTTATTGTGAACACCTATTGAAACACTTCCAAATAAGCTGAAAGACAACTAATATAATTTACTCATAAGGAATGGAAAATGAACACAGTCCTTAATCCATAAGTACACAATGTGATATATTATTACCAGTAATAATAATGGTAATATATATATGTAGAAATTATGGCAAGTATTTCTTTCAACTGTTCTTTATATGTATAATTGAAATCACTAACTTTCCTATATCATATGTGAAGTAATACCAATCCGGTCCATAGCTTTCCAATTTCATGTACTACAAAGAGATTTGTGAAAACATTGAAAGTCAAAGAGAGTTGTTATTTTATTAGATTGAACACCTATTGAAACACTTCAAATAAGCTTGAAGGTGATAAGATAATTTAGTCATAAGTAATGGTAATGAATCAGGTCCTTACTCCATAAGCAGATAGTACATTATGTAATTAGCAGTATAATAATGGATAATACAAGTCTAGAAAGCTCTGAACATCTGGCAAGTATTTAATTATACAAATAATTGAACTTTCCTATATCATATGTGAAGTAATACCAATCCAGTCCGTAGCTTTCCAATTTCATGTACTATAAAGAGATTTAAATGAAGATTGTGAAAACATTGAAAGTCAAAGAGAGTTGTTATTTTATTAGATTGAATACCTATTGAAACACTTGAAATAAGCTTAAAGACGACTAATATAATTTACTCATAAATGATGGTAAGATCTGTTTAAAGGAATATTTATCTTTCTTGTAAAAAATAGTAACTAAAAAATAACATTGCGGGTAACTTCGGACACGCCCAAACTTCTACAATAATTCTACTGTAACTAGCTACACACATATGCTTGAAAATGAGCATGATACAATGAGTATGCAATACTTTATTTACTCAATAATACGCAATTCACACTAACGAGTAGTGCACTGTAATTCTATTATTTCTTTTCACTATATTATTGGATGTTTACATTTATTATAAAATATATATAAATAAATAAATAAAAAAAACAGAAAAAAAAAAGTAGTGCACCACTACTTATTAGTGTGAATCGCGTATTTGTGAGTAATAAAGTATTGCATACTCATTGTATCATGCTCATTTTCAAGCATATGTGTGTAGCTAGTGACAGTAGAATTATTGTAGTTGTAATACTGCTCTTTGTTGAGAACGAGTACGAAATAGGGTATAACTGTCCGAATGCCGGATTTACCCGCAATTACATTACCGAGCTACGTTAGTCCTTTTTTTTTTTGCCATTCAAAATGGCGCCCTAGCAACACATTTACGGTTGCCAAAATCTCGCGCACATGCTGAATTGTATATACTTGATTTCAACAGCGATTGGCTTCAAGCAAGATGAGTTGTTTTTCAGTGAACTGTGGGAGTCTTTGCTACCAGACATCGTCTGGAAGTTGTGAAACTGAGACCATGAATTCCAAAACTGAATTGTCAGAACTTGAAACCAGAAAGCTTTTAGCAAACGTCTGTTCTTACTTTTGATCCTTATATATGATTTGAAGTCTGCTGGTAGTATTTTCAAAGTGCTAGTGTTCATAGGTTCTCTGGAAGTTTGGGAACAGACAAACAGACAAAATGATTACGTATAGCACTCCGTTCCGCCTACGCGGGCGAGTATTAATAACAGGACATTAGTGTTGTAGTAGAATAGAGCAACATGGAGTGTCTGTGGATCACGGTGTTAGGGATGCTTCTTGTGTGTGGGAAAGTTGTTTCTCAATGTTCTCCTCAGTCAGGTAAAAGTAGAAACATCATGAAAAATCAAAATGTTTGTATTGTTTTCCACAGAAATATATTTAGTGGTGTCCAACACTTGCTATGGTAATAATACTGTGTTTAATAAAGAAGATATTGATAATGGCACTGAAAGTGGAATCACCTGTTTTAGAAAAGGAAGCATGTCTACAAATGGTACTTTGATGAACCAAGATGGAGAATCTGTGGCATGTGACCGTGGTGTTGTTCAGTGTGTTATTGAGAATGGATCTTTTACTTTTTACACACTGTCAGACTTTGAACCAACTAATAATGGAAGTTATACTTGTTGCATTGATGGAAGTGGTATTAGTGCTAGAATATTAACTAATAATAGTTATAATGATTTCTTTAATTCATGTGAGTTGCTTGAAGCTAAATATATAACATACAATAATATAATTCTACAGCATCGCTCCATTTCAATAATTACAGCTTCATTATACTTAACATTTTTAAAACTATACTATTTATTATTTTAGCCATTCCAGTCATTGAGAATTGCTCTATAACACCACCACTTGATGTCACTGTAGCTCCTCAACAGTACATAGTAAATATGAACACATCTGGGGTTCCTCCAACAATATTAGTACCAAAAATTACGTTTAATACTTCTGAAGATTGTGATAATGAAGACGGTATATCATGTGGTACACCATATTGCCTCCATCTTGGTGAGGAGATGTATCAGTATTCATTACCCATTAATTGGAATGCAACAAATTCTGAATTTACTCATCATCAATTTAAATGTGGAGGTATGTTCGGATCTACACAAATATGTCCATTAATGGCAACTATAAGAGGTTTGTGTATATGATTATCTATTTTCAATTTCAATAATTAATTTTACAGCTCCAGATGGCATTCCAATTGTTAATTATGATTATATCAATGGTACTACTATCAGAATATTCTGGAATATATCAACAGATTTTGTCAATGGATATATCATTAATATAACAAGTAGTAATCTCACTACAATTACACATCAAGTTAATAATGGATCTATGACGGAATTTGTAGTGAGTGTAAAACGAGAAAGAGATTATAGCATAGAAATAAGAGGATATTATGATCTTTTGGGAGCTCCTGGATATGTAACTGCTAGACTACAATGTTAGTTTATTATTGTAACATATTCAATTGAAGGATTCATAGATAAACAATTTACAATGCAAAGAATTAGAACAGTGGTTGTTACTTCATCTGTAGTTATATTATCCTAGTAGAATACTTATACTGCAAAGATAGAATTGTTAATTTATTGGTTAGTAAAGTTGCAAGGATGCAAATTATAAATTTTACTTTGTCATACAAGTTGTTGTTATGACTGCTTGTACTGTAATCAATTATCATGTCCAATATCTCACATTAGATACACCAAAAAGGTTAGGAAACCTAAATAGATTCAATTAAAATGTTATTCAGCTTTTTTGTATATCTAATAGGCAATATAAGGATAATTGAAATTGCAGTTATTGGATTATAATTGCATGTATGTCACCATGCAGTCATAACCTGCACTACCAATTAAATTACAATTTCCACCTTTCCTTGCAACTCCATGTACTGACCAGTAATTCTTTGCAGTATTATACAAACCATAAAATACAATAATTATTGCCATTCTTAGGTGAGAACCAACACACCACCATATTATGACCATAACATATCCTATACACCTAGCATACTTCCTATACCATACAAGACTATAATTATAAGCATAACATTATTTCATGATTTTATATGAAGAAACAACCAGACAAGTGGTACCAGTGTTCTGTGTAAATATATGAATATTATTAATTTTTAATAAAAAATGATCTAAATTCCTTTTTAGTTTTGTCAATTGTCATCTATACATACATTGGGATGGTACTCACACAGGAGGTATAATCAAGTAAGTAAAGCCACTTTGTCTTGCTTTTTTAGCGATGTGGATACTTATGTAGGGTTGCATGAAGTGGTTTATTTGGTAATTATTTAGTTGAACACACTTGACCTTGATTATACCTCCTATGTTAGTACCATTCCAACTTTGTTCGAAAAAGCCTCTCTTTTATTTTGCTTGTATAATTTCAAGTCTGTTGGTAGCTCAATCAAAATGTGAATGTTGTTAGTTGTCCAGATATTTTGAGAATACATAGACAGCAAAACAGATTACAGTAACCCTCTGCTCCACTTTTGTGGGCGAGGGTTAATAATTATACTCATTTATTTCTATAGCACCTATTATTGGTATCAATGGCACACTATTATCAGTGACTTCAAACTTCAGCACTCAGGAAGTACAATTGAACTGTTACACTTCCAGAGTTAAACCTTCAGAGATTACTTGGATGTTTGAAGCTCTCAGTATATATAATCAATTTAATGATTCAGTGTTGTTAGATGAAACTAATATGACTTATAAACATTATCTACGGGTTAATGGAACATTCAATGCTAGTACCAAAGCATCATGTATTTATTCAGTTAATGGATATGAAGACTCAGATGACTATTTTCTTCAAGGTTTGATTAATATTACAATATTATGATGCTTCTAAAACCTTTTTTAAAACTTGTTTTATAGTTCCTCCAGGCCCTCCAACTAATGTTTCAGTGAAGATAATAAATTCCTCCAGTCTATCTGTCTGCTTGGTACCTCCTTCATTAGGTGAAGTTAATGGATATATCATTCAGTATTCAGGAAAAGATCCACAATTAATCAATGGAGATACCTATATACTAGAGGGTCTCAAACAAGAAATTATTTATCAATTTAGTGTGTTTGCTTATATAGACCTTCCATCCAGTGAATCTAATGATGTTATAGCTCTATTTGATGGTATGTAGTTAAATTTGTATTAATTATACTCTTTACTCTTAGACTATTCACAGTACCACAAATATCATTTTTAAGTGCTGAACCTATCAACACAACATCTATCAGAATTAATTGGAATACTACCACAGGCAGTATAGTAGATAACTATACTTTAGTGTACAATGGAACATGTGACGAAGTAAAAGTAATATCTTCTCTATACATTGTAAATACAGTAACAAGCCTAAGTACAGACATACGCAATCTGCCATCAGGACTGGAGTACACTCTCAGTATACAACCAGAAAATATACTAGGAAAAGGAATAGAGAAGAATGTTAGTGTGATGTTGAACGAAACTTGTGAGTAAATATAAAATGTTTATAATAATAATTAATTTTATTGACATAATAATTGTCATTTTATCAGTTCCATCTGGATCACCAAAACTCTATCCTCCAGTAGTACTAAATTCAACATCTATTAGAGTAAAATGGGATGAAGTGGAATGTACACAACGTAATGGGATTATAACTGGTTATATTATACAATATAATATTCTTAATGACAGTAATCCAAAGAAAGTTACTACCGATGCAGAAGCCACTAATATTGTGATCACTGGTCTCAGTAGATTTAGTTTATACTCAATCAGTATAGCAGCAATGAATAGTATTGGAACTGGTGTTTTCAGTGAAATGTTCACGTTTGTTACTTGTAAGTGAATAAATGTTAACTTTTACATGCATATATGTAGTCAACTCTCTCTCATCCAGTTGATAATGAACTGATTGATCTCTTTGCTAAAGTCTCTACTACTTCAGTTGAACTGTCTTGGGAGGCTATTAGTAGTAATAACAGTATAATATATACATATGAAGTGGCATTTAATATCAGTTCTGATAGAGAGTGTTCTAATACTAATATGACTACTCTAACTGATGGATACATCTCTTATAATAACACCACTGAGACTGAAGTTATTATTAGAGAATTAGAATCTAATACTTGTTATATATTTGGTGTGAGAATATACTCATCATATTCTACAGTTCCAGGAGACTGGAATATTCTAGTGGAAAGAACTGAAGGTAATCGTGTATAATTATATAACTGTATGAGTGATGTGAACATGTTTATATTTTATTAATATTATAAAAAAAGAGATATCGTATTTTAGTATGAAATTCAGAACAATCATTTACTATGGAATTTATAACTATACAGAATTTACTACATCAGATGTTGGAATTGGAGCAGGTGCTATAGCAGGGACAGTAATATCACTATTAGTTACGATAGCAATCATCAGTATTGTTGTGATTACAGTGGTTATAATTATAATCAGGTTAGATGTTGATTTTTGAGGCTGTATAGTGATATTTTATTACAACTGGTTTGTAGAAAGAGATCAGGAACGCAACATCAGTATTCATCAACAGAAGTAGAGATGTACGAAAACTATTCATTTATGAATGCCTCAGAGCAAGAACAATCCAAAATGGAAGCCACATGTATGTTTTTGATCACTCTGTGTATATCACTAATTCTGGCTTAGCTGAATGAGCAATGGCCTTTTGTAGATAGAGAATTGCAAGATCTAGAATAGTTTTAATTGTCTGGGAATTCAGTATATTTTCCCATGATTTGTAATTGTTTATATGTATATGTTTAGGGCTATAACAAAGGTTGCGAAACAACTTTCAAAGCTTCGTCAGCAAAAACAAGTGAATATTCGAAGATTTGCACGTGCTTTGATATGTTGCTTTTATTTATCTTGATTCAATGGCGGATCTAGGGGGGGTTCCAGAACCCATACCTCAAATTTAAATTATTATTTTCACTACAGTATGCATATAAACGGTTTATAAACTTTACCACTGGCTTTGGAGGTGGGTTGGCTCGCTCAATTAATGGGATGTGATGCATAAAAGAACAGCTGTTCTATCTCAATTATATTCTTAAAGTTCTACAAGAAGTAAGAAGAGTAGATAATAAAAATAATAACCATTGTTGGCTTCAGGCATGAGAAAATGAGCAATGATTAATGAGTGCTGGACACAACAAAGAAATCATAGGTATACGTTTTTACATTATATCATTTTGTCAATATACCAAACTGTAAATTTACCCCTGGATTGCATAATATTGGCCTTTTTATGGATCAAAAATCAACAACACATCCTCAACTTCTCTGGAATACACTTACATAAGTAATCAATTCCACAAGTGCACATCAAGCATTTAGAGTGTGTGTGACAGCGAAGCTTCGAAGGGATATATTTGGCTTTGAAGGCACAGAAAATGGACGAAGGCCTATTTCCCAGCCCTAGTGTGCATATATACCTCTTATGTAATTCATCTATTTCATTACAATAATAATTTATTATGTGTTCATTTTCATTCTAAACGAAAGATTCAACTGTTGATATTTATGAGAATGTCCAGCAGATGAAGGAATCAGTTGTTTATGCTAATGCATCTGTTGCAATTAACAGTGAACTGTCAAAAATATCTCATTTTGATCCAAAGATACCAGCAACTTTACCAATATCGATTGAGAATCTGGGTCATCTTGTAGCTGAATGTCATCAGCAAGATAATCAAGGTTTCAAAAAACAGTTTGAAGTATGTTCATATGCACTGTAAAGAATAGTTTTTGTTTATAAAATATGCAATCATTTCTAGCAACTATATGATGGTAGTGATAAAAGTGCTGAGATTGGATTTAGAAAAGAAAACAAAACATTGAATAGATTCAAAAACATTACTGTCTGTAAGTATAATTATACTTAGTAAGGATTGCAGTGGGAATTTTCTTTATATCACAGATGATGATAATCGTATTACATTAATACCAATACAAGGTCAAGCTAATAGTTACACTGACTTCATTAATGCAAGCTATATAGATGTGAGTAGATATGAAACTTAATACTACAAAAATAGAATTGTTAAATAAAAATGCATTGGTTAGTACAGTTACAACGATGCAAATTATAATTTAATTGGTCATACAGGTTGTTGTTAGTACAGCATGATAAAGTATTCTTCTACTATAATCAATTATCTGGACTAATATCACATTATATGCACGAAGAAGGCTTGGATACCTAAAAGGATTTAATTAATATGTTATTCTGCTTCTTTGTATATCTAATAGATAGTATAAGGATAATTGAAATTGCAATTATTGGATTATAATTACATGTATGTCACCATATATGTAATACATGACATACATTAATGTCACCATGTATGTCATAATAACCTTACACGACCGATTTCTACTATTCCTTGCAACTGTACTAATCAAATTATTTATTTGGAAAATTTTATTTTTGCAGTGAATATATTATAATAATGTTTATTTATCATAATTATGTATTGTATGTGAATATAGGGGTACAGTATGCCAAAGAAATTTATAGCAACTCAAGGTGTGTAATGCTCACACATAAACACATAATAATATCCTCACATTATCTACATAGACCATATTGATTACTCTCATCTCTAACTAGGGCCTCTACCCAACACCATTGATGACTTTTGGTGGTTAATATGGCAAGAAAGAGTCCAGTATATAGTAATGCTAACTAATTTAATGGAGGGTACAAATACAAAGTGTAGCCAATATTGGCCAGATGAAACACTAGAAAGCATGACATATGGTCCCTTCACTGTGACTTTGATAGAAGAACAAAATCTTTTACATTTCATAGTGAGGACCCTGATACTTAAGGTAAAATATTTTAAGATCTATAGATAAATTAATATGTAGTAGACAGATACATCAAAGTAATTTTTTGTGTTACAAAATACATCTATCTGTATTTGTATTTCTTCACCTTTAGTTGGAGAGGTGTTCAGATATTCTCATTATCAAACATTTCCAGTTTATAACATGGCCTGATCATGGGGTACCTGATTCTGTTTCTCCTTTCATGACACTAAGTAGAAAAGTGACAGATTGGTGGTACGAACAAAGGGGACCTATAGTAGTCCATTGCAGTGCGGGTGTTGGTCGTACAGGTAGTTACATTGCTATAGATATTGCTTTAGAACAGGCTAATAAAAAAGGAATAGTCGATATTTCTGGTATCGTTAATAGACTTAGACAACAGAGAATGAAAATGGTTCAAACACATGTAAGTTACTGAGATGACTTGTATATGTCATATGTAAGTCCCATCATAATAATTAAAGCAGTTTGAAGTGAATTGTGTAGTAGTGTTTGTTATTGTATTATCATTACATACAGGCTCAATTTGCTTTCATTCATGATGCTGTATTGGAAGTAGTAGTAGGAGGTACTACAGAAATTACAAGTGACCTGTTTCATATTAAAGTTGACAACTGGCGACAGAAGAATCAGATTACTGGAAGAACACCGATGCAAGTACAATTTCAGGTATATCATTCTCTCACTTCTCTCACTTGGACATAATGATTTGAAATTTATTTACTTGATGTTAGTTATTAAGTCAAGTCACACCTGATCAAGGAGATGTTTACAGAGAAACAGCAGAATCTTTTCCTGAGAAGAATCGCAGCACAAAATTTCTACCATGTTAGTCTTGAACTCTTAAATCTCTTTGTTTCAGGGTTGTTGTAATTATAATTGTAAGTAATAGTTATATCACGCCTAGGAGGGCTGTATCTAATTTACAGTCACCAACTGCGAGGGCACGTAGCGCCCGAGTGGGAGGTGAATGTAAATTAAATACTGCCTGAGTAGGCGTGATATAAGTAATATATATCAATTTGAGTGGGTGGATCACACATGCTTGCAACTGTGCATGCTCAAAACTGAGAATTCTCACGTGCCTTATCATTCGAGCTACCTTAGTTGAAGACGCTGTTTCTTTTTGATGGCTGGAGTGGTGGAAGAAGAGTCAGTGGATGGAAAGTCAATGAAACGGCGACTGAGTCTAAAATTGAAGAGGACTAATGAAAAACGTGCCTGTCGTCTAATGAAAACAAAATAGAACGATGGAAATGTTGGGCAATGCAGTTGAAAAAGAGTCGCGCTTTGAAGTTGTTGAGCAAGTGATGCTGGAAGGGTTGGCCAAGCCATTTGCACTCAAGAATACGCAACTTAATACACAGTGGGCAATGACCAATTTCAGTTGATAGTTTAAATGGCGTTATGAATCTAGTGAAGGCAGCAACGAACGTCCTCCAAAAACAATACTCACTCCCGCGTGCCCAACAGATCTACTGAATAATCACTTCATTTATTCACACTTCATTTATTGAGTTTTATCTTGATTATGAATTATTTTGATTGTTACATGCTGTATCAATGATGAAAGGGTTATACAGCTATCTGTGGTTAACCACAGGTAGTTGTATCTGGTTTACAGTTCCTGCTGTTTCTTTGATCCACCCACTTAAAGGGATATATTTGTCTAATCATTAGCCGTTTTCAATTTACTTGTAATTGTAACTGTAATTCATGAATTGATATCGTATTTGTAATTGTGATGCTATAGTTGACTGTCAATCATTAATAATTACACAATTAATTTAAGATCAAGTGCTAATATGTTGCAAACACATCACTGGCAGCAGCACATTAGTGCTTTCTCAGTAAAATTGTCCAACTATGCAAGTACCCAACATTGGCAAAAATAGCTAGAGTATATTTGGGAGCTCAACATTATGCGACCTAATTGATCCAGGCTTCTAATGAAACAATTTGAAAACTTGATATTTCTAAAAGTTAATTCAATTATTCATTATTTTATTTATTAATAATTTTGATTGTAATGATTAAATTTCAAAACTAATTCTAATTTTAATGCTTACATGTTTATTGTGCTAGTAATGATTAAAGTGCAACTGTAATTACAACCGTGATTTATTTCCCTTTATTATCCCATTTTATATGGCCTCTGATTAAATTATATATTTTATGCTAATGTAACTTTATAAATAAACATGTATTTTGTTGCATAGTGTTGTTTTGTGTTATACAGCTAAAACTAATATTAAAAGAATTTAAGAAGTTTCCAAAAATTCATAAAAGAATACTGCAATCTCAGCATTAAATACTGTAATAGATATCGAGCAAATGCATTAATGAAATTTTCTCATCATAATGACATCATTATAATTACTGAATGTAGAATGTTTGTATACATAAAAATTGTTTTCAGTATGGATGACTTCTTAATAATTATAATGATAACATCAATAATTCCAATACCAATACTATATATGGTAAATCTAAATTAAATATAGTTTATCATACCGCAACCATATCTAAAAACAAAATATATTCTATAACTATAAATATTACATACATACAAAATACTAAGTATGTATGTGTACGAGAACGTATATCTATACAAATATTGAGTACATTTATTATAATTATTATTACATTATAGATGAAAGATGGAGAGTTAGTCTAAAAGGAGAATATCCCAATTACATACATGCATCATTCCTCAATGTAAGTTTATTTTGTTTCAATTCCCTCTAAGTACTATAATTATAATGCTATCCTAAAGAGCTGTATATTTGTATTTGTATGTGTGTGTGTATAGATAAATTTAAATTTGTATTTTAATTAATACACACTATCTTTGCATGCAAGTTTGTATGCATTTCTAAGTCACACTACATGTTGTTCTCTTGTGGTTGTTAGGGTTATCATACTCGGAATGGATTCATTATAGCTCAGAGTCCTATGCAGAATACTACTAGAGATTTCTTTAAAATGATAGTTGACTATGAAGTGTCTGTCATTATAATGTGTTGTAATTTAGAAGAAAGAGGACAGGTATGACAGAGCAATTACTAGTTTTTAACTCTTATCTTTCCTTATATTTTGTATGTTTGCTTGTGTTAATTCAGGAGACATGTTTCATGTACTGGAATTCACTAAGACCAGTATGCTTTGGAGAATTTGAAATTGAGATGAAGAATATGTTCCAGGAGAAAGGTTTTGTACAACGACAATTTGTAATCAGAAACACTAAAGTAAAGCTATACTAAAATAATTTTATGTGATATTCAATCTTTGTCTTTCTCTCTACAGAATAACAGTTGTCATTGTCCAATTCAGTTTCATATTGAAAATTGGTCTGATGATGGAGTGATTCATGATCCTCATACTATACTAAATGTTATTGAGGATGTCGTTAAAGTAAAACGGAGATCTGGAGAAGGACCAGTTGTTGTACACTGCAGGTAACAGTACACACAGTCAATACATATACACACATACAATCCACACAAACACATTAAACACCCAAAAACACACACATATTGATACTATTCATCACATTAATAATATATTATTACCATTCAGTGATACAGTGAGTCGTTCAGGTATATATTGTGTAGTTAGTAATACTATAGAACAGTGTAAGGCAGAGGGAGTAGTGGATGTATTTCAAGCTACGAAAGCAGTTAGACTACACAAGCCAGGAACTGTCACTACACTAGTAAGTATACATTTGTTTATGAGAATATGTGATGTATGTTAAAAGATTGAACTTGATAGATCTATTAATTGTACCATCATAATTAGTACTTTTTACTTCCACAGAACCAATACAACACAATTCATGAAATAATTTTAACGTATTTTGCAATGAACAGCAGTTACTCTAACTTTGAGTTCCATAATTGATTGTCGTCGGTTTTTGTTAAAGAAATGTGGATATATATAGTTTAAAAAAGTCTCAGTGATAAATAATATTAATATAATTGTGAACAACTACACTTCCATAACTTGAATCGTTTTAACATTGATTTATTAATTTTTTTACAAAAAAAATATAACTATTAAAAAAGGACTAAGTATATAGTACACTCTATCTTCATATGATCTCACCCAATAAAATAAAATTATATATATATATATAGTAAATATTATTAAATTATGTCTAAGATGTATCTCAATGGTTACTTTTGATATACTGTGGGAGTTATAAGGCACAAAACACCTGCTCTAAATGCCACTTAACTGTAATGACCTCACTAGTACAAACCACATCATTATCTGCTGATTTGAATTCCTGTAATGTGCAAACCCAAGGCATTAATTAGCCTTGTGTGTGCTATAGATTTATAACATCCTTGGGAAAAGCGATGTTGGGCTTCACCCTACCCTTACTACTTTTAATTCTTATAAGTGTTATGTTGCCTTTAGACAGGTTATAATAGCTAATATAATTTTTACTTATTATTATATAATTATGTAAAAATTGAGATGTAAATCACCGTAAGGTGTCTGTCTTACACTATTCTGTACAAGAGGTATTATAAACAATATCAGTTGCTTGATTATAATCAAATGTTACAATTAATACACAGTTAATAGATGAACTCATCAGACTAAGAGGACATGTAATGTTCAGTGCCGAGTTATATATGCCTGCTTTGTTGTTACAATCATTAAACATTCTTCTAACTGGCTGAATAGTTTAGAAGTTTGTGAACCATGATAATTGTGAGTTATAAATGAAAACTGTATTAAATGCTAAATGTTATATTGAAGATTTACAATATTTATTAGTAACTGTAATTATAATTAAATTAGAAGACATTGTTCTTACTAGTGTTGTTTTAGTATGACAGTAATGACCATTAATTTTTTTGTTATAGTATGAACATTTTCTCATCAGTAGACATGAATATGCAAATTAGGGGAGAGCATGGCCATCAGATCTCTTGAGAACTAGCGAAATTCTGGACAAAACTTCATGTATAAACACTCGTTAGGACAATAGACAAAGCTCAAGAAACAAAGCTTCAAAGAGACAAAAGTTAGTGGTTCAGTGTTTTCTGCTGACATCAGCAAAAATGAAGAGATTTTAAAATGGAGACAGATCGACGAGAGTTTACACGGCTGTTTCTCTGCAACAAGATGAGTTCAGAACAAATCCTTTAAATGTCGGCATTATGGATATATAGCGTCTTTAACCATGTGTCAACAAATTAGTATCATCAGGTATTTGCAAAGATTACGTAGTAACAGACAGACAGACAGACAGACAGACAGACAGACACACACACACAAACCAACTACTATAACCCTCCGCCTACGCGGCTCGGGTTAATAACAATGGCTCAGCTGTAATCATCACACATGGTGTTGAACCTTGCATTAAACATTTCCTTCTCTTGTCTGGATAACTAGTTTTAATCAACTTCAACAATTCATCCATTCCTCTCAATAGCATATTTATAGTCAGCTGTTTGTGCTCACGTGCATGTATTAGGACCCGCTTTGAAGCATTGTGAAGATGGCTGGGCAGCTGAAAATGGGCTAAGAGATTTCCATCTTTTTTAGGATAAATAATAGCTGGTGGCCTTCCACTGTCAACGTTTGCAAGCTCTGTAATTACGAAAGTACAATCATAAGCAAGAAAAAGTCAAACCATTGAACTCATCTTGCAGCCATGCACACTAGGGCTAACCATACCACACTGATATCATGACACGGAACCTGGTATACTATGGATAAACGGATCGTCGAGATAATTACCATAGCAACATCATTAATATACAAAATTTATAAATCATTTTTACAGTATTATGGTAACTAATAAATAACAATTGTTTAAGTTCAACACTGAGTTAAGTTCATAGCGGGTGTGGTTAATTAATTAATTGCGTGTTATTAACAATAATTGCTCATTCAGCATTACACGTGTCACTGTCTCAGGTATAAATAATTATAACTATTATTATTGTTTTATCTAGCTTGTGTTTCCTATAATTGAGTAAGCTTATCTATATAATAATGATCAAAACGTTTAGGGCCCCAAGAAAATGTGGGGCCCCAGGGCAGTTGCCCCTGTTGCCCCCCCCCCCTCTCAGTGGCCCTGTGTGTATTTACGTGTTGAGTGAAATGCCCAAACTTGTAAATGAATTGAAATAATGCTTCTGAACCTGGACGATGGATCTGCTCTAAAAGTCTGCTGACCCGCGTTTTGCTTTACTCAAAATTCAACAACTCCTTTTGGAGTTGTTTACATTCATATGGAAATGTAGGAAAGTTCCAAAGGACTGTGTTGATGCAACAATTGTTGCAATCTCAAAGAAGAGTGACCTGTACTTGTGTTGTAATTGGAGAGGAATTAGCCTATACATCTATAGTGCATTCAACCTTTCGTACCAAGGCCTAGGGATGACAGATTCTCAGATATACGTGTTATAGCACTACTGAATGCTGTGTATCAGAATGCAGAGAAATCGTGTGAGGAAAATGGAAATAATAATATTGTGAATTGGTTTATCGACTTCCTGAAAGATGAAGGTGTAGAACATGCCAGCATCATGAGAGACCAATACAATAGTATGTACATAACCAAATAAAAGTGTTGTAAGTATGAATATCTTAAATTTCATAGAATTAAGCGATGAAGCACAAAATGGGGATGATGTTTTTGCTAGTACATGTACTGAAGATGTAAAGGAAACTCACTTGGAAGAGCTATCAAAAAAGATACCTTAAAGTTACTTTAATGTCAGAGGGTTAATAGCTACGTGGTTATAATGTAACTGAATATTGAAGCAATGTATTGAACTGATGATAGAAGGGAAGGATATGAAAATGGTGGAGCAAAAAAGGTTCTTCAAAACTAAATTTATGAAGAGGTGATGGTGAACACGAATGATATTTACTTACAGTATATTGACAATATACTGTAATTGTAATTGTAATTGTAATTATGCTGACAGCGCTAGCATGTATCTAATTATATAAAAAGCATATTGAAGACCTGTAATAATTAACAAAAGAATATTTATAAGTTTGTTTCATCTTTAGTAATACTGTACATGTAGAACTAAGTGCTGCAAAGGAAGAACTGGAAAAACAGCTTTTGTTCTATGCCCATAACTGCCTCCAAACATGGCTATATATGTATTTTATAGCATGGTAAAGTAAAAGTATGCAATTATATCAAGTGTGATTTAATTGCATACTTTTACTTTACCATGCTATAAAATACATATATAGCCATGTTTGGAGGCAGTTATGGGCATAGAACACCCATGAGATAATTGTCTTGGGCTACGCCCTCGACCAATTATCTTGCAGGTGTTATATGCTCTTAACTGCCTCCAAACGGGGCTATATCCTAAAGTTATACCACGGTGCATGGGCGATCGCTATGGTAACCTTTGATGTACCGTGGGAGATATATGCCCATAACATGCCTGTAGACAGGGAGATTTAGTGTCTAGCCACTAATTGTATTTTCACAGTTTTTACAGTAAACGCTAATTGGGATAGTACTCTGGTTTCTACTTGACAACAGTGATGTCAAATGTGATTTCAAATTGCATACTTTTGTGTTACCATGGTATAAAATACATATAGCTCTGTTTGGAGGCAGTTATGGGCATATAACACCCTTGAGATAATTGTCTCGGGGTACGCCCTCGACCAATTATCTCACGGGTGTTATATGCCCACAACTGCTTCCAACCAGGGGTATATCCTATACATATCATAAGTACAAAATACTAAGCATTAATATTATATCACACCCAATTGTGACTTATTTTCTTTCCTGCGTTGTTTGAATTTGATCATTAGCTTGTAGACAATAATTGTGTCCTGTGAACTAAGTTAATAATTGTAGGTACTCTATGAGTACTACCCTCAATCTACATCGTTAATTTGTTATATACGTTTAGTCTAAATATTATGTCAGTATTACACACTATATATATATATATATATATATATACCATAGTTAACAGAAACATCAAAGAGCCGACATCAAAGTTTGTTCACTAGTACAGCACGGATACAGAGGATTTCAGTTCCGTTGACACCGTTTAGTAACCACGCCCTCCATATAATAGTCCATAATTTTATATGGAGGGTGTGGTTACGGAGCGGAATAATTGTGTCACGGAACTGAAATCCTCTTTATATCATCTCTGGTGTGACGTCATGGTTTTGCACATGCGCAGTCACCGAAAGCCTAAAGAGAATGAAGGCTGTGGAGCGTGTTCGACAAGTAATCACAGAAAAGAAGCTCTCTTTGTCTCTTAACAAAAGAACCAATAGATGGACGTTTCTCCCAGGAACTATTCGTTTGATTGCCCCATATCGCCGAAAGTGTAAGTTGTGTTAGCCTGTTACTCGTGTCCATTGTCCTGTTCTTCTTTGATGTTTCTGTTAGCTATAGAATATATTATATGTACCATGGCTTCTCGGTATATATGGCGAATATAAGACCCGAGCACCGAGATATTGGCCCGAGGCGAAGCCTATATATATATACCTATATATATATATATATATATATAATATATATTATACAATATATAGTGCTACTAATGACACATCTCTCAAAAATATATGTACCCCTGCTGTGGTATATCTACTAATTGTTCCAATCCAAATGTTAACATCTCGTTTTTAAATGCATTAATTTGTAAGTAAAAAAAACAAAATATTATTATCCATGTTTTGAGTTAGCTATACAACCTAGCTATAGCAGTACCCTTGATTTCCTTAAAATTATTCCCAGATCGGTATACCTATTGTATGCAAGTCATTAATAATATTACTACAATGTGATCTTTGCCAGTATCATAAAAAATAATTGATCTTATCCCACCTTTTGTAGCAAAAACTGTAATTAAAAAGATTCCAGATGATTTGAAATTAGTAAAAGGTTCAGTCTCCAATATTATTAATTTGGTATTATAATTATGCGTACGTCTAAATTACAAATTCATTTGTTTGTCTAGAGATTTTGGATGAATATAATTTTCATACTAGTTCCACGCTCTTTTTATAATCCAGAAGTCTATATAAGCCCACCATGTGCACTGTAACGTCTGAACAGTGTATAGTATGCTTAATTTTATATTGTGAAATAATCTAATGATAAGGTAATTTCATAAAGGATATCTTTGACCCTAGGGTTTAGAGAGTTTAGGTGGAAAATACTCATATTAAGTTTCATTACCAACTATGCTCTGGTATATAGCCATATAGGATATTATTACTGACTATGGCTGACTATAACTATGACTATGATTATTCACATAAGTTGAAATGATAAAACAGCAAAGTATAATGATCATCAATTTTAAATGTGTCAAGAACTCTCATCATCCGACAATTGTAATAATGTGCAGTAATATTCTTGAATGAAATTTGAGATGGACTATAGCTATAATTATACACTTAGATGGAATGTGATAGATTGCATTGTATTTATTTAGAAATTCAGATTAGATGATAACTAAACTGCTAAAATAATAATTTCACAACCTCTGCACCACGTGCGATTGTCCAGTCTTGATAGTCACATTTCTTATAGTTTACAGACAATAAACCTTTTGCAGACTAACAGCCAGCAATGCATGAGTAGTGCATGAGTAGTGGCAGTACTAAATGATTGTAACTATAGTGATGACTGCAAAGGAAATGACGTCGATTAGCTTATGCAATTAAAATTGTTGGCTTCTGTTTAATAGAGGATTAATAGGGTACTTAATTTTGACTGGAGTGGGTGTAAAGGCGTGGCTTATAATTGTAATAATTATTATAGCTGCATTAGAAAAGAGCTAGAGCTTACTTCAAACAATGCTATCAATACTCTAAGTCATATGGGGTTCCAGATAAACAGATACTGGAATAGACTGTTGGTGTTCCTTAGATGAGAGAATACGACATGAAAGACATGCTGCTGTTGATAGAAATTATCATACTGCACTACAAAGCTGTATAGATTATTGGATCACAAATGAGAGTAACCCTTCTATGGAGAAATTACTTGAAGCTGCAAGAGCTGTTGAGAATGAAAGTGAGATTTGTGTTACATACATAACCAGTCATTCAGTTGTTCAATTTTTCAAAAGAGTAATAAATGAAGTTATTTTGAGCTCCTGCACAAGTATGGAATTATTGGTATTAGTACATCAAACCATAGGGTTTAGGAGACAACACCCACCTAATTGACCCCAGATCAGCTTTCCTTATAAACCTGCTGAGTGCTTGTGATTGTGGATTATTGTTGTATAAACTACGTTATAAACTAATTCCTTCTAGATAAGTATATTTATTGTTATCAGGTATCTAAGAATATTTCAAGTTCTAGTAATGGTGCAAGTGACACAGCCTCATTTTTATTACTTAACTAATATTCTCTGTCTTTTCATCTTCTACACAGGAACTAAGAATCCTGCTATCATAATTCTTTCCCAGTATCATGACAAACTGCTTCAAGTATTAGATAAACCTGGAATTCTTTCTTCTGATCTCATTACACGTCTCCAAGCGGAAAGTGTCCTTAAAAAAATTCCAGATCATATGAAACACAATTTCTATTGAAAATTAATGGTGAAAGAGTCAGTCACAAGTCTCCCTAAATATTTGGAGACATTTACACACGTGTTAATAAAATTTGGTTCTTATGAATGTGTTAAACTCTCCAAGGAGATTGTTGATGAATATGAACATTTTTCTATTCCACCATCAAGTTTAGCTTCTTCAGATGTATCATCACCCACCATAGTTCCTGTCTCACCTACTTTTGAGTCGAAGTTTGATGAAATGATGTTTAGATATGGTGCAATGACCTCAAAAGCCCAAAAAATCATCCAAAAAAATTTTGATCTTTCTAAACTCTCAGATATGAAAGAAAATAGTTCATTGCTTAGTGTTCATGATCTTCAAACGACTCAATTGAAGCATTTCTGAAGCTTGTCATAAACCAATGTTCTGTGTTAAATGTTTCTTGTCTTAAATATTTTTTTCTGGAGTTTGAAATAGCAGAAGGGAGTAGTGAAATCAAAAATTACTTAAAGGATCTTGATGGTTTCTGTAATGATCTTCGCAACCAGTGAACTGTAAATCATCCTTTCTTTACTAAACAGAAACTTCGTTGTGAGACAATCACCTTCGTGCTTCAATGGGATCCTAAAGAGACTCCAATAGATCATATTAGAAAGTTACTATACAAAGCATTTGAAGATTTGTGAGATAAAGTGCATGTTCAACTAGAGAAGGAGGGCAGCTCAATCATAGTAACATGTTAGGCTCCACACACTGTCATGGGCTTGTTGGTGATGAAAGCTCAAACAAATTTGGATAGTCTTAAAGAGGAGTGTGTCATATTTTTATCAATTGGTTACTGTACATTACTAAATCACAAGACTAGTTATGAAGTAAGTTATGACATAGCTGATTTGCATTCTTTGTTCTTTTCTCTTTCTGATTTATCACATCATTGATAATATGATTATTCTCAGGTTGGTCAGTCACTCAGTAAAGATGTTACTCTGTTGAAGCAAGAAAAAGAAGAACTGCAATCGAAGATACAGTCAATTTCTAATGAATTTCAATCTATCAGAATTGCAATGGAAAAGGGTACTATCCTCGTTCTACATTGCTATATTTATACTTCTAATTATTAAACAACATTACAAGATATAGTTGGCTTATTATAGTATCAATGGTACCTTCAGTTCATTGTGTATATATACTAGGCTTCAGTTTTTATTACTAATGAAAATTTTAATTGAATTTGTGTAATCACATGATCATGACCTTCAGTTGGAAGGGTAAATTCCTGAATCCGTTGTTCAACCTCAGCAATATATTTTTTTTTACTATCCAATTCAGTGCAAAATTCACTGATCATTTGAGCTGATTGAGATTCAATCTCTTGTCTATGTTCCTCTGTAAATAAAAACACAAATACATTGATATAATACATAATATAGGTGTATATATACTAATAAATAGGAAAAAAAGGTTGAATACATCCCTAAAATGAACTTAGTTAGCTTAAATAGTATTAATCATATCTTCAGTTCGTTATGTATACTACAGAAATAGTGAATACCTATAATATAGATATTCACTATTCCTATATGTCATATGAAACTCTGTATACACTTTTTATTTCACAGATGGAAGTATGAAAGAGAGAGCTTTACAGAAGACTGTATCAGTCCTTATTCCACAAAAGCAAGGTAAAGTTAATAATGTTATAATAATAATAATAATAATAATAACTGTTTTAAGATGCAAAACAATGATTTTCTTGTAGACTTAGTGAAAACTGTTGAAAATGCGGAACTAATGGAAGTTATGAAACTTAGCTAGAGAGTGGGCATAGTCTCGTGCATGCAGACGTTCGACAAGGGAACGTCTGTTATTTGCTCGATGTAATTCAGCAATAGTCATGTGATAAACATACACATTATGCAAGGTGTCAAATAGCATGGATGAACATGTAGCTTCTCTAAAAATAAAGTTGATACTGTCAGAAAATCAACTTCATTTGATGCTGTTCTGATTTCCTATCAATGTCAAAATTTTGAAAAAAATGGCACACTATAGACATCAGTCCAATCATAATTAGTGAGTAACAGTTCTGATGATAAAATGAATCTTGGCAAATGATCTGGGCCATAACTTCATATCCAGTTACTCTTCACATGAACAGCCTGCAAACCCATTCATGCATGTCAATGATTTCACTTGATCTGTGATGATAGGATCCAAAGAACTTATTATAAGTACTATCGAGTATAGAGAAGTATAGCCTTTTAATATATAAATAGCATTGACAGAATGTGGTAACATAATGACTTGCCAAAACCAGTGGTTAAACATACAAAAACACACCCGACAAATTCTTTAATAGCATTCTCCTGTTCGAGTTTCAGGGAAGTATATGCAATGTTAACTTACTACAACCTTTTCCAGTGCTGCAGTTACATCACGTCATGTGATATTAATTGCATTCATGAGTGTTGCATGAATTTGTGCAGAGCCCAATTTTATTAATAACAGTTTCTCCAGACATTACCTCCTTGTGGAACGCCTGCGCACACCAGACTAGTGTGGACATTGCCCCAGGAACTTTCATACAGTCACCTTGGTGTCTTTCTGCATCTAACGAAAGCATGAATTTCACATCTGTATAGCTTTCTTAACACCTCAGCCTTGGTTATATGATTGAACAATTACACATGTAATTTTGGAAAAGCTGTGGGGCCCCCAGGAAAATTATCCTATTTGCCCCCCTGGGCCTGGAATCTTGTAAAATGCAAGAACTATGGAGCTAAAAACAGGAGTTACTGTAATGCCCCATCTACAATTCATGCATGTGCAATACTGCAAAACTGGAAATTTATAAACCAGTCTATAACTAATATGTTTATCAAAAAAAATCCCACACATTTTCAATTATGCCATAAATAATGGATTGGAAACGAGCATTTGTGGGTTAAATATGCTACATACATATTACATCTATTCTATACATAATTAGGAGGAGCGTATGAATGTTATATATAGTACAACATTTAAAATAAATTATAGATATTAAAGAGCTTTTGCACACTTTCGAATATTACCAATTGTGTGTAGAAATAGTCTTTTTAGTGTAAGCTTCTTCCTTTTGACCATGTTTACAAAGGGTTGTTGAGGCCTGAGCGTGTGAGATAACAAGTTGCATTTTTTCATAAAGTGTATGTTAAACGTAGCCACGCCTATTGTTTGTTTCCAGTCCTTATTATAAAATCATGCACAATGCTGATATTTCACAGTACTGTACCAGAAGTCACATAAGTGGAAGGTTTATTGAACCGGAAGTCACCTGACCAGAGGTTTTACTGTACTTATTCACATGCTACCAAGTAAGAACAGCTGCTTTGGTAACAGTAAACAATGTACAAATGAACTGTATTAAATCTTGAACGAGGTAAGTTTATTTTTAGTAATAACCTGGAAAATTACAGAGCTTTATCTATTTCCAGTACTAAAATTTCTCACTTCCAAGGTGAGAGTAGCTAAAGATAATCACTGCTGTGGGTTTTACCTTGTAAAAGCTACTCATTATGATTGTTTCATGATGATAATTATTGCTTTTTAAAAAGCCTGACTTGTTACATGAGATAAATAAATTATCACTCGTTGGATATGCATATTATCACTCAGTCCTCCTTTGGACTTGCGACAATACTTTGCATCCAACTGTATGACAATATATTATTCAAAATATATACAACACAGCAAAAACATGGTAACCAGCTATAAATATCTTTATCTAATATGTTTACCATGAATGGTACACATTTCATTGTGACATTCAAATCACGCACTATGCTGATATTTTGGATTATTGTACCGGAAGTCATATGACTTGGTAGGTTATTGTACCAAAAGTCACCTGACCAGATGTTTTATTGAATGGAAGTCATCTGATCGATATAGTCACATGTTACCAATTGTTTGCTAAAAAGATAGTCAAGATATTGATAAAGGCAAATATTTGTGATTATATGAAAAACACACTAGTTTTCTTATGGAACAGTCTGGCAAATTACTATAAATATTTATTGTACAATTGTTTAGTACTGATGTTGATAATAATGCCTGCTTTTTGGTATCTACATGTACTGTCTGAACATGATGCATTACTGTAGCTGTGTTTTGAACATCTTGTGTTACTGGAAGCATATTTTGAACGTCCTGAGTAATGGCTAAGTATATAGGACATCTCTTGTTGCACAATAGATGGTTTATTGTATGCATTTAAATTGTGTATATTTCGATGTCCTGAAAACTGAATGACTGTGCTGTCAGGGATATTTAACCTACACAAGGTTGACTCCACAGTTGTTTTCATTGCAGAATGGTTTTTTCCTGTGAGATTTGCATTTCTGCCAACGTTTTCATGGCATTGTTTATTTTGTGTACCATATAGCGGGAAATTTCCGTTGGAAGAAATTTTCGTTAAAAATACAAAAAGCTTTTAGAATAAATTTTCGTTGAAATAAATTTCGTTGGCGAGCGATAGTTGGAAAAATCAATAAAATTTGTGTTAGCTATCATTATCTAGTTCTTACCGCTTCATTGGCATCCTTTATAGCCTCTGGCTTAACTATGTCTGATAGCGGTCCCTTGGGGTCTGGAAGAGATGAATCAGGCTTAAAATACCGATAAAGAGCCATCACGTGTGAGAGGTGTGACTTTGAAACCACACGTGACTGTTGCAAAATTTTCCTCGGGTCAAATTTTTGTTGATTCAAATTTTCGTTGCCCTCAACTGCCAACGAATATTTCCCGCTATACGGTATGCCCATTGGTTGAGCTTTGTACCAGTTTGTGGTGTCTTCATATTTCCAGTTAACTGCCAAATAAGGTGAGTCACTTTGACACATAATTTTAGGCTTCTTGCTCACGTATAATTGAAATAACCGAACTGGATATCTGTTTGGTTGCATAACTGTTTCCCACATTTCAGGATTGAATGCCCTGCTTTGTTTTTGTTGGTTTTCATGAGATCTAGTTTTTGTGCCTCTTTCTTTTTTAAATTGGACATATTTTTTCCATCTGATGTAATATTGATAACAAAATTCATATTTATGGTGCTCATATCTTCCTCTCATCCCCAAATGGAGACATATGATGAGCCATATTGTGTATGGGTGGTTTGGGGAGAATGATCTCCAAGAGCATTTGAAGTCCACAAATGTTCTATTTCTGAATCACTGAGATTCACATGTTTTAGTTTTATATCCTTTACCCAATCATTTTAAATAATTTTGTTTGGCTTTCAATGTTTCTCAATAAAATGTAAATTCTATAGTCCTTGTATGATGCTATAGTTTTTACAAAGATCTATTGTAAGATATCTATTGATGTATCGATACTTCTGTGTATGGATGTCAGGGTGTCGTGTTCGTATGGCTTCCCATCTTGTCAACAAGCATTCATAAAGAGAAGTGTCTTAGTTACTTATCTAACTGTGGTGGAGAAATGTCTCCTATATCCCTTTCCTCACCAATTGATTTAGACCAATTATGTATTTTCATTTTTTTGTTTGTTTATAAAATTTTTAATCATGTTTTCATCTAGTTTTGATATCTACAAAAAGATTTGTATTATTATTATTATTAATATTATTTACATTGCTATATTACTTATAGACTTTATCAGATGTTCAATTTTTGGTCCATTCCCCCCAGTACTGAATAGTCTCTCTTCTGTTGTGGAGGCACCCACTTATCTATTTGGGTGGGATTTTAAAATTCAGCCCATGTACACTCCTTGAAGTAACCACTTTGACAAGAATGCAATGTTGCTAAGCGGTTAGCCACCAACCAATAATTTACGTATAGACACCAAGGAAATATCATTTGTACTGTCTTGTCTTTTTCAGACTCGTGACAATACTTTGTATCCAATTGCAACTTGTGATATTTCCTGGTATCTATAATTATGATAATAATGTAGACTAATATAGCACGTGTGGAATATAGTTAGTATGGTGAAGAATTGGTGTGTATGTGACTGTAACAAATAGCACTGAGATATTTTTAGGTTTCCTCTTTCTGATTCTGTAAGGTGTGCTAAATGGGTAGCAGCAGTAAGAAGAGAGCATTGATGATTTTACAGGAGAACCAAATCGTGATTCATCTCAGGCTAGATTACACAACATTTATCTTTCCAGCTGCATATAAAATTGCTGAAAATAAATTGTAAGAATCGAGACTTCAGTTTCCATTGAAGCAACCATCTTTTTGTATTAATTCCTGACCTCTCAATAAAATAACATGATATGACCTCGTTGAAGAGGTGGCCATAATGTCATATCGAACAAATTTCTTCTTGTTCTCAGTATCAGGCAGATCTTTCTTTAATGTCAATCTCAGCAGTACAGCTTATTTGATATCTATCTTTCCCTTCATTGTTTAAGCTAGCGAAGTACTCTCATTTATATATTTTATATTATGGTAACCTTTGATGTACTGTGGGTGGTATTAGCCCATAACATGTCTGTTGACAGAGTTTTACTACTATCGCTTCTACTCAACAACAGTAATTAAATTGCATACATTTTGTGTTACTATTGTACAAAATACATGTAGCCCTGTTTGGAGGCAGTTATGCATCCTTGAGATAATTGGTCTAATTAAACTGAAAATTGGGTAGTGTCTTGATGTAACCATGCCACTATAAATAGAAATGATCGTTTTATAAAATACACCCAAAACTTAAATAATTTTGTGTAATAATTAAATAATCCAGCTGGCGATAAAATCATGGGCACATTTAGTTAGTTAACGAAACTAAAACTTATTTAGTAAGCCTGATATTGTTTTAGTTAAGTAAACTATAACTAAACTAAAAGTTTGAGAAACTAGTCATGCTATAACTATAACTATAACTAAAAGTGGTCATTGCTGTCAAGCTGAAACAACACTAGTGTATATGTATGTGCGTGTTTTTGTGAGTGTCTATCTGTGTGCATTATGTTTTTGTATGCATGCATTCATGTATGTTACATCTAGGTACAGTGTAATCATGCTATAATTCTCTTGTCAGATCTAATGAATAAACTGGACATTTATAAGATGTCTGTTATGACAACTACAGAAATTGAAATTCTGAAATAAAGCCAATGTAAGAATAAACATTTAACAAAATTTCATATGTGGTTTTTGACCCTATATATCATGGCTAACTGTTGTACTTTTTCAATAACTCTCCACTAAGGACACTACTAAGATGTTTTTATTATCATGAATAATTACAATATAGTAAACAATGACAACCAATAGCATCAATTAGTGAAACTATTAAATTGGTCACTATTGCTTGTATTATGAATGCAAAAGCAAGATGTGATGCATAGAGGTAGGGGCTATGTCTAATTGGATTCTTTGCAGCTGCATTGTCGCTTGGATAGCTTCACCGGAAAGTGTTGTTTACTAAAGGAAGGTGGTGCTCCCTTCATAGAAGACCATCCATGTTTATGATGTTTTCGTGAATTATAAAATGAAAGAAGCACTCTGACCAGCTCAAGATGAAGAGTGTTGGTTGGTGGTTTGTTTCAGATTGAATAATATTAGCATTGCAAATACTTGCATCAAAAAAATAAAACAGTCTCTACCACCATTTCTTGGATTGCCTGTTACATAACTATACATTGCATTTGGCATCTGCACCTATAGATGCGTTGTACAACTTCACACAGCATTTCAATTGGTTTTTTTTAATGTTGGATAAGAAATGGTGCTTTCCATACTTGGTTAGTTGAAAGTTTGGTGGAGTGAAAAAGCAAGAAGTCCATTTCCATCACACATTGAACAACACCACCGTCACATTTAATAGTATTTCCACTTGGAAGCTTCAGTGTACCTGCTGTAGAAATACTTCTTTTTCTAAAACGGCCTGGGTGATTCCACTATCAGCACTACTACCAATATCTTCTTTATTAAACACAGTATTGTTACCATAGCAAGTGTTGTATAACATTAAATACATTTCTGTAGAAAATAATAGTTTATAATAGAAACAGTTTGATTTTTTATGCCCTTTAATGTTTTGACTCTTACCTGACTCAGGAGAGCATTGAGAATCAACTTTACTACTCACATGAATGATTAGCATCCCTAACACTTTGATCCACAGGCATTCCATGTTTTTCTATTACAAGATGCATCAATCCAGATGTAATCTCACTGTAAAAATTGTTGTGCTCAAATTACATACTACATATTTATGTGGTTGCCATGGAAACATTGCTAAATTGATTAATTAACATACTTGCAGTTCACTGTAGATCTATAGTTTTGTCTTTTTATATACTAACTATAAATACATACAAATCCTTATGTGTTTACATCAACCAGATTCTTTCAACTGTTATTGGTAAGTAGGTAATAAATATGTACCATGGCTCAGTGAAACATGCAACTGATAATGTTGCAGTGCACTCCTGTAAGTATAATATAAGAGATACTTTGTCTATAATGTATACACAAAATATCCCTTATACACATATATACTCACTGAAATTACAATTGTAATAATTATATTGTTTACTCTCACAGTACCACAAATATCATTTATGTATTACTGAACCTATCCACAACATCCATCAGAATTAATTGGAACACTATCACAGTCAGTATAGGAGATAGCTATACTTTAGTATACTCTTGAACATGTGACAATGTGGAAACTTCACTATATATTGAAAATACAGTAACAAGTATAGACGATCTGGCATCTGGACTAGAGTACACTTTCAGTATACAACCAGAAAATACACTAGGAAAAAGCATAGAGATGTTTGTTAGTGCAATGTTGAAAGAATCTTGAAGTAATTATAAGGATATTATAATGATATTATAATAATTCTGTGATTCTATCATTTCCCCCTGGGAGACTAGAAATATATATATCCTCCAGTAATATTAAATTCTACATCTAATATGGAATGTACACAACGTAATGGAATTATAACTGGTTATATTATAATATTAATGGAAATCCAAACAAAGTTACTACAAATGCAGAAGTGTTTGTGATTACTGCTCTCAGTAGATTTAGTTTATACTCAATAAGTATAGCAGCAATGAATAATATTGGAACTGGTCTTTTCAGTGAAATATTGGCTTTCTTTACTTTTAAGTTAATAAAAGTTAACTATTACTTGTATATGTTCTCTTACATATACAGTTGACTAACTGATTTCTTTGGTGATGCCTTTACTACTTCAGTTCAACCAAGAAGGGAGCATTTAGTAGTAATAACAGTGTAATATATACATATGAAGTGGCATTTAATATCAGTTCTGATAGAGAGTGTTCTAGTACTAATATGAATACTCTAACTGATGAATACATCTCATATTTTTATTTAATTAGAATGTAATACTTGTTATATGGTCATCATATTCTACAGTTCCAGGAGACTGGAATAATCTAGTGGAAAGAACTGATGTGTATACTGTATAAATGATGTGAACATGTTTATATTTTCTCATTACTTATGAATGCAAATATATAATATTTAATTATAGACAATTATTTACTATGGAGTTCATAACTATCACTATTATCATTAGTAAACAAACCTGAAATGTATGTAATTCATATTAAATAATAAATACATTACCTTATATGGATGTCATTATAATTGTTATAATTATCACATCATTTCATAAGAGTTTTTATATATTTTGAAATGATAACTTTGGAAAATATGATCTGTTTGAATGCATGTCTATACAGAAATTAAAGAAAGGCAGTCAACATCAGATGATGGAATTGGACCAGGTGGATAGTAATGACACTATTAGTTATCATAACAATCATTACTGTTGTTTTGATTACAGTGGTTATAGTTATAATTAGAAAAAAACTAATGTCAGAAAGGCAATAAAGAATTTGAGATTATAGAAGAATCACAAGATTATATTCACATGCAAACATGTGAACCATATAGTCTTCATAAAGCAATGTGTCCTAATACACAAGAACCTGAATATTGTAATCTTAAGTAAGATGAAAAATTTACAGTCATACTGTATTTGTATTTCGTCAATATAAACCTGATGATAATAATTATGAAGCATAAGTATTATAGCGTTCCCGATATATCACCTACTACAGTGATTTATGATGAGTGTAACCCTCCAATTATCAATCAATAATTATGAAATCTTCAAGTAAAAAATGTTTTCATTTATTTTTCACTAAAATAGGTACTGGCTTGTGAGAAATAAAAGTTTCACCCATACTTCATTGCAAAACTATGATTATATAGTAGAATTATAGTTAACTTTCATCGTAGTATATACATACATACATACAATAATATTACAAAAGTGAAATACACAAGTACTATGTATATAATTATTATTGCAAATGTACTAACAACATTTATATAATACATACGTAATTCCCATCCTTCAACTGATAATATATATTCATACATGTTCATGTGCACTGTAAAAACTGAATTGTTGTTTCAAGATTAGGTGCACAGTTTATGCAACATAAAGTTTGGAAGTCCTTAATCTTAATTAGTATATAGCATAAACAATCGACAGCATTTTTCATGTTATAACATCACTTGCTTTCAGTTTACTGAATTGCCGTTCACAAACAATAAATGTTTACCAAAACAGTATTATATGAAACACAATCATATTTCCTGCACACTAGTATACCATAAAAAGTATTTAAATCAATTATGTAGTACTAGTACATATTATATTGCATTTGGTATGATATTAACTACAAAATTAACTATAACATAGTATCAGTATTGATTGCCATTACTCTAAAGTAAATCACAAATGTTATCTAAAGAGAAACTTAATTTTTTAGTGAATTAAAAGCTCAGGAGGAAAGCAATATCGTGCTAACAAAAGTTAAAGCATTTTTATAATGTTCTGTAGGTAAGTTATACAAATGACTTAAATTTGATTTGTGTACTCATGACAATTGATGATATATAGCTTAACTTGAAACGAAGCTATATGCAGTATTCCACGCTATAACTGGAGTCAATATAAATATTCCTATTATTCTCTATTATCACTATTAATCTCTATTATCACTATTATAAGGAACACTAAGTTGCCATTTGTACTAAAACATGTAATGACATTGTAGTGTATTGATGCATCTTGCAGTAGAATAGAGCAACGTGGAGTGTCTGTTCATCAAAGTGTTAGAGATATTAATCATTTTTCAAGTGAGTGGGAGAGTTGACTGTCCTCAGTCTGGTAAGAGTCCATGTTAATATAATGTTAAGGTGCATGAAAAAATCAAGCCAGCTGTTTGTATTATAAAGTATTACTTTCCACAGAAATGTATTTAACGATGTCAAACACTTGCTATGGAAGCAATACTGTGTTTAATAAAGAAGATATTGATAGTGGTGCTCATATTAGAATCACTGGAAGGGCAGTGTGTCTGTAGCAGGTATACTGAAGCACCCAAATGGACAAACTGTTAAATGTGCCGTTTATTTTGTTCAGTGTGAGATTGAAAATGGATTTCTTATCTTTTTCACACTACCAAGCATATTTACGCCCATTTTAATAAATTAATACTGATAAACTTAATTTGCCATACAGGAGGTGCAACAACAAAAATCTAATCATGTTTATTAATAATAATCTTTTTATTTATACATTATACCTAGTCTGCTTTTTTTTACTAAAGTAACTTCTTATTGAATTATTATAATTTGATGATCTTTTTCCTGACATCGCCTGTTCATGATCACTGTTTACTTTTGCTAACCACAAACAGCTGCCACACACGTGTTTGCATGATGAAAGGTTAGGGAAATTCCCTTTTTAATTATAATTTAAAACAGCAAAAGCCATGCAGAAGACGAGCTGATTGATACGGAAGCCCTTAGCGACATTCTCGTTCATGTTCTCGTTCCTGACAAACTGGGGGGGTCTGGGGGGCGGAGCCCCCAGTTTAGGCCCTGGGATCGTTAAGGTTATCATCCATGTTGTTTGAGTATGGTTTAATTTGTGGCCACGCCTTATTTTTACACCCACGCTTCATTTTGCTAGTGCATGACACAACCAATACGAGATGTGCTCGAACATAAACAAGAACATGAACGAGAATGTCGCTAAGGGCTTCCGTATACTTTCACTAGTTACAAAAAGAAAATCTGTTTTTCTCGTGAGCTTCTTAAAGGAAAGGTAAGTATGACTAGTGTTATTGCGCCTTTGTCCTTATTTTGCTTGATAATGTGCTTTGTTTAATAAGGTTGTACTAGGGGGAGGGGTAGTTGAAACTCCAATCGGTTTCTAGTCTTGCCAGCTTCTTGCTGCATACAATCTGGTTCAATTCTGTATCTTTTGGAAGCTACACCCACCCGGGGGTATAATTATTGGGCCTAAATGTTTTGACTGATAGTGAATATTCAATCCACTAAAAGTTTAAGTAATATTCAATCACTAAAAGGTTAAAAATTGGCACGGTTATTGCCTATGAATATTATTAATGGGTCAAAGGTCGTGGACCAACTTTACAGCGAGATCTACATCTGCATTTGGAACAGAATAAAGCAGTATGAAATGTCTGTGGATCAAGGTGTTAGGGATGCTGATCATTTTTCTTGTCAGCAGGAGAGTTGATTCTCAATGCTCTCCTGAGTCTGGTAAGAGTCAAGTGCATGAAAGATGAAGCTGTTTGTATTATGCTTTCCACAGAAATGTATTTAATGATGTCTAACACTTGCTATGGTAGTAATACTGTGTTTAATAAAAAAGATATTGATAATGGTGCTGATAGTGGAATTACCTGTTTTAGAAAAGGAAGCATGTCTACAGCAGGTACTTTGATGAACAACAATGGAGAAAATGTGGCATGTGACAGTGGTGTTGTTCAGTGTGTGATTGGGAATGGATATCTTACTTTTTTCACACTGAATGATTTTTCATCAAGGAGAAATGGAAAGTATACTTGTTGCATCGATGAAAGCTGTATTAGTGCTAGAATATTAACCAATAAGGAATATAATAATTTCTTAGATTCATGTGAGTTGCTTGAAATTAAATCTATATAATAATATAATTCTGCAGCCTCACTCCATTTCAATATATCTTCCCATTTTTACTCTTATATCATAATTATTATTATTATTTTAGCCACTCCAATCATTGAGAATTGCTCTATAACACCACCACTTGATGTCAATGTAGTTCTTCAACAATACATAGTAAATATGATCACATCTGGGGTTCCTCCAACAAGATTAGTACCAGAAATTAAGTTTAATACATCTGAAGATTGTGGTAATCAAGATGGTATATCATGTGGTACACCATATTACCTCCATCTTAGTGAGGAGACGTATCAGTATTCATTACCTATTAATTGGAATGCAACAAATTCTGAATTTACTCATCATCAATTTGAATGTGGAGCTATGTTTGAATCTACACAAATAATTCCATTAATGACAGCTATAAGAGGTGTGTGTATTATATTGAATATAATTATGCATTTGATAAATACAATTTCACAGCTCCAGATGGCATTCCAATTGTGTATTATGATGATATCAATGCTACTGCTATCAGAATATTCTGGAATATATCAACAAGTTTTGTCAATGGATATATCATTAATATAACAAGTAGTAATCTTACTACAATTACACATCAAGTGAATAATGGATCTGTGAAGGAATTTGTTGTGAGTGGATTATTCCGAGAAAGAGATTATATCATAGAAGTAAGAGGATATTATGATCTTTTGGGAGCTGCTGGATATGTAACTGCAAGACTAGAATGTTAGTTTATTATAACACTTATACCATGGTGCATGAATGATCAACATAGTAACCTTTGATGTGTTAAATTTCACAGTTTACACAATGAATTATTGAATGCTGAATTATAATTTCACAGTTTACGCATTAGCACTTTTATTACATTTTTGTGGCTGTACCCAGTTATAAATCAGATATCTCTGGGGAAGGAGAAAAAGCGGAAATGGCGGAAACGGCAGAAATGGCAATCCTGACAAACTGGGGGGGGGGGGGGGGGGTAGGGTCTGTTAGGGCAGAGCCCCCCCAGTTTAGGCCCTGGGATTGTTAGGGTTATCATCCATGTTGTTTGAGTCTATATTCGCCTTTCCTGACTCAAACAACATGGATGATAACCCTAACAATCCCAGGGCCTAAACTGGGAGGGCTCCGCCCCCCCAGACCCCCCCATTTCTTGTTAAACATCCATGACTTTCTATCAATGACTTTATAAACATCAACAACTTTGCTAAACATCACAAATGTGATGTTTATTATCAGTTTCCGCCATTTCCGCCGTTTCCGCTTTTTCTCCTTCCCCGATATCTCCCTGACTTGAAGTAGTTATGGGCATATACCACCCTCGAGATAATAGGTCTCTGGTTAGCCCTCTACCTATTTTCTAGTGGGCAGTATATGCCCATAACCTACTTCCAGACAGGGAGATATCCATTATTTATTTATTTGATGAATGCATGGACGAACAATTCATAAAGCAACGGATTAGAAAATTGGTTGCTTATTTAGTAATTAACCTAACAATCTAGTGTACAATACTTATACAAATCGCAGAATACAATAATAATTATTAATGACATGCTTGAGTGAGAACAACTATATCAGCATAATTTTATAACCATAATAATGCATACATGTATCTCCTATATATACCATACAAGACTATAATTATAAACATTGCATTATTATATAGAGAAACAACCAGAAAAGTGTTCAGTACAAAATTGCTAATATATAAATATTCTAATAGCCAAACTCTTGTTAGCATTCTTCTTTGGTTTTGACATCCCTACATTGGATTGTACTAACAAAGTTGCTATAATCAAGTAAGTAAAGCTACTTTGTCATTTGCTTTTTAGCAACATTGGTATATATGTAGGGTTTCACGAAGTGGTTCATTTAATTTAGTTGAACACTCTTGACCTTGATTATACCTCCTACGTTAGTACCATTCTGACCTTGTTTGCACAAATATGTGTATATAGTATGAACAGATAAACAAGATAAACAATACATGCATCACTGCAATTGCATATCCATTACTGCTGAAATGAGGTGTTGAAGAATAGAATTTTCATGTTGGAATGTTGTTCACAATGACAAGTAAATTAGTCATGATTCACAGTTTACATGTCAGTGTTTCCCTACTATAAATTTATATAAGAACTGACATAATATCAGTCATCCTCCACTATCAATTTACTTAGTCATTGTGAACAACGGCATTTCAACAACAAAAATTACAAATGCTAATTCTCTTACCTTTCAACACCTCAATACAGCAGTATGGTGGGAAAAGACATATTATTAAATTGGCATCTAACCAACTGATTGGTGAAAATAACCAAAAACTCTGTGCAATGTGGATTGCTAATAAACAAAATTAGATTAAGAATCAATTAGCAAATTGACTAATCTCATTTATTTTATTGTATAGCTACTATTATTGGTATCAATGGCACATTATTATCAGTGACTTCAAACAACATTCAAGAAGTACAATTGAACTGCTTCACTTCAAGAGTTAAACCTTCAGAGATTACTTGGAGTTTTCAACCTCCTAGTGATCAGTTAGAGGATTCAGAGTTGTTGGATGAAACTAGTATGACCTACAGACATTATCTACAAGTTAATGGAACATTCAATGCTAGTACCAAAGCATCATGTATTTATTCAGTTAATGGATATGTAGATTCAGTTAACTATTCTCTTCAAGGTTTGATTACAAAATTATGATGCTTCTAAAACATTTCTAAAACTTGTTTTATAGTTCCTTCAAGTCCTCCAACTAATGTGTCAGTGAAGATACTATCCTTCTCCAGGGTATCTGTCAGCTGGGTACCTCCATTATGTGTAGTTAAAGGATATATCATTCATTATTCAGGAATGGATCCACAATTAATCATTGGAGATGCATTGAGCTATATACTAAAGGGTCTCACACAAGGAAGGATTTATCAATTTAGTGTGTTTGCTTATAGAGACCTTCCATCAACTGCATCTAATGATGTGACAGTTCTATTAGATGGTACATAATTACAATTATCTTAATTATTCTGTTTACTCTTAGACTATTCACAGTACCACAAATATCACTTTTAAGAGCTGAACCTATCAACACAACATCCATCAGAATTAATTGGAACACTACCAACATTAGTATAGTAGATAACTATACTTTAGTTTATACTCGAACATGTGATGATGTAAAATTCTCACTATACATTGAAAATACAGTAACAAGTATAGACATACACAATCTGCCATCTGGACTAGAGTACACTCTCAGTATACAACCAGAAAATATACTAGGAAAAGGAATAGAGAAGTTTGTTAGTGCAATGTTGAATGAAACCAGTGAGTGAATATAAAATGGTTGTACTAATTATAATAACTGTAGCAACATAATAAATATTCTTTCATTCCATCAGTTCCTCCTGGAACACCAGAATTATATCCTCCAGTAGTGCTAAATTCAACATCTATTAGAGTAGAATGGAATGAAGTGGAATGTACAAAACGTAATGGGATTATAACTGGTTATATTATACAATATAATATTATTAATGACAGTAATCCAAACGAAGTTACTACCAATGCAGAAGCCACTAGTATTGTGATCACTGGTCTCAGTAGATTTAATTTATACTCAATCAGTATAGCAGCAATGAATAGTATTGGAACTGGTGTTTTCAGTCAAATGTTCACTTTCTTTACTTGTAAGTTAATAAATGTTAACTATTATATATAAATATTAACTATTATATGCATCATCATATGTAATTAATATTTCTTTCACATATAGTTGATAATGAACTGACTGATCTCTTTGCTGATATTTTTACTACTTCAGTTGAACTGTCTTGGGAGGCTATTACTAGTAATAACAGTATAATTTATACGTATGAAGTGGCATTTAATATGAGTTCTGATAGAGAGTGTTCTAGTACTAATATGACTACTCTAACTGATGGATACATCTCTTATATTAACACCACTGAGGCTAAAGTTAATATTACAGAATTAGAATCTAATACTTGTTATATATTTGGTGTGAGAATATATTCATCATATTCTACAGTTCCAGGAGACTGGAATATTCTAGTAGAAAAAACTGAAGGTAATTATCTGTACGTGTAACTGTATATTGTATATATAAATGATGGAACATGTTTACATTTTCTATTTAATTGTGAATACAGAGATATCATAATATTTACTTTGAAATTCATAATATTTATTTAGTATGGATTCATAACTATCAGCCCACATCTACTATCATCAGTAAACAAACCTGAATTGTATGTAGTCCAGATAAAATAGATGTATACTTGGTATGGATGCTATTATAATTATTATTATAAATAGTACAATTCCACGGTTGAATTAACATGTCATTTCTTAGAGTGTCATCTGTTTTAAATCTATACAGAACTGATTAATGAAAGACCGGCAACAACATCGCAGTCAGATGAAGGAATTGGACTATTTGCCACAGCTGGGATAGCAGTAACACTATTAGTTATGATAGTAATCATCACTGTTATTGTGATTACAGTGGTTATAGTCATAATTAGGTTAGATGTTGATTTGTGAGGCTGTATAGTGGTATTTTATTACAACTGGTTTACAGAATGAGATCAGGAAAACAATATCAGTGTTCATCAACAGAAATAGAGATGGATGAAAACCATTTGTATGTTGTCATACCTTCAAAAAAAGACGATGTTTTGGAGCAACAACAACCCGAAGTGGAAACCGCATGTATGTTTGGTCTCTTCATGTATGTCACTATTCTCTATTGTTTATATCTGGCTTAATTGATAAAGCAATGGCCTTTTGTAGAGAAATAATTGCACAATGATGCAATTTTTAATTGTCTGTGAATTCAGCATATTTTTCATGATGTTTGTCTGTTTGTGTATATACCTCTTGTTAGTTCATCCATTTAATGTGCACAATTATGATAATAACTAATTATGGGTGCATTTTCATTGTAAACTGAAGATTCGTCAGTTAATGTTTGTGAGAATCTCCAGAAGAATGATTCAATTGTTTATGCTAATGCATCTGTTGTGGTTAGCAATAAACGTGAGCAGCTGTCAAAAACATCTCGTTTTGATCCTAAGATACCAGCAACATTACCAATATCGGTTGATAATATGGGTCATCATGTAGCTGATTGTCATCGGCAAAATAATCATGGTTTCAAAACACAATTTGAAGTATGTTCAGTAATATAATGTAAACATTATAATATATGCAATCATTTCTAGCAACTATATGATGGTAGTGATAAAAGTGCTGAGATTGGATTTAGTAATGAAAACAAAACATTCAACAGATTCAAAAACATTACTGTCTGTAAGTATAATTATACTTAGTAAGGATTGCAGTGGGAATTTTCTTTATATCACAGATGATGATAATTGTATTACATTGATGCCAATACAAGGTCAAGCTAATAGTCACACTAACTTCATTAATGCAAGCTATATAGATGTGAGTAGAAATGAAAATATAATAATGTTTATTTACCATCATTATGTATAATTATAATTCATATAGGGATACAGTATACCAAAGAAGTTTATAGCAACTCAAGGTGTGTAATGCTCACATATATTCACATAACTATATATGTAAACAAACATCACATTATCTACATAGATTATGTATGCATGAACATATTATTCTCACTTCTAACTAGGGCCTCTACCCAACACTATTGATGACTTTTGGTGGTTAATATGGCAAGAAAGTGTCCAGTATATAGTAATGCTAACCAATTTAATGGAGGGTAAAAATACAAAGTGTAACCAATATTGGCCAGATGAAACACTAGGAAGCAAGACATATGGTCCATTCACTGTGACTTTAAAAGAAGAACAAATTCTTTTAAATTTCATAGTGAGGGGCCTGATAGTTAAGGTAAAATATTTTAGATAAATTAATATGTAGTAGACAGATACACTATTTAGTATTTTATTCCTTTTGTTACAAAATACATTTATCCTGCTTTTTCTATTTCTTAATCTTTAGTTGGATGGGTCAGCAGATATTCTTGCTATAAAACATTTCCAGTTTATTACATGGCCTGATCATGGGATACCTGATTCTGTTTCTCCTTTCATGACACTAAGTAGAAGAGTGACAAATTGGTGGTGCAAACAAAAGGGACCTATAGTAGTCCATTGCAGTGCTGGTGTTGGTCGTACAGGTAGTTACATTGCTATAGATATTGCTTTAGAACAGGCTAATAAAGAAGGAATAGTTGATATTTCTGGTATCATCAATAGACTCAGACAACAGAGAATGAAAATGGTTCAAACACATGTAAGTTACTGAGATGACGCATAATTATGTCTCATATGTAAGTCCCATCATAATAATTAAAGCAGTTTGAAGTGAATTGTATAATAGTGTTTGTTATTGTATTATAATTATAATGCATTACATATACAGGCTCAATTTGCTTTCATTCATGATGCTGTGTTGGAAGTATTAGTCGGAGGTACTACAGAAATTACAAGTGACCTGTTTCATATTAAAGTTGACAACTGGCGACAGAAGAATCAGAAGACTGGAAAGACACCAATGCAAGCACAATTTCAGGTATTTCTTTCTCTCACTTCTCTCACTTGGACATAATGATTAAAACTTTATTTACTTGATGTTAGTTATTAAGTCAAGTCACACCTGATCAAGGAGATGTTTACAAAAAAACAGCAAAATCTTTTCCTGAGAAGAATCGTAGCATGACATTTCTACCATGTTAGCACTGAATCTCTTGATGTGTATTTGTTTCACTTCATTATCCCATTTTATCAGTCCACCAAGTAAATTACATGATCATAATTGCATATGTAACTTATAAACAGACATGTGTTTTGGTAGTGTTGTTTGATAGTATATACCATAACACGAAAAATTACAGGTATTTTGTTAACAATTGTAAATACTGTATCTAAAACTAATGGCAAAAGTATTCAAAGATGTTTGTGAAAATCTGAACAAATATACATGAAAATATAGTAATTATGGCACTCTAGATCAATCAGCTTTAAAAACTATTTGCGTCATTATGATGACGCACATCACAGAAACGATTAGTGCTTCAAATCAGGTAAAGCACAGTGGTTTTAGTTATATCATGGCGGTTTTAGTTATATCCCTGTGGTTTCTTTAATGAATTTTAAATTACTTAACCAGTTTAACCCTTAGAGGATTGAGCTTGCTTTTTAAAATTCTTCCCATTTCCAACACTGGCGACTCTATTGCATATATTTTGGCCACCGTTCACTTTCTCTACCCCAAACTTAGCTCCTTTTCCGACATGGAGTACGACTTCTACCAACTTGCTTACTGGGACTCGAAAGTCCCCAAGCGCTTCGGAGGATTAAATCAAATGCAGTGCTCTCCCTCTTTTGACTGGAACTGGGGCAAAAAAAATGACCCCACTGCGTGTTGGCACCAGCTACACCCATGATTTCAGGTTTTACAGCAAGCGAAATGGCTCAGGTACCCACCAGAGCGCGTGGGCGGGGTCACTGAAACCACAATTTACGTGGGCGGCGAGGGGCTGCGCCTCTATCCAACCCCCATTAACAAGGGAACACCCCCCTTTAAAATTTCCCCAGTACTCGTTATTTAGGCCAAAGGGTGGCCGAAAAACCATCAACGTTTTTTGCCATTTTCATGGGCTTGTGCCTGACACCAATTACAAGCATTTGGAGAGCTTCGTAATGCTAGGAACACAATCCGAACCACGTAGGGGTGAAATGTCAGATATATGTGACATCAGTCTTCTAAGGGTTAAATGGAGTAAAAATTTAATGGCCTTTGTGTCATACAGTTGTTATGGTTATGACCCCAAACAGATGGATTATTTATATCCCTTGTGCTCAGGATAGTATCCAGTTTAAGGCATTCAGTCCTTGAGCGATATGCACTTTTCTGCCTTATGCTTTATATGGATATATCCCTTGCTCTCATGATGTAACTAATGCATATACAATTATTGATAATGAGCAAATGTATTAATGTCATCTTCTCACTTGAACTTGGTAGTACTGCATGTAGAATGTTTGCATTATTGTCCACATCAATATTGTGTTCTGTATGGATGACATGTTAATGATAGCATCAATATTTCCAAACGCAATACTGTATAAAATAAACTTAAATTCATAATAAATAGTTACCGATATCATACTAAATCCATAACAAAAACCAAAATAATGCTATAATCGAAAAATAAGTATAAATATTGCATACATACAAAATACTAAATATGTATGTGTATATATAAACAATATTATATCTGTTTTGAATATTGAGTACATTAATTTTAGTAACAATTAATCTATATTTATTATTACATTATAGATGAAAGATGGAGAGTTAGTCTAAAAGGAGAATATCCCAATTACATACATGCATCATTCATCAATGTAAGTTTATTTCTTTCTATTAATTAATAGAAAATATCATATACAAACTGACATTCAAACCTAGGATTCCTTGATTGTGATCATAATCTCTTAGTGACAAAAGAGCACATTTAGATACTCATATCAGCTGGTTTTCTCTATATATAGTTATTCTTTACTATACTATATAATTGCAATGCTATCCTGATGAACTGATCATGCAAAGATTGTACTGTATTATCAAGTCCATAGTTTAATTATTTAGTAAAGCTAGAACTAATTTTTATTTACAACAATAGAAAATAGTTTGTTATGACTATAGAGGTTGCTGAAGTGTATAAACAATGTTTCTATAAGTTAATGATACTGGTTTTATTAATTAGTTTGACTGTATATTTGTATTGGTATGTGTGTGTTAAATTAGTAATTTAATTTATACATACTAAGTTTGCATGTAAGTTTGTAAACACTTTTAAGTCACACTACATGTTGTTTCCTTGTTGTTATTAGGGTTATCATACTCGGAAAGGATTCATTATAGCTCAGAGTCCTATGAAGAACACTACTAGAGATTTCTTTAAAATGATAGTTGACTATGAAGTATCTGTCATTGTAATGTGTTGTGATTTACAAGAAACAGGAGAGGTATGACAACAATTACTAGTTTTTAACTCATATCCTTACATTTATATATTTGCTTGTTACTGATCTTGTTATTAATTTTGTTTTTCAGGAGACATGTTTCATGTACTGGAATTCACAAAGTCCTGTATGTTTTGGAGAATTTGAAATTGAGATGAAGAATATGTTCCAGGAGAAAGGTTTTGTACGACGACAATTTGTAATCAGAAACACTAAAGTAAAGCTATACTAAAATAATTGTATGTAATATTCAATTGTTGTGTTTCTCTCTACAGAATAATGTTTGTCATTGTGCAATTCAGTTTCATATTGACAATTGGTCTGATGATGGAGTGATACATTATCCTCATACTATACTAAATGTTATTGAGAATGTCATCAAAGTACAACAGAGATCTGGAGAAGGACCTGTTGTTGTACACTGCAGGTAACCATACACACAGGGAATACATATACACACATACAATTTACGCAAACACAGTACACACCCAAAACATACATGCATAATGATACTAAATATCACATTAATGATATATTATTACCATTCAGTGATACAGTGAGTCGTTCAGGTATATATTGTGTAGTTAGTAATACTATAGAACAGTGTAAGGCAGAGGGAGTAGTGGATGTATTTCAAGCTACGAAAGCAGTTAGACTACACAAGCCAGGAGCTGTCACTACACTAGTAAGTATGAATGCGTTTGTAACACATGAGAATATGTGATGTATGTTGAAAGTTTGAACTTGATAGATCTATTAATTGTACCATCATAATTAGTACTTTTTACTTTCACAGAACCAATACAACACAATTCATGAAGTAATTTTGACATATTTTGCAATGCACAGCACTTACTCTAATTTTCAGTTCCATAATTGACTATCGTCAATTTTTATTAAAGAAGTGTGGATATTTGTATTAATGTGTTATAGTTTAAGCTTTTATGTTTGAAGTGTACTTAATTAGTCTCATTATACGATTATGATAAATAATATTAATATAATTGTAAACTACATTCCCATAATTTCTTACCATTTTAACATTGATTTATTAACTTCATTATTAATTTTTTAATAAAATATATATAACTATTTACAAAAGTATATATACATTATGTAGTATATGCTATCTTCATAGGCTCTCACCCAATAAAAATAATAGTAAATTATGTCATCTCAATGGTTACTTTTGATATACATTATAACACCTCCTCCAGATGTCACATAATTAACTGTAATGAACTTCACTAGTACTGACCACAATCACCACATCATTATCTGCTGATTTGAATTCCTGTAAAATACAAACCCAAGGCATTGGAGTAAAGTGAAATATTGACTGGATTGATTACTTTCTTATAGGTGTTATGTTGCCTTTAAACATTATAATAGTTAATACTTAATATTATATATCATTTATTGCTGATCATGTGACCTGTGGCCAGATAATGCGTCACATGATTGAACATTAAATCACTTATTGCACACTTTTGCGTGCAATAAGTTAGTTATTGCACACTTTGCTCACCTCTACTAACGAAGCAGCTCCAACAACAGTGGTAGTTTACCAGATCGTCAATAAATCACTTAGAACACACTTGACAGTGCATTGTGTGTTTCAATGCAGCACTTGGGCGGTCAATAAAGGTCTCTTTTACATAACGCACTCGGCTTGTGAACTCAACCTTTATTCACCCGCCCTCGTGCTACACATAATCACGGTAAAGTGTGTTCTAACTATTACGTAAATATTGAGATGTAAATCACTGTAACTTCTCTGCTCAGACTATTCTGTACAAGAGGTATTATAAACAATATCAGTTGCTTGAACCCATCAGACTAAGAGGATATATACTGTTGCAGAATTATGCCTGCTTTGTTGTTACAAAGTATCAATGCAAATTCTTCTGACTTGGTGAATAGTTTAGAAGTTTTTGAAACATGATAATTGGGAGTTATAAATGATAACTGTACTAAATGTTATATCATACATTCACAATAATTATTAGTAACAATTATATTTGTAACTAGTGTTGTTTTTGTATAATGACCATTAATGTTTTTGTTATAGTATGACAGTTTTCTCCAAATTTAAGTCAAATAGTTAAATTGATTAACTAAAATGTAATTAGGATTACTAAAAGGGTTTATGTTTAGTTTACTTACTATAGAGCACAATTTTGGCCTTTTTTCATTTGACTCATAAATTTGTCATAGCTTAGTTATAGTTAACCAAAACAACACTATTTTTGTGCATAACTAGTGTAAAAACTAATCATAGTACTACTATAATTCAGTAATCAACTCATTAAATTTGTACATTTAATAGCTGTAAAACTTTGATAATAGTAATAATAGTAATAATAATAACAACGAATGCACTCATAGTGCAGAACCACAAGTGTGATTTGGGAAACAAGAATGATTCAGTCACTGACAAGAAAATAATCGCGGACAATATTTGACTGTAATAATAATTATTGCAATTATTATGCTGAGATTATATTATATTTGTGTGTGCGTTACAACTTACGCTCCAAGTCCTACTAGTAAGCGCAATAATTGAATGCTAAAATCCAGACTTGAAGAAATTAGAAAACAGTTTTGTAGCATGCATGGATGAAATCAAATAAGTGGAGCTAGAAACGGACAGTCCGGAGAGATAATGTGTGAGTGCACAAGCAGAATAAATGCTTCCTTACTATAATTTGTTTGTTTGGCTTTTTTGAAAATTAAAAGCAAAAACTTCCACAGATCCATAACCCGATCACCCTCTTTCGCTGAATCATAGTAATTATGCCATATTAAAACTAACGTAAGCAGCTCTCTTGTGTATAAGTACAAATCATCGTTCTCCATTACAATAATTACAAACTTGTTCACAATTGTTGTGGTCAATTCTTTAACATCACAAGTGCAATATTTTTGAAAATGGTCAAGTATAACACACATATGATTAAGCTCGTTTTCATTTTTCATGATCACACTTAAGTACATTGAAGAAAACTTTGGGCTTGTTGTGAGTTTATACTGTGTTTTGAATGTTAGTTTGTGTTTTATTCTGTGGTTTCCTGTCCCCATTTCCAATAGAAATCAAAGTAGGCCAAAAAGGCAAAAACTAAAGAGGGTTATGGAAAAAGGTAGATCTAGTTTAAAGCTAGTTTGGGATTATGTTTACTATATTCCACTACTCAAATCTCTGAAGAGTTTGTTATCACGAAAATATGTTTTGGAAGCTGGAGGTATGCACAATTCAACTTTTTACATGCATATCAATTTTTAACACAATTGTAATAGGCAATGAATGGGCATAGAGACAGTTTGATAATCTATTGGCTGACTATTGCGACAGTTCAAGATTTAATAACCATCCTCTGTTTCAGACAGAACCAGCAGCTTTACAGCTGAGGTTTGTAATCCTCTTAGGTCAAGAGCTAAAAAACACAAATTAGGTACCTTTATCAATAATAGTAAAACGTAGTTTACCATTTATCAATAGCATTCTTCTACTAAATAATTGGAAACATATCTCCTATCAGCTGTTACTGTAGATTGTCCGTTTTACAAGAATATTGGACGAACTCTGTTTTGAAAACTCTGATAGATGAAATTAAGGTTCTTGAAGAGGTTAGTGCCGGACATCATGCACGATGTTTTAGAAGGTTGTTTAGCTTATGAAATGAAAGAAATAATCAATTATGCAGTTTCAGGAGTTATTTTCTCTTTAAATGACTTAAATGACTCAGTTTCTCTCTCTCCGTATTTTGGAGTAGATGCACGCAATAAACCCTCTCCAATTGCCACTAATATCATGTTGACTTCTTCTGATCATGGTCTTAAGCAAAGTCGTAAGTACTGTTGCTTTTAATGACAATTGTTTACTAAATTTAGTTGTGTAATTAAAGGTTACACAGGTACATTGATATTGTAGGATATATAATAGCTATTTGGATTCTGAGGTCAAAGTGTGAAGAATCCAAATATCCACAAAATGAGTGCATCATATATAATTATTTTGTGAGTCTTTCCTGTGTGAAATATCTCTGGTTTCCTTAAACATATTCATAGTCAATTAATGAGAGTGATCTATTATAATTAGGGCTGGAAATCTGTTAAATTGATTATCACTACTTTGAAATTCATTGATTAATTGATTTATCATTGGAAGTAATTAAGTGGGTGTAACCCGAAGCCTCTCCCATTTTGAAGATATTTAGTGGTGTCTAGTGCTGGTATTCATCCCAGTTACCAACTACAATGTAAGTGGCTAATGTATTATGATAATCGAAAATAAAAATTTTGTGGGAAACTGTACTTTTTAGGTCACATATAATACTGTTAATACAAATTCATTTCTTTTTCTAGTTACGCAAGTATGTTGCCTTGCTCGTTTATTGCCTTTGCTGGTTGAAGACAAAATAGCTGAAGATGACAAACATTGGGAAAATTTTCTGATGATAGTTGATTATGTATTTGCTCCTGTTGTAACAAGTGGTATGATAGCTTATTTGAAAGAACTTATTTATGACCACCATCAAGGATTCAAAGTTCTTTATCCTGCATCTCCAAAATGCATTATATGATTCACTATCCTGAATGGATGAGTTGGTAAGACTTGCACTCAGTTAATGTAAAAAAAGACTTGTAAGTAATTGTGTTTTTATGTGTTACACAGTTATGGACCTCTCATTAGATATTGGGTAATGAGGTTTGAAGGAAAGTATAACTTTTTTTAAAGGTCTATAGCACACTGTATTAAGAACTTCAGAAACATTGAAAGTAGCATGGTTGAATAACATCAACTATATTCATGTTATCTGGGTATGTCTGGTATAAACAGACAACCATCAACAAAAACTCGTAGGTTAAATGCACCCATAATTGGATATTATGTCTGACATCTATAATTATAATTATTTTAAATTCAGTAACTTCACTTAATTAATGTAAACTTTTAGGAAGATGATATGTATGCCATGCAGTTTACTGAAATTATGAGTACCAATCTGCAGGAATGGTTGTGCCCCAGCCCACATTAAGCATGGAGGCTAATACCTGTATTTCACTGGAAATTGCTTTTGACTCAATAATAGCTATATCTTTACTGTAAGTTCAATTTTCAGAATATGTACTAAATCCTTTTTAAAAAAGTGGTTAGCTTGGATTTTGTCTGACCTGATGTACATTTTTGTACTGGCTTGTAATATGTCACTAGTTTGGTTACACTTTCTTCACAATTTTAACATGTTTGGGAAATTGGATTAGTTATATGTATCTAGAGTAAATCATGTAAATAATCTAATAAAAAGATGTTACTTAATATTAATCACAGAAATAAAGTACTTTTGTAAAGAAATATATATGATTAACACTTTTGCATCTTTCAAAGTCCTATTACAGTATGCATGATGAAAAAAAGGTGTCTGGATAACCAATAATTATGAATACTTACTTAATTTATGTTTTCATATTGACTGTCAATTTGGGGGCTGCACTCATCAGAAATCACTGTAGTAGGAGATATCTTGGGAACAGCATATGTTTGTGTCTTCACATAATCAGGACTATAATTGACAAAATACCAATAGAGTATGATGTTCTATATTATAACAAGAATAATAAAAAACATTTTCAATAAAAATGAAAGAAGATGTAGGGATGTCAAAACCCAAAAAGCAAGCAAACAAGGTTGGGAAGCTAACTTAGGACCCAAAATTAAACAAACCACTTCCATATAACCCTACATAAGTACTTACACCTCTGTACAAAGAGCTGTAATTATGGGCTTGCTTTTTGGGTTTTGACATCCCTACATCTTCTTTCATTTTTATTGAAAATGTTTTTTATTATTCTTGTTTTTATTGTTTTTTTTCTAAACGATGTGAATATTTTTTTGTAGATTGCAGAAATACTATATATCATTATGAAATCATGCAATCAAAAATGCATTAAAATTTGTTCATCAATGAAGGTCAGTCTTTTGTATTTATGTATTGATTATCATTCTCTTTCACTTACAGATGATGTATATTCTTTATTCACTTACATCACTGTCTGCAGTCCTACAAGAAGTAGTGTCAGTCACTGTGTCAACCATTCAGTATTCCAATGCTTATCATAGTATACAATATTATTATACAATTGCTTTAGTATTAATAATTATTATATTCATTATTAGTATTTGCTCACAAACTCACAAATGTTATTACAATGCCAAACACTTCCACCTTTTCAGCTTCCATGTTAAGAGTATACAAATGCGCATGCGTAATTAAATTCCACTTAGGAAATGGCGTCCAATTCCAGATCAAATCTTTGTAGTCGTTGAGACTGTCTTCTTTCATAGTATCTGAAGATATCATCTCGATACTTTACGACCAGAATTTTACTATAAATGCGACGGGAATGGTGCTAGAATCATCGTGATAGTTCAACAAACAAAAAAATGATTTGTCTGGAAAATAATAATATTAATAATAATATGATGAAGATTTTGCCAGTTTTGCCACTCGCCGGTTCTCTACCTTAGCGATAATCTTCGGCCATCTCGAAGGTATTGGTAGTCATAAAAACACTAGATATGAACAGGCATGTGTGTATAGAAACTTATTTGTATATATTACCAGAGATTTCAGCTCATCACTTGCAATTGAAATGTATGGGCGGCCATTTTTTTTCCGTGCCATCCCTACATAGAGAGTACTACCGTACTCTCTAATATTAAATAATCATTGTACTTGAGATTATAACATTCAGATATATTTTGCTTCAAAATTATCATACAATTAATATAATATATATATATATATATATCTTGTTTCATAAAGTTTTTCTTTCTCAGTTTCTCAGTTAAGCATTTATAAGAATTACCCTATGGGCCATCCCTATCATATCTTTTCCCGGGGTGGAATCTATATATATATGTAATATATATACCATGGCTTCGAGGTGTATATTCGTCATATACACCGAGAAGCCATGGTATATATAATATATTCTATAGCTAACAAGTACATTGAACGTGATGTACCATAATGATGGTATGTTGATGGATGGATATGTATTGACAAGTAACGATTGAGGACTTATGTGTCTGTGACGAGTGACTCAAACGAAAACCTAGTTGTTTGGCTGTGCTGTTCTTCACACACAGAGTGAGACAACGGTGACTTCTGACTTGGAAATGTGAAACCCAATAATTATGCAATATGCACGTGCCCTATTGTGCATGCGTATAGAATTGCTGTTTAATATACACCTGCGGTTGTATATACACCTATGGTTAGGTGTATATCGTGTATATACAACCTGTCGGTACTTTGATGTTTTCCACAACTATAGTATATATATATATATAATTATATTATATATAATTATAAATATATACCATAGCTAACAGCCACATCAAAGTTACCGACTGGTGTTTTATACGTGATATACACCCAACCACAGGTGGATATGAAACCTGATATAAGACCTATAATGATATTCATCAGTCTGAGCATGCGCAGTCAATTTGTTAAATGAAAATAGTTGGAGACGAGTTATTTACAAATGGAAAGTACCGTAGAGCTGTAGATGTCAGGTAACATTGATGTACATGTTAGGTATAGAATATATTATATGTAGCAAGGCTTCAAGGTGTGTATCAGCAATATCAGCCCTTCACCCCTCGATAGCAGCCCTCGGCTTCACCTCAGGCTCCTATCTCGGGGTTCAGGTCTGATACACACCTCAAAGCCATGTTATATACATTACATATATGTCTGTGGCCACTTGCGCAACTATGCAGATGTAGTTAAAGAAGTTTCGTCATTTCAGGGGGCTAGGTCAATTAATGGGCGTGGCATGTAAAAGAACTTATAATTATATTGCAGTTGATTTGATATTAGCTATGTGTTGATTGCCATTACCTTAAGCAAATCACAAAGCTTTTCTTATCAAATGTATTATCAGGATGGGAATTACATGTTTATTAGTTAGTATATTTACTTACAATACATTTTACATGCATAAAAGAATTGTTATATGTACCAAAGTGCTACAGTGAATTAACCATGTGATAAATTAACTAATGACATGTAATCATAGACTAGAAATGAACTATATTCAGTTATAGTCTTGCAAAGTGGAAATAATTATGGTTGACACTTTTTGTGTCTCAAAAGTACCAATTTTATTACAAAATGAATGAAATGGTATCAATTTGTCTTACTTGATGCTTTCATATTGATTGTCAATTGGGGGGTTACACTCATCATAAATCACTGTAGTAGGTGATGTCGTGGGAACAGCATATGCTTCACATGCTTGTGTCTTCATATCGTCATCAGGTCTATATTAACAAAATACTAAAAGAGCTTGAACATAGTAAAAATACCAGATCATACTTGATATCAGGTTCTTGTGTGTTAGGAGACATTGCTTTATGAAGACTATATGGTTCACATGTTTGCATTTGAATGTAATCTTGTGACTCCTCTAAAGTCTCAAATTCTTTATTGCCTTTCTCACATTTCGTATTTTTTGTTTTCTTTCTAATTAGAATTATAACCACTGTAATCACAACAACAGTGATGATTGTTATGATAAATAATAGAGTTATTACTATCCCAGCTGTGGCACCTGGGCCAATGCCATCATCATCTAATGTTCTCTTTCTTCCAGTAATTTCTGTATAGACATTCAAATTAACAGATCTTATCCTTTCAAAATGAAGTATGTATAAACTCTACGAAATGTCAATTGTACTATTCATACAATAATTATAATGACATAAAATTAATATCAGGTATATCTATTGCATCTGTTTACTGATGATAGTTGATGTGAGTTGATAGTTATGAATTCCATAGTAACTAATTATTATGAATTTTAAAGTAAATATTATGATATCTTTGCATTCATAATGAAATATGTTCACATCATATATATATACACTATACAGTTACACGTGAAGATAATTACCTTCAGTTTTTTCCACTAGAATATTCCAGTCTCCTGGAACTGTAGAATATGGTGAGTATATTCTCACAACAAATATATAACAAGTATTAGATTGTAATCCTGTAATAATAATTTCAGTCTCAGTGGTGTTAACATAAGAGATGTATCCATCAGTTAGAGTATTCATATTAGTATTAGAACACTCTCTATCAGAACTGATATTAAATGCCACTTCATATGTATACATTATACTGTTATTACTACTAATAGCCTCCCAAGACAGTTCAACTGAAGTAGTAAAGACTTCAGCAAAGAGATCAATCAGTTCATTATCAACTGGATGAGAGAGAGTTGACTACATATATGCATGTAAGAGTTAACATTTATTCACTTACAAGTAAAGAACATGAACATTTCACTGAAAACACCAGTTCCAATACTATTCATTGCTGCTATACTGATTGAGTATAAATTAAATCTATTGAGACCAGTGATCACAATATTAGTGGCTTCTGCATCGGTAGTAACTTTGTTTGGATTACTGTCATTAAGAATATTATATTGTATAATATAACCAGTTATAATCCCATTACGTTGTGTACATTCCACTTCATCCCATCTTACTCTAATAGATGTAGAATTTAGTACAACTGGAGGATATAGTTTTGGTGATCCAGGGGGAACTGATGGAATGAAAGTATATTTATTATGTTGCATTATAATTAGTACAACCATTTCATATTCACTCACAGGTTTCATTCAACATTGCACTAACAAACATTTCTATTCCTTTTCCTAGTATATTTTCTGGTTGTATACTGAGAGTGTACTCTAGTCCAGATGGCAAACTGTGTATGTCTATACTTGTTACTGTATTTTCAATGTATAGAGAAGATTTTACATCATCACATGTTGGAGTATAAACTAAAGTATAGCTATCTACTATACTAATGTTGGTAGTGTTCCAATTAATTCTGATGGATGTTGTGTTGATAGGTTCAGCATTTAAATATGATATTTGTGGTACTGTGAATAGTCGAAGAGTAAACACAATAATTAAGATAATTGTAATTACTTACCATCTAATAGAACTATCACATCGTTAGATGCAGTTGATGGAAGGTCTCTATAAGCAAACAGACTAAATTGATAAATCATTCCTGGTGTGAGACCCTCTATTACATAATTCAATGTATTTTCATTAATTAATTTTGGATCTACTCCTGAATAATGAATGATATATCCTTCAACTACACCTAATGGAGGTACCCAGCTGATAGATACATTGGAGGAAGACAGTAACTTCACTGAAGCATTAGTTGGTGGACCTGAAGGAACTATAAAACAAGTTTTAAAAACGTTTTATAGAAGCATTATAATAAATTTTGTAATCAAACCTTGAAGAGAATAGTTAACTGAATCTACATATCCATTAACTGAATAAAGACATGATGCTTTGGTACTAGCATTGAACGTTCCATTAACCTCTAGATAATGTCTGTAGGTCATACTAGCTTCATCTAACAACTCTGAATCCTCTAACTGATTACTAGGAGGTTGAAAACTCCAAGTAATCTCTGAAGGTTTAACTCTTGAAGTGAAGCAGTTCAATTGTACTTCTTGAATGTTGTTTGAAGTCACAGATAATAATGTACCATTGATACCAATAATAGTAGCTATAGAATAAAATAAATGATTAATTTTATTGGCAGTGATGTATGTATTGTTTAATGTTTATCCTCATAAAGGTTTGTTATTTGTTGATGTTATATATATTTGTGCAAAAGTATGCAAACAAGGACAGGATTCTACTAACACAGGATGTATAATAGTGTTCAACTAAATTAAATACACTGCTTCATTATAACTAGTGATGCACTGTAATTGGATTAGTAATTAGTATCAGTCAGTATCGGCCATTACATTTAGTATCAGTATCGGTTATTTCTGATAGATGTAATCAATATTATAATAAAATTAATTAATGTAGTCATTTCTTGTAATTATAACATCATTGATTGCTTTTATAATATTCATAATTATTGAGAAAATGTTCATTTTCATTGAAAGAATCAGAAACCAGAAGGTAGATATAATATCAGATCAGTATCGGTTATCGGCGCATATCTAAAGTAGTTAGCGGTTTATCGGAATATCGGTAAAATATCTTATCAATGTATCACTACATATAACCCTGCATAAGTACCTACATCACTAAAAGCAAAAAACAAAGTAACTTTACTTATATAATTATACCACATTTGTTCGTTCCATTGCAATGTAGGGATGTCAAAACCCCAAACGAATGCTAACGAAGTCATGGCTATTAGAATATTTATATATTAGCGATTTTGTAATGAACACTGGTACCACTTTTCTGGTTGTTTCTCCATATGAGATCATGAAATATTGTTATGATTATAATTATAGACTGATATGGAAAAGGAAGTATGTCATAGGGTGTCATGTAGTTGGGGTTACTCAATGATGCTCAGATTGGAACCCTAACTACATGAGACCTATGCTATATTATCATAATACTTAGTATAACAATGAACAATTTATTAGGTTTCAGCATCAACATTTTAAACAAACAGCATACCATATTGTTATGGTCATATACTGATGTATTTGTTCTCACTCAAGCAAACATGAAAAATATTATTGTATACTGTGGTTTGTATAAGTATTATACACTAGTTTGTTTGGATAATATAGCTACAATACTATGAAATAAACAAACACTTTTCTAATCCTTTGCATTATAAATTGTTTATCGATGCATTCATCAATTTAATATGTGTTACAATAATAAACTAACATTGTAGTCTAGCAGTTACATATCCAGGAGCTCCCAAAAGATCATAATATCCTCTTACTTCTATGATATAATCTCTTTCTCGTAATAATCCACTCACTACAAATTCCGTCACAGATTCATTATTAACTTGATGTGTAATTGTAGTGAGATTACTACTTGTTATATTAATGATATATCCATTGACAAAACTTGTTGATATATTCCAGAATATTCTAATAGCAGTAGCATTGATATCATCATAATTCACAATTGGAATGTCATCTGGAGCTGTGAAATTGTATTTATCAAATGTATAATTATATTCAATATAATAAACACACCTCTTATAGCTGTCATTAATGGAATTATTTGTGTAGATTCAAACATAGCTCCACATTTAAATTGATGATGAGTAAATTCAGAATTTGTTGCATTCCAATTAATAGGTAATGAATACTGATACGTCTCCTCACTAAGATGGAGGTAATATGGTGTACCACATGATATACCATCTTGATTACCACAATCTTCAGATGTATTAAACTTAATTTCTGGTACTAATCTTGTTGGAGGAACCCCAGATGTGATCATATTTACTATGTATTGTTGAAGAACTACATTGACATCAAGTGGTGGTGTTATAGAGCAATTCTCAATGATTGGAGTGGCTAAAATAATAACAATAATAATTATGATAAGAGTAAAAATGGGAAGATATATTGAAATGGAGTGAGGCTGCAGAATTATATTATTATATAGATTTAATTTCAAGCAACTCACATGAATCTAAGAAATTATTATATTCCTCATTGGTTAATATTCTAGCACTAATACAGCTTCCATCGATGCAACAAGTATACTTTCCATTTCTACTTGATGAAAAATTATTCAGTGTGAAAAAAGTAAGATATCCATTCCCAATCACACACTGAACAACACCACTGTCACATGCCACATTTTCTCCATTGTTGTTCATCAAAGTACCTGCTGTAGACATGCTTCCTTTTCTAAAACAGGTAATTCCACTATCAGCACCATTATCAATATCTTCTTTATTAAACACAGTATTACTACCATAGCAAGTGTTAGACATCATTAAATACATTTCTGTGGAAAGCATAATACAAACAGCTTCATCTTTCATGCACTTGACTCTTACCAGACTCAGGAGAGCATTGAGAATCAACTCTCCTGCTGACAAGAAAAATGATCAGCATCCCTAACACCTTGATCCACAGACATTTCATACTGCTTTATTCTGTTCCAAATGCACCAATGCAGATGTAGATCTCGCTGTAAAGTTGGTCCACGACCTTTGACCCATTAATAATATTCATAGGCAATAACCGTGCCAATTTTTAACCTTTTAGTGATTGAATATTACTTAAACTTTTAGTGGATTGAATATTCACTATCAGTCAAAACATTTAGGCCCAATAATTATACCCCCGGGTGGGTGTAGCTTCCAAAAGATACAGAATTGAACCAGATTGTATGCAGCAAGAAGCTGGCAAGACTAGAAACCGATTGGAGTTTCAACTACCCCTCCCCCTAGTACAACCTTATTAAACAAAGCACATTATCAAGCAAAATAAGGACAAAGGCGCAATAACACTAGTCATACTTACCTTTCCTTTAAGAAGCTCACGAGAAAAACAGATTTTCTTTTTGTAACTAGTGAAAGTATACGGAAGCCCTTAGCGACATTCTCGTTCATGTTCTTGTTTATGTTCGAGCACATCTCGTATTGGTTGTGTCATGCACTAGCAAAATGAAGCGTGGGTGTAAAAATAAGGCGTGGCCACAAATTAAACCATACTCAAACAACATGGATGATAACCTTAACGATCCCAGGGCCTAAACTGGGGGCTCCGCCCCCCAGACCCCCCAGTTTGTCAGGAACGAGAACATGAACGAGAATGTCGCTAAGGGCTTCCGTATCAATTAGCTCGTCTTCTGCATGGCTTTTGCTGTTTTAAATTATAATTAAAAAGGGAATTTCCCTAACCTTTCATCATGCAAACACGTGTGTGGCAGCTGTTTGTGGTTAGCAAAAGTAAACAGTGATCATGAACAGGCGATGTCAGGAAAAAGATCATCAAATTATAATAATTCAATAAGAAGTTACTTTAGTAAAAAAAAGCAGACTAGGTATAATGTATAAATAAAAAGATTATTATTAATAAACATGATTAGATTTTTGTTGTTGCACCTCCTGTATGGCAAATTAAGTTTATCAGTATTAAAATGGGCGTAAATATGCTTGGTAGTGTGAAAAAGATAAGAAATCCATTCTCAATCTCACACTGAACAAAATAAACGGCACATTTAACAGTTTGTCCATTTGGGTGCTTGCTACAGACACACTGCCCTTCCAGTGATTCTAATATGAGCACCACTATCAATATCTTCTTTATTAAACACATGTAGATGTGATGATATTTACTATGTATTGTTGAGGAGCTACAGTGATATCAAGTGGTGGTGTTATAGAGCAACTCTCAATGACTGGAAAGGCTAAAATAGGAACAGAATAATAATTATAATGAAATGTAGTGATGATGTAGAATATTATAATTTGTGTAGATTTAACTTCAAGCAACTCACATAAATTTAAGAAAGCATTATAACTATTATTCGTATATATTCTAGCACTAATAGAACTTCCATCGATGCAACAAGTATACTTTCCATCATTGGTTTGTGGAAAGTCCGGTTGTGTGAACAAAATTAGAAATCCACTTCCAAGTTTGCACTGAACAAAACCATTGCCACAATTAACAGTTCCTCCTCCATTTGGTTTCTTCAGTATACCTGTTGTAGACATACTTCCCTTTCTAAAACAGGTGATTCCACTATTAGCACTATCAATATCTTCTTGATTAAATACAGTATTGTTACCATAGCAAGTGTTTGACATCATTAAATACATTTCTGTGGAAAGTAATGCCTTATAATATAATCGGCTAACTTGATTTTTTTCATGCACCTTAACATTATGTTAACATGGACTCTTACCAGACTCAGGAGAGCATTGACAGTAAACACTCCCACTCACTTGAAAAATGATTAACATTTTGATCCACAGACGGCACTCCATGTTGCTCTATTCTACTGAAAGATGCACCAATGCAGATCATGTAATAGTTATAACACCCCTAGGATTGCTTTATCGATTTACAGTCACCGATCCCGATGGCGCTTAGCGCCCGAGAGGGAGGTGACTCTATATCAGAGCAGTGCCCAACCTCATAGCAATCTGCACATCACAGTTACTATAAAAACGAAGTGACGTCATTGAAGAAACCACCACCACGTTTCGCTATTCCTCTGATTTCGGGGCAGCTTCGAATGTCTAGCCCTGTTCTCAAACGGCGAAATTTATCTTTCAAAAGACAAAAGAGCACTATAAACGTTGATAAAAATGACGACTTGTTTGAAAAAGAGTGTGAAACAGAAAAAGTCGACGATGACCAACCTTAGTCTCGCAAGCCAGCCCCTTCGCTTGAGGAGCAAAGGGGCTGGCTCGCGAGACTAGACCTACCTGCCACTCTACCGTCGATTTGTAAGCCCACAGAAGTCGTTAGACACTTACCATCCTGATGAAGCATGCCCGGATGATGTCTGCTTGTTGTGCGATTGTCACTCTGATCTTTCGTTGTTTTATTGATTTTACATGATTGTTGATTGGTTATATCAAGTGATTTAGCTTCAATGATGATATGAGTTTCATTACAGTGTGTACAAATTCTAAAAATTGGCCACTTGTATTCATTGTAAAATTTCATTGATTTCATGAAATGAATGTTTGATAATTTTTCGTAGCACGCTTGTGGGCAAACAAAATTTAATACCACTTCTACATAACAACCCTACATAAGTATATATAGCTAGAGTAAAGGCAAAACACAAAGAAGTGATACTTATGTTCGGTTGTTATTTGAAAGTGGTGTTTAATTAAGACACAATTTAACTTATTGAGCCAGTGCAAATAGCATATACTTTTTAATTTTTTATTTTTATAAAAATTAATAATAAAGTTAATAAATCAATGTTAATATGGTAAGAAATAGTATGCAAGATTAAACTTATAATGCTTTAATACAAACTTGTGATACTTTAATACAAATATCCACCCTTCTTTAATAAAAAGTGATGACAGTCAATCATGGAACTGAAGGTTAGAGTGCAAATACATCAAAATAACTTCATGAATTGTGTCATTTTGGTTCTGGGGAAGTGAAAAGTACTAATTATGATACTGATCTATCAAATTCAATCTTTCAATATATATACATCACATACTCTCATCTGCTATATATAAACAAATGTATACTTACTAGTGTAGTGACATGTAGCTCCTGCCTTTGTAGCTTGAAATACATACATCCACCACTCCCTCTGCCATACATTATTCTATAGCATTACAATATATACCTGAACAACTACCAGTATCAATGAATGGTAAAAATATATTATTAATGTGAGGTACAGTTTCATTATGCTGTCTTGGGTGTGTACTGTGTTTGTGTGGATTGTATGTGTATATGATGTATTCACTGTGTGTACTGTTTACTTGCAGTGTACAACTAGGAACCCTATAAGTTTGAATGTCAGTGTATGAAAAATCTATCTCCTATTGATTAGTACTCTAAAGCAATAAACTTACATTGATTAATGGTGCATGTACATGTATGTATGTAATTGGGATATTCTCCTATTACACTAACACTTCATTTTTCAGCTACAATGTAATAATACAGTGCACAAAATTAATGTATTCGATAATAAACAGATATAATTTATGTTACAGAGTGTATTTATTTCTTCTGGATTTTGGACACCTTTTTAATACCTTTAGTATTACCTTTAGCTATAGTATGGTATATATAACAAAACAATATAAACCTGCAAAACACACATTATTTCATATGTAATTTAATCAGAGGACAAATAAATAAGATAATAAATATGCACCAAGAGATTCAAGTTCAATACTAACATGGTATGAATTTCATGCTGCGATTCATCTCTAGAAAAGATTCTGCCATTTGTTAGAAATATCTCCTTGATCAGGTGTGATTTGACTTAATAACTTAACATAAAGCAAATAAAGTTTCAATCATGTTCAAGAATTAAAATACCCCGAAATTGTTCTTGCCTTGGGGTCTTTTCATATTCTGATTCTTCTGTTGCCAGTTGTACCTTTAATATGAAACACAATTTCTGTAGTACCTTCTACTACTATATACTTCCAACGCAGCATCATGAATGATAGCCAACTAGCCTCTATGTATAATTATAATGCAGTATAATTATAATACATTAACAAACACAATTATAAAATACATGACATTTTTTTCAATCTAATTATGAATCAAACTGTTTTAATAATTATGATGGGATTTGCATACGAGTCATCTTAGTAACTTACATGTGTTTGAACCATCTTCATTCTCTATTGTCTGAGTCTATTAATTAACACTTAGAGCAGTGATGTCACATATATGTGACATTTGACCCATACGCAGTTTGGAGTGTGTTCCTACCATTACAAAGCACTCCAAATGTTTGTAATTGTTGTCAGGCACAAGCCCATGAAAATGGCTAAAATGGTTGATGGCTTTCCGGCCACCCTTTCGCCTAAATAACGAGTACAGGGGGAATTTTAAAGGGCAGTGTCCCCCCGTTAATGGGGGTTGAAGGGGCTGTGGCGACTTGCTGCCCACAAAAGTTTGGGTTTCAGTGACCCCGGTTCAATTGTACTTCTTGAATGTTGCTTGAAGTCACTGATAATAGTGTAACAATGATGCCAATAATAGGAGCTATAGAAATAAATGAGTATAATTAATTTTATCCATTCGTCTATTTCAAAACTATGCATTGTTTATCTTTCATGATATATTTTGTGGAAAAGTATGCAAACAATCTCATAATGGTAATAATGCAGGAGGTATAATTAAGGCCAAATGTGTTCAACTAAATTAAACAAGCCACTCACCTACATACACATGTATTTCACTCAGAAACCAAAAAACAAAGTAACTTTACTTACTTCATTACACCTCCTTTGTTTATACTATCTCAATGCAGGGATGTCAACTAAAAACCCAAAAGGTATGCAAACAAGGTCATTTTATCATTGCTATTAAAAAGGTACACAGGTGGTTTCTGCATCATGAAATAATGTTATGTTTATAATCATAGTCTCTATATGATATGTTAGCTGTATAGGAATTGTTATGGTTATATGCTGCTGTATTTGTTCTCACTCAAACATGACAATAATGTTTGTATTCTGTGTTTGTATAAGTATTATACTAGTTTCTTAGGATAATATAGCTATAATACTATACATTTATGAAGTAACAACCACCTTTTCATTGTAAATTATTTATCTATGTATCCATCAATTAAATAATTAACTGTATAGTCTAGAAGTTATGAATCATTCACTATTCACTTGATGTACGATTGTAGTGAGATTAGTACTTGTTATATTAATGATATATCCATTGACAAAACATGTTGATATATTCCAGAATATTCTAATAGTAGTAACACTGATATAATCAAAATTAACAATTGGAATGTTATCTGGAGCTGTGAAATCAATTATAATTATTTGAAAATGTTATTAAATACATAGTCATAATTCAAATACACACACCTCTTATAGTTGTTATTAATGGAGTTATTTGTGTTCTCAATGATTGGAGTGTCTAAAATAGTAACGATATATAAAAATGCTAAGTATAATGAAGATATATTGAAATGGAGTGATGCTGTAGAATTATATTATTGTATAGATTTAACTTCAAGCAACACACATGATTATAAGAAATCATTATAGGTTCATACCAGCAGTATGGATAATTAATTTAGGAATATCTAAAACGTTATTACAGTTTCAAGCCTGAGATATACTTCCTTTTCTAATACAGGTGAATCCACTTGTAGGACCACCATTAATTTAATGTATTTTTCCTTAAACACATCCATTGGACATTATCACCAAGATGCTGCACAAGGGTTCTGTCCATCTGTCTGTCATACAAAAAAATCATCTTTTAAACACTTCAGTCAGCTAAAAAATAGACCTATAATAAACAAAGCTAATGCAGTTCAACTTCACAGTATCAGTAAAGTCCACCATTTTTTTCCCGTCAGTCACGCGATTTTATGCACATCTAGTTTATTATGAAATAACTGTATTGGTTCATCTTTCAGTAGAATAGAGCAACATGGAGTGCCGTCTGTGGATCAAAATGTTAATCATTTTTCAAGTGAGTGGGAGTGTTTACTGTCAATGCTCTCCTGAGTCTGGTAAGAGTCCATGTTAACATAATGTTAAGGTGCATGAAAAAAATCAAGTTAGCCGATTATATTATAAGGCATTACTTTCCACAGAAATGTATTTAATGATGTCAAACACTTGCTATGGTAACAATACTGTATTTAATCAAGAAGATATTGATAGTGCTAATAGTGGAATCACCTGTTTTAGAAAGGGAAGTATGTCTACAACAGGTATACTGAAGAAACCAAATGGAGGAGGAACTGTTAATTGTGGCAATGGTTTTGTTCAGTGCAAACTTGGAAGTGGATTTCTAATTTTGTTCACACAACCGGACTTTCCACAAACCAATGATGGAAAGTATACTTGTTGCATCGATGGAAGTTCTATTAGTGCTAGAATATATACGAATAATAGTTATAATGCTTTCTTAAATTTATGTGAGTTGCTTGAAGTTAAATCTACACAAATTATAATATTCTACATCATCACTACATTTCATTATAATTATTATTCTGTTCCTATTTTAGCCTTTCCAGTCATTGAGAGTTGCTCTATAACACCACCACTTGATATCACTGTAGCTCCTCAACAATACATAGTAAATATGATCACATCTATGTGTTTAATAAAGAAGATATTGATAGTGGTGCTCATATTAGAATCACTGGAAGGGCAGTGTGTCTGTAGCAGGTATACTGAAGCACCCAAATGGACAAACTGTTAAATGTGCCGTTTATTTTGTTCAGTGTGAGATTGAGAATGGATTTCTTATCTTTTTCACACTACCAAGCATATTTACGCCCATTTTAATACTGATAAACTTAATTTGCCATACAGGAGGTGCAACAACAAAATCTAATCATGTTTATTAATAATAATCTTTTTATTTATACATTATACCTAGTCTGCTTTTTTTTACTAAAGTAACTTCTTATTGAATTATTATAATTTGATGATCTTTTTCCTGACATCGCCTGTTCATGATCACTGTTTACTTTTGCTAACCACAAACAGCTGCCACACACGTGTTTGCATGATGAAAGGTTAGGGAAATTCCCTTTTTAATTATAATTTAAAACAGCAAAAGCCATGCAGAAGACGAGCTGATTGATACGGAAGCCCTTAGCGACATTCTCGTTCATGTTCTCGTTCCTGACAAACTGGGGGGGTCTGGGGGGCGGAGCCCTCAGTTTAGGCCCTGGGATCGTTAAGGTTATCATCCATGTTGTTTGAGTATGGTTTAATTTGTGGCCACGCCTTATTTTTACACCCACGCTTCATTTTGCTAGTGCATGACACAACCAATACGAGATGTGCTCGAACATAAACAAGAACATGAACGAGAATGTCGCTAAGGGCTTCCGTATACTTTCACTAGTTACAAAAAGAAAATCTGTTTTTCTCGTGAGCTTCTTAAAGGAAAGGTAAGTATGACTAGTGTTATTGCGCCTTTGTCCTTATTTTGCTTGATAATGTGCTTTGTTTAATAAGGTTGTACTAGGGGGAGGGGTAGTTGAAACTCCAATCGGTTTCTAGTCTTGCCAGCTTCTTGCTGCATACAATCTGGTTCAATTCTGTATCTTTTGGAAGCTACACCCACCCGGGGGTATAATTATTGGGCCTAAATGTTTTGACTGATAGTGAATATTCAATCCACTAAAAGTTTAAGTAATATTCAATCACTAAAAGGTTAAAAATTGGCACGGTTATTGCCTATGAATATTATTAATGGGTCAAAGGTCGTGGACCAACTTTACAGCGAGATCTACATCTGCATTGGTGCATTTGGAACAGAATAAAGCAGTATGAAATGTCTGTGGATCAAGGTGTTAGGGATGCTGATCATTTTTCTTGTCAGCAGGAGAGTTGATTCTCAATGCTCTCCTGAGTCTGGTAAGAGTCAAGTGCATGAAAGATGAAGCTGTTTGTATTATGCTTTCCACAGAAATGTATTTAATGATGTCTAACACTTGCTATGGTAGTAATACTGTGTTTAATAAAGAAGATATTGATAATGGTGCTGATAGTGGAATTACCTGTTTTAGAAAAGGAAGCATGTCTACAGCAGGTACTTTGATGAACAACAATGGAGAAAATGTGGCATGTGACAGTGGTGTTGTTCAGTGTGTGATTGGGAATGGATATCTTACTTTTTTCACACTGAATAATTTTTCATCAAGTAGAAATGGAAAGTATACTTGTTGCATCGATGGAAGCTGTATTAGTGCTAGAATATTAACCAATGAGGAATATAATAATTTCTTAGATTCATGTGAGTTGCTTGAAATTAAATCTATATAATAATATAATTCTGCAGCCTCACTCCATTTCAATATATCTTCCCATTTTTACTCTTATCATAATTATTATTGTTATTATTTTAGCCACTCCAATCATTGAGAATTGCTCTATAACACCACCACTTGATGTCAATGTAGTTCTTCAACAATACATAGTAAATATGATCACATCTGGGGTTCCTCCAACAAGATTAGTACCAGAAATTAAGTTTAATACATCTGAAGATTGTGGTAATCAAGATGGTATATCATGTGGTACACCATATTACCTCCATCTTAGTGAGGAGACGTATCAGTATTCATTACCTATTAATTGGAATGCAACAAATTCTGAATTTACTCATCATCAATTTAAATGTGGAGCTATGTTTGAATCTACACAAATAATTCCATTAATGACAGATATAAGAGGTGTGTTTATTATATTGAATATAATTATACATTTGATAAATACAATTTCACAGCTCCAGATGACATTCCAATTGTGAATTATGATGATATCAATGCTACTGCTATTAGAATATTCTGGAATATATCAACAAGTTTTGTCAATGGATATATCATTAATATAACAAGTAGTAATCTCACTACAATTACACATCAAGTTAATAATGAATCTGTGACGGAATTTGTAGTGAGTGGATTATTACGAGAAAGAGATTATATCATAGAAGTAAGAGGATATTATGATCTTTTGGGAGCTCCTGGATATGTAACTGCTAGACTACAATGTTAGTTTATTATTGTAACACATATTAAATTGATGAATGCATCGATAAACAATTTATAATGCAAAGGATTAGAAAAGTGTTTGTTTATTTCATAGTATTGTAGCTATATTATCCAAACAAACTAGTGTATAATACTTATACAAACCACAGTATACAATAATATTTTTCATGTTTGCTTGAGTGAGAACAAATACATCAGTATATGACCATAACAATATGGTATGCTGTTTGTTTAAAATGTTGATGCTGAAACCTAATAAATTGTTCATTGTTATACTAAGTATTATGATAATATAGCATAGGTCTCATGTAGTTAGGGTTCCAATCTGAGCATCATTGAGTAACCCCAACTACATGACACCCTATGACATACTTCCTTTTCCATATCAGTCTATAATTATAATCATAACAATATTTCATGATCTCATATGGAGAAACAACCAGAAAAGTGGTACCAGTGTTCATTACAAAATCGCTAATATATAAATATTCTAATAGCCATGACTTCGTTAGCATTCGTTTGGGGTTTTGACATCCCTACATTGCAATGGAACGAACAAATGTGGTATAATTATATAAGTAAAGTTACTTTGTTTTTTGCTTTTAGTGATGTAGGTACTTATGCAGGGTTATATGTAGTGATACATTGATAAGATATTTTACCGATATTCCGATAAACCGCTAACTACTTTAGATATGCGCCGATAACCGATACTGATCTGATATTATATCTACCTTCTGGTTTCTGATTCTTTCAATGAAAATGAACATTTTCTCAATAATTATGAATATTATAAAAGCAATCAATGATGTTATAATTACAAGAAATGACTACATTAATTAATTTTATTATAATATTGATTACATCTATCAGAAATAACCGATACTGATACTAAATGTAATGGCCGATACTGACTGATACTAATTACTAATCCAATTACAGTGCATCACTAGTTATAATGAAGCAGTGTATTTAATTTAGTTGAACACTATTATACATCCTGTGTTAGTAGAATCCTGTCCTTGTTTGCATACTTTTGCACAAATATATATAACATCAACAAATAACAAACCTTTATGAGGATAAACATTAAACAATACATACATCACTGCCAATAAAATTAATCATTTATTTTATTCTATAGCTACTATTATTGGTATCAATGGTACATTATTATCTGTGACTTCAAACAACATTCAAGAAGTACAATTGAACTGCTTCACTTCAAGAGTTAAACCTTCAGAGATTACTTGGAGTTTTCAACCTCCTAGTAATCAGTTAGAGGATTCAGAGTTGTTAGATGAAGCTAGTATGACCTACAGACATTATCTAGAGGTTAATGGAACGTTCAATGCTAGTACCAAAGCATCATGTATTTATTCAGTTAATGGATATGTAGATTCAGTTAACTATTCTCTTCAAGGTTTGATTACAAAATTTATTATAATGCTTCTATAAAACGTTTTTAAAACTTGTTTTATAGTTCCTTCAGGTCCACCAACTAATGCTTCAGTGAAGTTACTGTCTTCCTCCAATGTATCTATCAGCTGGGTACCTCCATTAGGTGTAGTTGAAGGATATATCATTCATTATTCAGGAGTAGATCCAAAATTAATTAATGAAAATACATTGAATTATGTAATAGAGGGTCTCACACCAGGAATGATTTATCAATTTAGTCTGTTTGCTTATAGAGACCTTCCATCAACTGCATCTAACGATGTGATAGTTCTATTAGATGGTAAGTAATTACAATTATCTTAATTATTGTGTTTACTCTTCGACTATTCACAGTACCACAAATATCATATTTAAATGCTGAACCTATCAACACAACATCCATCAGAATTAATTGGAACACTACCAACATTAGTATAGTAGATAGCTATACTTTAGTTTATACTCCAACATGTGATGATGTAAAATCTTCTCTATACATTGAAAATACAGTAACAAGTATAGACATACACAATTTGCCATCTGGACTAGAGTACACTCTCAGTATACAACCAGAAAATATACTAGGAAAAGGAATAGAGAAGTTTGTTAGTGCAATGTTGAATGAAACCAGTGAGTGAATATAAAATGGTTGTACTAATTATAATAACTGTAGTAACATAATAAATATTCTTTCATTCCATCAGTTCCTCCTGGAACACCAGAATTATATCCTCCAGTAGTGCTAAATTCAACATCTATTAGAGTAGAATGGAATGAAGTGGAATGTACAAAACGTAATGGGATTATAACTGGATATATTATACAATATAATATTATTAATGACAGTAATCCAAACAAAGTTACTACCGATGCAGAAGCCACTAATATTGTGATCACTGGTCTCAATAGATTTAATTTATACTCAATCAGTATAGCAGCAATGAATAGTATTGGAACTGGTGTTTTCAGTGAAATGTTCATGTTCTTTACTTGTAAGTGAATAAATGTTAACTCTTACATGCATATATGTAGTCAACTCTCTCTCATCCAGTTGATAATGAACTGATTGATCTCTTTGCTGAAGTCTTTACTACTTCAGTTGAACTGTCTTGGGAGGCTATTAGTAGTAATAACAGTATAATGTATACATATGAAGTGGCATTCAATATCAGTTCTGATAGAGAGTGTTCTAATACTAATATGAATACTCTAACTGATGGATACATCTCTTATGTTAACACCACTGAGACTGAAATTATTATTACAGGATTACAATCTAATACTTGTTATATATTTGTTGTGAGAATATACTCACCATATTCTACAGTTCCAGGAGACTGGAATATTCTAGTGGAAAAAACTGAAGGTAATTATCTTCACGTGTAACTGTATAGTGTATATATAAATGATGTGAACATATTTCATTATGAATGCAAAGATATCATAATATTTACTTTAAAATTCATAATAATTAGTTACTATGGAATTCATAACTATCAACTCACATCAACTATCATCAGTAAACAGATGCAATAGATATACCTGATATTAATTTTATGTCATTATAATTATTTTATGAATAGTACAATTGACATTTCGTAGAGTTTATACATACTTCATTTTGAAAGGATAAGATCTGTTAATTTGAATGTCTATACAGAAATTACTGGAAGAAAGAGAACATTAGATGATGATGGCATTGGCCCAGGTGCCACAGCTGGGATAGTAATAACTCTATTATTTATCATAACAATCATCACTGTTGTTGTGATTACAGTGGTTATAATTCTAATTAGAAAGAAAACAAAAAATACGAAATGTGAGAAAGGCAATAAAGAATTTGAGACTTTAGAGGAGTCACAAGATTACATTCAAATGCAAACATGTGAACCATATAGTCTTCATAAAGTAATGTCTCCTAACACACAAGAACCTGATATCAAGTATGATCTGGTATTTTTACTATGTTCAAGCTCTTTTAGTATTTTGTTAATATAGACCTGATGACGATATGAAGACACAAGCATGTGAAGCATATGCTGTTCCCACGACATCACCTACTACAGTGATTTATGATGAGTGTAACCCCCCAATTGACAATCAATATGAAAGCATCAAGTAAGACAAATTGATACCATTTCATTCATTTTGTAATAAAATTGGTACTTTTGAGACACAAAAAGTGTCAACCATAATTATTTCCACTTTGCAAGACTATAACTAAATATAGTTCATTTCTAGTCTATGATTACATGTCATTAGTTAATTTATCACATGGTTAATTCACTGTAGCACTTTGGTACATATAACAATTCTTTTATGCATGTACAATGTATTGTAAGTAAATATACTAACTAATAAACATGTAATTCCCATCCTGATAATACATTTGATAAGAAAAGCTTTGTGATTTGCTTAAGGTAATGGCAATCAACACATAGCTAATATCATATCAACTGCAATATAATTATAAGTTCTTTTACATGCCACGCCCATTAATTGACCTAGCCCCCTGAAATGACAAAACTTCTTTAACTACATCTGCATAGTTGCGCAAGTGGCCACAGACATATATGTAATGTATATAACATGGCTTTGAGGTGTGTATCAGACCTGAACCCCGAGATAGGAGCCTGAGGTGAAGCCGAGGGCTGCTATCGAGGGGTGAAGGGCTGATATTGCTGATACACACCTTGAAGCCTTGCTACATATAATATATTCTATACCTAACATGTACATCAATGTTACCTGACATCTACAGCTCTACGGTACTTTCCATTTGTAAATAACTCGTCTCCAACTATTTTCATTTAACAAATTGACTGCGCATGCTCAGACTGATGAATATCATTATAGGTCTTATATCAGGTTTCATATCCACCTGTGGTTGGGTGTATATCACGTATAAAACACCAGTCGGTAACTTTGATGTGGCTGTTAGCTATGGTATATATTTATAATTATATATAATATAATTATATATATATATATACTATAGTTGTGGAAAACATCAAAGTACCGACAGGTTGTATATACACGATATACACCTAACCATAGGTGTATATACAACCGCAGGTGTATATTAAACAGCAATTCTATACGCATGCACAATAGGGCACGTGCATATTGCATAATTATTGGGTTTCACATTTCCAAGTCAGAAGTCACCGTTGTCTCACTCTGTGTGTGAAGAACAGCACAGCCAAACAACTAGGTTTTCGTTTGAGTCACTCGTCACAGACACATAAGTCCTCAATCGTTACTTGTCAATACATATCCATCCATCAACATACCATCATTATGGTACATCACGTTCAATGTACTTGTTAGCTATAGAATATATTATATATACCATGGCTTCTCGGTGTATATGACGAATATACACCTCGAAGCCATGGTATATATATTACATATATATATAGATTCCACCCCGGGAAAAGATATGATAGGGATGGCCCATAGGGTAATTCTTATAAATGCTTAACTGAGAAACTGAGAAAGAAAAACTTTATGAAACAAGATATATATATATATATATATTATATTAATTGTATGATAATTTTGAAGCAAAATATATCTGAATGTTATAATCTCAAGTACAATGATTATTTAATATTAGAGAGTACGGTAGTACTCTCTATGTAGGGATGGCACGGAAAAAAAATGGCCGCCCATACATTTCAATTGCAAGTGATGAGCTGAAATCTCTGGTAATATATACAAATAAGTTTCTATACACACATGCCTGTTCATATCTAGTGTTTTTATGACTACCAATACCTTCGAGATGGCCGAAGATTATCGCTAAGGTAGAGAACCGGCGAGTGGCAAAACTGGCAAAATCTTCATCATATTATTATTAATATTATTATTTTCCAGACAAATCATTTTTTTGTTTGTTGAACTATCACGATGATTCTAGCACCATTCCCGTCGCATTTATAGTAAAATTCTGGTCGTAAAGTATCGAGATGATATCTTCAGATACTATGAAAGAAGACAGTCTCAACGACTACAAAGATTTGATCTGGAATTGGACGCCATTTCCTAAGTGGAATTTAATTACGCATGCGCATTTGTATACTCTTAACATGGAAGCTGAAAAGGTGGAAGTGTTTGGCATTGTAATAACATTTGTGAGTTTGTGAGCAAATACTAATAATGAATATAATAATTATTAATACTAAAGCAATTGTATAATAATATTGTATACTATGATAAGCATTGGAATACTGAATGGTTGACACAGTGACTGACACTACTTCTTGTAGGACTGCAGACAGTGATGTAAGTGAATAAAGAATATACATCATCTGTAAGTGAAAGAGAATGATAATCAATACATAAATACAAAAGACTGACCTTCATTGATGAACAAATTTTAATGCATTTTTGATTGCATGATTTCATAATGATATATAGTATTTCTGCAATCTACAAAAAAATATTCACATCGTTTAGAAAAAAAACAATAAAAACAAGAATAATAAAAAACATTTTCAATAAAAATGAAAGAAGATGTAGGGATGTCAAAACCCAAAAAGCAAGCCCATAATTACAGCTCTTTGTACAGAGGTGTAAGTACTTATGTAGGGTTATATGGAAGTGGTTTGTTTAATTTTGGGTCCTAAGTTAGCTTCCCAACCTTGTTTGCTTGCTTTTTGGGTTTTGACATCCCTACATCTTCTTTCATTTTTATTGAAAATGTTTTTTATTATTCTTGTTATAATATAGAACATCATACTCTATTGGTATTTTGTCAATTATAGTCCTGATTATGTGAAGACACAAACATATGCTGTTCCCAAGATATCTCCTACTACAGTGATTTCTGATGAGTGCAGCCCCCAAATTGACAGTCAATATGAAAACATAAATTAAGTAAGTATTCATAATTATTGGTTATCCAGACACCTTTTTTTCATCATGCATACTGTAATAGGACTTTGAAAGATGCAAAAGTGTTAATCATATATATTTCTTTACAAAAGTACTTTATTTCTGTGATTAATATTAAGTAACATCTTTTTATTAGATTATTTACATGATTTACTCTAGATACATATAACTAATCCAATTTCCCAAACATGTTAAAATTGTGAAGAAAGTGTAACCAAACTAGTGACATATTACAAGCCAGTACAAAAATGTACATCAGGTCAGACAAAATCCAAGCTAACTACGGTAGTACTCTCTATGTAGGGATGGCACGGAAAAAAAATGGCCGCCCATACATTTCAATTGCAAGTGATGAGCTGAAATCTCTGGTAATATATACCACAAATTAAACCATACTCAAACAACATGGATGATAACCTTAACGATCCCAGGGCCTAAACTGGGGGCTCCGCCCCCCAGACTCCCCCAGTTTGTCAGGAACGAGAACATGAACGAGAATGTCGCTAAGGGCTTCCGTATCAATCAGCTCGTCTTCTGCATGGCTTTTGCTGTTTTAAATTATAATTAAAAAGGGAATTTCCCTAACCTTTCATCATGCAAACACGTGTGTGGCGGCTGTTTGTGGTTAGCAAAAGTAAACAGTGATCATGAACAGGCGATGTCAGGAAAAAGATCATCAAATTATAATAATTCAATAAGAAGTTACTTTAGTGTAAAAAAGCAGACTAGGTATAATGTATAAATAAAAAGATTATTATTAATAAACATGATTAGATTTTTGTTGTTGCACCTCCTGTATGGCAAATTAAGTTTATCAGTATTAATTTATTAAAATGGGCGTAAATATGCTTGGTAGTGTAAAAAAGATAAGAAATCCATTCTCAATCTCACACTGAACAAAATAAACGGCACATTTAACAGTTTGTCCATTTGGGTGCTTCAGTATACCTGCTACAGACACACTGCCCTTCCAGTGATTCTAATATTAGCACCACTATCAATATCTTCTTTATTAAACACATGTAGATGTGATCATATTTACTATGTATTGTTGAGGAGCTACAGTGATATCAAGTGGTGGTGTTATAGAGCAACTCTCAATGACTGGAAAGGCTAAAATAGGAACAGAATAAGTCGACGATGACCAACCTTAGTCTCGCAAGCCAGCCCCTTCGCTTGAGGAGCAAAGGGGCTGGCTCGCGAGACTAGACCTACCTGCCACTCTACCGTCGATTTGTAAGCCCACAGAAGTCGTTAGACACTTACCATCCTGATGAAGCATGCCCGGATGATGTCTGCTTGTTGTGCGATTGTCACTCTGATCTTTCGTTGTTTTATTGATTTTACATGATTGTTGATTGGTTATATCAAGTGATTTAGCTTCAATGATGATATGAGTTTCATTACAGTGTGTACAAATTCTAAAAATTGGCCACTTGTATTCATTGTAAAATTTCATTGATTTCATGAAATGAATGTTTGATAATTTTTCGTAGCACGCTTGTGGGCAAACAAAATTTAATACCACTTCTACATAACAACCCTACATAAGTATATATAGCTAGAGTAAAGGCAAAACACAAAGAAGTGATACTTATGTTCGGTTGTTATTTGAAAGTGGTGTTTAATTAAGACACAATTTAACTTATTGAGCCAGTGCAAATAGCATATACTTTTTAATTTTTTATTTTTATAAAAATTAATAATAAAGTTAATAAATCAATGTTAATATGGTAAGAAATAGTATGCAAGATTAAACTTATAATGCTTTAATACAAACTTGTGATACTTTAATACAAATATCCACCCTTCTTTAATAAAAAGTGATGACAGTCAATCATGGAACTGAAGGTTAGAGTGCAAATACATCAAAATAACTTCATGAATTGTGTCATTTTGGTTCTGGGGAAGTCTAATTATGATGATACTGATCTATCAAATTCAATCTTTCAATATACATCACATACTCTCATCTGCTATATATAAACAAATGTATACTTACTAGTGTAGTGACATGTAGCTCCTGCCTTTGTAGCTTGAAATACATACATCCACCACTCCCTCTGCCATACATTATTCTATAGCATTACAATATATACCAGAACAACTACCAGTATCAATGAATGGTAAAAATATATTATTAATGTGAGGTACAGTTTCATTATGCTGTCTTGGGTGTGTACTGTGTTTGTGTGGATTGTATGTGTATATGATGTATTCACTGTGTGTACTGTTTACTTGCAGTGTACAACTAGGAACCCTATAAGTTTGAATGTCAGTGTATGAAAAATCTATCTCCTATTGATTAGTACTCTAAAGCAATAAACTTACATTGATTAATGGTGCATGTACATGTATGTATGTAATTGGGATATTCTCCTATTACACTAACACTTCATTTTTCAGCTACAATGTAATAATACAGTGCACAAAATTAATGTATTCGATAATAAACAGATATAATTTATGTTACAGAGTGTATTTATTTCTTCTGGATTTTGGACACCTTTTTAATACCTTTAGTATTACCTTTAGCTATAGTATGGTATATATAACAAAACAATATAAACCTGCAAAACACACATTATTTCATATGTAATTTAATCAGAGGACAAATAAATAAGATAATAAATATGCACCAAGAGATTCAAGTTCAATACTAACATGGTATGAATTTCATGCTGCGATTCATCTCTAGAAAAGATTCTGCCATTTGTTAGAAATATCTCCTTGATCAGCTGTGATTTGACTTAATAACTTAACATAAAGCAAATAAAGTTTCAATCATGTTCAAGAATTAAAATACCTGAAATTGTTCATGCATTGGGGTCTTTCCATATTCTGATTCTTCTGTTGCCAGTTGTACCTTTAATATGAAACACAATTTCTGTAGTACCTTCTACTACTATATACTTCCAACGCAGCATCATGAATGATAGCCAACTAGCCTCTATGTATAATTATAATGCAGTATACATTAACAAATACAATTATAAAATACATGACATTTTTTTCAATCTAATTATGAATCAAACTGTTTTAATAATTATGATGGGATTTGCATACGAGTCATCTTAGTAACTTACATGTGTTTGAACCATCTTCATTCTCTATTGTCTGAGTCTATTAATTAACCCTTAGAGCACTGATGTCACATATATGTGACATTTGACCCATACGCAGTTTGGAGTGTGTTCCTACCATTACAAAGCACTCCAAATGTTTGTAATTGTTGTCAGGCACAAGCCCATGAAAATGGCTAAAATGGTTGATGGCTTTCCGGCCACCCTTTCGCCTAAATAACGAGTACAGGGGGAATTTTAAAGGGCAGTGTCCCCCCGTTAATGGGGGTTGAAGGGGCTGTGGCGACTTGCTGCCCACAAAAGTTTGGGTTTCAGTGACCCCGGTTTATTTCTGGAAGTAAATCAGTTCAATTGTACTTCTTGAATGTTGCTTGAAGTCACTGATAATAGTGTAACAATGATGCCAATAATAGGAGCTATAGAAATAAATGAGTATAATTAATTTTATCCATTCGTCTATTTCAAAACTATGCATTGTTTATCTTTCATGTTATATATTTTGTGGAAAAGTATGCAAACAATCTCATAATGGTAATAATGCAGGAGGTATAATTAAGGCCAAATGTGTTCAACTAAATTAAACAAGCCACTCACCTACATACACATGTATTTCACTCAGAAACCAAAAGACAAAGTAGCTTTACTTACTTCATTACACCTCCTTTGTTTATACTATCTCAATGCAGGGATGTCAACTAAAAACCCAAAAGGTATGCAAACAAGGTCTTTTTATCATTGCTATTAAAAAGGTACACAGGTGGTTTCTGCATCATGAAATAATGTTATGTTTATAATCATAGTCTCTATATGATATGTTAGCTGTATAGGAATTGTTATGGTTATATGCTGCTGTATTTGTTCTCACTCAAACATGACAATAATGTTTGTATTCTGTGTTTGTATAAGTATTATACTAGTTTCTTAGGATAATATAGCTATAATACTATATATTTATGAAGTAACAACCACCTTTTCATTGTAAATTATTTATCTATGTATCCATCAATTAAATAATTAACTGTATAGTCTAGAAGTTATGAATCATTCACTATTCACTTGATGTATGATTGTAGTGAGATTAGTACTTGTTATATTAATGATATATCCATTGACAAAACATGTTGATATATTCCAGAATATTCTAATAGTAGTAACACTGATATAATCAAAATTAACAATTGGAATGTTATCTGGAGCTGTGAAATCAATTATAATTATTTGAAAATGTTATTAAATACATAGTCATAATTCAAATACACACACCTCTTATAGTTGTTATTAATGGAGTTATTTGTGTTCTCAATGATTGGAGTGTCTAAAATAGTAACGATATATAAAAATGCTAAGTATAATGAAGATATATTGAAATGGAGTGATGCTGTAGAAATATATTATTGTATAGATTTAACTTCAAGCAACACACATGATTATAAGAAATCATTATAGGTTCATACCAGCAGTATGGATAATTAATTTAGGAATATCTAAAACGTTATTACAGTTTCAAGCCTGAGATATACTTCCTTTTCTAATACAGGTGAATCCACTTGTAGGACCACCATTAATTTAATGTATTTTTCCTTAAACACATCCATTGGACATTATCACCAAGATGCTGCACAAGGGTTCTGTCCATCTGTCTGTCATACAAAAAAATCATCTTTTAAACACTTCAGTCAGCTAAAAATAGACCTATAATGAACGAAGCTAATGCAGTTCAACTTCACAGTATCAGTAAAGTCCACCATTTTTTTCCTGTCAGTCACGCGATTTTATGCGCATCTAGTTTATTATGAAATAACTGTATTGGTTCATCTTTCAGTAGAATAGAGCAACATGGAGTGTCTGTGGATCAAAATGTTAATCATTTTTCAAGTGAGTGGGAGTGTTTACTGTCAATGCTCTCCTGAGTCTGGTAAGAGTCCATGTTAACATAATGTTAAGGTGCATGAAAAAAATCAAGTTAGCCGATTATATTATAAGGCATTCCTTTCCACAGAAATGTATTTAATGATGTCAAACACTTGCTATGGTAACAATACTGTGTTTAATCAAGAAGATATTGATAGTGGAGCTGAAAGTGGAATCAAGTGTATTAGAAAAGGAAGTGAGTCTACAGCAGGTATACTGAAGAAACCAAATGGAGGAGGAACTGTTAATTGTGGCAATGGTTTTGTTCAGTGCAAACTTGGAAGTGGATTTCTAATTTTGTTCACACAACCGGACTTTCCACAAACCAATGATGGAAAGTATACTTGTTGCATCGATGGAAGTTCTATTAGTGCTAGAATATATACGAATAATAGTTATAATGCTTTCTTAAATTTATGTGAGTTGCTTGAAGTTAAATCTACACAAATTATAATATTCTACATCATCACTACATTTCATTATAATTATTATTCTGTTCCTATTTTAGCCTTTCCAGTCATTGAGAGTTGCTCTATAACACCACCACTTGATATCACTGTAGCTCCTCAACAATACATAGTAAATATGATCACATCTAAGGTTCCTCCAACAAGATTAGTACCAGAAATTAAGTTTAATACATCTGAAGATTGTGGTAATCAAGATGGTATATCATGTGGTACACCATATTACCTCCATCTTGGTAAGGAGATGTATAAGTACTCATTACCTATTAATTGGAATGCAACAAATTCTGAATTTACTCATCATCAATTTCAATGTGGAGCTATGTTTGAATCTAGACAAATAACTCCATTAATGACAGATATAAGAGGTGTGTTTATTATATTGAATATAATTATACATTTGATAAATACAATTTCACAGCTCCAGATGGCATTCCAATTGTGAATTATGATGATATCAATGCTACTGCTATTAGAATATTCTGGAATATATCAACAAGTTTTGTCAATGGATATATCATTAGTATAACAAGTAGTAATCTCACTACGATTACACATCAAGTTAATAATGAATCTATAACAGAATTTGTAGTGAATGGATTATTACGAGAAAGAGATTATATCATAGAAGTAAGAGGATATTATGATCTTTTGGGAGCTCCTGGATATGTAACTGCTAGACTACAATGTTAGTTTATTATTGTAACACATATTAAATTGATGAATGCATCGATAAACAATTTATAATGCAAAGGATTAGAAAAGTGGTTGTTTATTTCATAGTATTGTAGCTATATTATCCAAACAAACTAGTGTATAATACTTACACAAACCACAGAATACAATAATATTTTTCATGCTTGCCTGAGTGAGAACAAATACATCAGTATATGACAATGTCGATTCTGAAACCTGATAAATTGTTCATTGTTATACCAAGTATTATGATAATATAGCATAGGTTCCAATCTGAACATCATTGATTGAGATAGTAACCACAATTGCATAAGACTCTATGACATACTTTATTTTTATATAAGCTATAATTATAATCACAACATTATTTCATGATCCTATATGGAGAACAACCAGAAAAGTACTACCAGTGATCAGTACAAAATCGCTATATAAATATACTAAATAGCAAAGACCTTGTTGGCATTCCTGTTGGATTTTTACATCCCTACATTGTGATGGTACTAACTTATGTGATATAATCAAATAAGTAAAGTTATTTTGTCTTTTGCTTATAGCAATGTAGGTACTTATGCAGGATTATATGTAGTGATGCACTGATAAGATATTTCACCGATATTCCGATAAACTAAAAACTACTTTAGATATGTACCAATAAGCGATACTACATGATCTGATTCTTTCACTGAAAATGAGGATTTTCTCAATAATTATGAATATTATAAATGTAATCAATGATGTACAAGAAATGACATTTATTAGTACTTTTAATATATTGGTTACATCTCTTGGAAATAACCGATATTGATACTAAAAGTAATGGCTGATACTGACTGATACAATTACCAATCCAATTATCAGTGCATCACTAGCTATAGTGATGCACTGACCTTGTTTGCATACTTTTGCACAAATATATATAACATTAACAAATAGCAAAACTTTATCTGAATAAACAATACATACATCACTGCCAAAACAATTTCAATTTCAACCAATCAGTTGGTTACGTCAATATCAGATAATGGAGGATATCATATGAATTATCCTCCAATATCAATTTATTTAGTCATTGGGAACAACAAAATTTCAACAACAAACATTACAAATGCTAATTGTCTTACCTTTCAACACCTTAATACAGCAGTATGGTGGGAAAAGGCATTATTAATTTGGCATGAAATTGAGGCAACCAGTTGATTGGTCAAAATAGCCCAAATCTCTGCGCAGTGTGGATTTCAGATAAACAAATTTTGATCGAAAATTTAAATAGAAAATTAATTAATCTCATTTATTTTATTCTATAGCTCCTATTATTGGTATCAATGGTACATTATTATCAGTGACTTCAAACAACATTCAAGAAGTACAACTGAACTGCTTCACTTCAAGAGTTAAACCTTCAGAGATTACTTGGAGTTTTCAAGCTCCTAGTAATCAGTTAGAAGATTCAGAGTTGTTAGATGAAACTAATATGACCTACAGACATTATCTACAGGTTAATGGGACATTCAATGCTAGTACCAAAGCATCATGTATTTATTCAGTTAATGGATATATAGATTCAGTTAACTATTCTCTTCAAGGTTTGATTACAAAATTATAATGCTTCTATAAAACGTTTTTAAAACTTGTTTTATAGTTCCTTCAGGTCCTCCAACTAATGTTTCAGTGAAGATACTATCTTCCTCCACTCTGTTCATCAGCTGGGTACCTCCATTATGTGTCGTTGAAGGATATATCATTCATTATTCAGGAGTGGATCCAAAATTAATTAAAGAAGATACATTGAATTATTTAATAGAGGGTCTCACACAAGGAATGACTTATCAATTTAGTGTGTCTGCTTATAGAGACCTTCCATCAACTGCATCTAATGATGTGACAGTTCTATTAGATGGTACGTAATTACAATTATCTTAATTATTGTGTTTACTCTTAGACTATTCACAGTACCACAAATATCACTTTTAAGAGCCGAACCTATCAACACAACATCCATCAGAATTAATTGGAACACTACCAACATTAGTATAGTAGATAGCTATACTTTAGTTTATACTCGAACATGTGACGATGTAAAATCTTCACTATACATTGCAAATACAGTAACAAGTATAGACATACACAATCTAGCATCTGGACTAGAGTACACTCTCAGTATACAACCAGAAAATATACTAGGAAAAGGAGTACAAATGTTTGTTAGTGCAATGTTGAATGAAACCTGTGAGTGAATATGAAATGGTTGTACTAATTATATTAATTTTAGCAACATAACAAATATTCTTCTATTCCATCAGGTCCGCCAGGAACACCAGAAATATATCCTCCAGTAGTACTAAATTCTACATCTATTAGAGTAGATTGGAATAAAGTGGAATGTACACAACGTAATGGAATTATAACCGGTTATGTTATACAATATAATATTAGTAATGGTAGTAATCCAAACGAAGTTACTATCGATGCAGAGGCCACTGGTATTGTGATCACTGGTCTCAGTAGGTTTAGTGTATACTCAATCAGTATAGCAGCAATGAATAGTATTGGAACTGGTGTTTTCAGTGAAATGTTCACTTTCTTTACTTGTAAGTTAATAAATGTTAACTATTACATGCATATATGTAGTTAACTCTCTCTCATCCAGTTGGTAATGAACTAACTGATTTCTTTGCTGAAGTCTTTACTACTTCAGTTGAACTGTCTTGGGAGGCTATTACTAGTAATAACAGTATAATGTATACATATGAAGTGGCATTTAATATGAGTTCTGATAGAGAGTGTTCTAGTACTAATACGAGTACTTTAACTGATGGATACATCTCTTATGTTAACACCACTGAGTCTAAAATCAATATTACAGAATTAGAATCTAATACTTGTTATATATTTGGTGTGAGAATATACTCATCATATTCTACAGTTCCAGGAGACTGGAATGTTCTAGTGGAAAGAACTGAAGGTAATTATTTGTATGTATAACTGTATATTGTATATATAATTGATTTGAACATGTTTACATTTTGTATTTAATTATGAATACAGAGATATCATAATATTTACTTTGAAAATCATAATATTTATTTACTATGGAATTCATAACTATCAGCCCACATCTACTATCATCAGTAAATTTTGTATTTAATTATGAATACAGAGATATCATAATATTTACTTTGAAAATCATAATATTTATTTACTATGGAATTCGTAACTATCAGCCCACATCTACTAAACAAACCTGAATTGTATGTAGTTCAGATAAATGTTAGAATACTCCCCTTGATGTAGCAAGGTTTAACGACTTCAATGACAACAGAATAAAATTGTACAATAATCACTGGTTTATATATACATTGACTAGTTCTAGAATATTCTTCTTCTAGAATTAACTAAAACACATGACATTATAAGACAAGCCTATTAACACATACATAGGTTACAATAAGGTGAGTAACTTAACACAAGAGAATACATACAATTTAAGTAACAGTCAATGATGACAGTGAAGAGTGTATCTTTAACAATAAAATAGATGTATACCTGGAATGGATGTCATTATAATTACTAAAATAGTACAATCGCATATGCATGGTTGAATTCACATGTAACTTCTTAGAGCGTATATATATATTTCATTTGTTTATATCTATACAGAACTGATTATTGAAAGACAGACAACAACATCACAGTCAGATGAAGGAATTGGACTAGGTGCCACAGTTGGGATAGCAGTAACACTATTAGTTATGATAGTAATCATCACTGTTATTGTGATTACAGTGGTTATAGTCATAACTAGGTTAGATGTTGATTTGTGAAGCTGTATAGGGATATTTTATTTCAACTGGTTTATAGAATGAGATCAGGAAAACAACACCAGTGTTCATCAACAGAAATAGAAATGGATGGAAACCATTTGTATGCTGTCATACCTTCAAGAAAAGATGATATTTTAGAGCAAGAACAACCCGAAGTGGAAGCCACATGTATGTGTTTGGTTTCTCTATGTATGTCACTATTCTCTGTTGTTTGTATCTGGCTTAGTTGATTGAGCAATGACCTTTTGTAGAGAGATAATTGCAAATGTTGAAAATTTTAATTATCTGGGAATTCAGCTTTTTTTCCAATGATTTCTGTCTGTTTGTGTGTTTACCTCTTGTTTAGTTCATCCATTTGAGGTATAACTGTAATTATAATAATAATAATTTATTATATGTTCATTTTCATTCTAAACTGAAGACTCAACTGTTGACGTTTGTGAAAATGTCCAGAAAAAAGATTCAATTGTTTATGCTAATGCATCTGTTGTGGTTAGCAATAAATGTGAGCAGCTGTCAAAAACATCTTGTTTTGATCCAAAGATACCAGTAACATTACCAATATCAGTTGATAATATGGGTCATCATGTAGCTGAATGTCATCAGCAAAATAATCATGGTTTCAAAAAACAGTTTGAAGTATGTTCAGTAATATAATATACACTGTAAACATAAGTTTTGTTTATAAAATATGCAATCATAATTATTTAGCAACTATTTGATGATAGTGATAAAAGTGCTGAAATTGGATTTAGAAAAGAAAACAAAACATTGAATAGATTCAAAAACATTACTGTCTGTAAGTATAATTATACTTAGTAAGGATTGCAGTGGGAATTTTCTTTATATCACAGATGATGATAATCGTATTACATTAATACCAATACAAGGTCAAGCTAATAGTTACACTGACTTCATTAATGCAAGCTATATAGATGTGAGTAGAAATGAAACTGAATAATTATAATATAATAATGTTTATTTATCATAAATATGTATTGTTTGTGAATATAGGGATACAGTATGCAAAAGAAGTTCATAGCAACTCAAGGTGTGTAATGCTCACACATATACACATAATAATATCCTCACATTATCCACATAGACCATGTATTTACACATTAATTACTCTAATCTCTAACTAGGGCCTCTACCCAACACCACTGATGACTTTTGGTGGTTAATATGGCAAGAAAATGTCCAGTATATAGTAATGCTAACTAATCTAATGGAGGGTAAAAATACAAAGTGTAGCCAATATTGGCCAGATGCATTACTTGGAAGCAAGACATATGGTCCATTAACTGTGAGTGTGAAAGAAGAACAATTTCTTTTACATTTTGTAGTGAGGAGCCTGATAGTGAAGGTAAAATGTTTTAAGATAATTTATATATAATTATATATATATATATATATATATATATGTGTGTTATATATATCATGTTTCAGAGGTCTATATGCGTTATATAAACCTGCCACGAGGTAAGATATCACCCGAGGGCGTAGCCCGAGGGTGATATCATCCGAGTTGGCAGGTTTATATAACGCATATAGACAGATGAAACATGTTATATCTGATATATTTTAGAATGAGATTCATACCTTGGATTGTCCTTCAAGAGATTGTCATTGAGTCCGTAAGAAATCGCCGTCGAGTTTCACAAGATTGATATTTTAAAATATCAACCTATTTTGAGGTTTATATGAGAAATATAAACTTACACGCCCCATAGAAATGTATGGGCTATGAATCTCATTATGAGATATATATATATATATATATATATATATAATTTATATATATGTATATATGTATATTATATAGTACACTTACAGCTCTTATATACAAAATATAGACCCGAGGTTTAGTGTCTGAGGATGTGATATAGCCCGAGCTTGCGAGGGCTATATCACATCCGAAGACACTAAACCAAGGGTTTATATTGTGGTATATAAGAACTGTAAGTGTACTATATACAATATATAGTATGCTGGTGGATTAAAGATTCACAGGTCTATATACAAAATATAAGACCTAACCACATCAAACGGTTTCCATGGTAGCATACTATATATATATATATATATATATATATATATTATATATATATATATATAGATTAATATATTGTAGACAGATACACAACTTTATACATTTATCCAGCTATTTCTATTTCAATTCTTTATCTTTAGTTGGATGGGTCAGCAGACATTCTTGCTATAAAACATTTCCAGTTTATTACATGGCCTGATCATGGGGTACCTGATTCTGTTTCTCCTTTCATGACACTAAGTAGAAGAGTAACAGATTGGTGGTACAAACAAAAGGGACCTATAGTAGTCCATTGCAGTGCTGGTGTTGGTCGTACAGGTAGTTACATTGCTATAGATATTGCTTTAGAACAGGCTAATAAAGAAGGAATAGTCGATATTCCTGGTATCATCAATAGACTCAGACAACAGAGAATGAAAATGGTTCAAACACATGTAAGTTACTGAGATAACTTGTAAGTGTCATATGCAAGTCCCATCATAACAATTAAAGCATTTTGAAGTGAATTGTATAATAGTATTTGTTACTGTATTATAATTATAATGCATTACATATACAGGCTCAATTTGCTTTCATTCATGATGCTGTGTTGGAAGTAGTAGTAGGAGGTACTACAGAAGTTACAAGTGACCTGTTTCATATTAAAGTTGACAACTGGCGACAGAAGAATCAGAAGACTGGAAAGACACCAATGCAAGCACAATTTCAGGTACTTCATTCTCTCACTTACTTAGACATAATGATTGAAGCTTTATTTACTTGATGTTAGTTATTAAGTCAAGTCACACCTGATCAAGGAGATGTTTACAAAGTAACAGCAGAATCTTTTCCTGAGAAGAATCGTAGCACAACATTTCTACCATGTTAGTGTTGAATCTCTTGGCAGTGTTGTTTGGTAGTATATATCATAAATAAAATTACAGGTATAGTATTTTGTTAATAATTGTAAATACTGTACCTAAAACTAATGCTGAAATTATTCAAAGATGTTTGTGAAAATATGAACAAATATTTATAAAAGAATACTTACTATAGTGTGCTTATCATTATGACAATGCATCAAAGAAACCAATAGTATTACAAATGAGGTAACGCACAGCAGGTTTAATTGTATAATGGTTGTTTTATATAGTTATATCGATATCCCTGTAATTTCTTTAATGAAGTTTAAGCTACTAACTAGTTTTGATAGTGGGGAAAATTAATGGCCTTCATGTCATGCAGTAGGTATTTTTATATCTCCAAAACAAATGGAATGGCACAGTATTTATATTTCTCATGCTCAGTATAATAATTATCCAGTTTAAAGCATTCAGCCCTCGGGCGTTACACACCATTGCACTTCATGCTTTATATAGATACATCCCTTGCACTCGGGATATAACTAATACACAGATATTGAGCTAATGTATTAATGTCATCTTCTCAAATGATTATTATTAACTTGCAGTAGTGAATGTAGAATGTTTGCATTATCATACACATGAAAATTATGTTCAGTATGAATAACATGAAGATGATAACATCAATATTAATACCATATAAGGTAAAAATGAATTCAAAATAAATATACAGTTTATCATACCAAAACCATAACTAAAACCAAAATAAATTCTATAATGAAAACAACACTATAAATATTGAACTTTTACAAAATACGAAATATGTATGATATCATAAGCAAGTATCTGTATGAATATTGAGTACATTAATTATAGTAATATTGTGTACCATATTATTACATTATAGATGAAAAATGGAGAGTTTGTCTAAAAGGAGAATATCCCAATTACATACATGCATCATTCATCAATGTAAGTTCATTTCTTTAGTGTATAAATTAATAGGAGATAAAATTAATATATCATACACTAGTTGACATTCAAACCTAGGATTCCTTGATTCCTAGTCATGTGATGATCCCAGCAGGTGTAGATACTAGTTCTAATATCAGCTGGTTGTGCCTACAATTATTTTTTACTATAATGTGCCAAAGATTTTATTATATTATATACATATTAATTATTGTTGCTAATTATTATTAGAGAATAGAGTATTATAGTTAGCTATAACTATAAAGTTTGCTGAAGCATATTAACAATGTTTCTATCAGTTAATGATACTGGTTTTATTAATAATAGTTTGATTGTATATTTGTATTGGTATGTGTGTGTATAGTAATTTAAATTATACATTCTATGTTTGCATGTAAGTTTCTTAGTCACACTACATGTTGTTACCTTTGTTGTTGTTAGGGTTATCATACTCGAAAAGAATTCATTATAGCTCAGAGTCCTATGAAGAACACTACTAGAGATTTCTTAAAAATGATAGTTGACTATGAAATATCTGTCATTGTAATGTGTTGTGATTTACAAGAAAGAGGAGAGGTATTACAGATATAACCCATTCACCACTTTGTATGTTTACTTCTTATTAATTTTGTTCCTTCAGGAGACGTGTTTCATGTACTGGAATTCACAAACTCCAGTATGTTTTGGAGAATTTGAAATTGAGATGAAGAATATGTTCCAGGAGAAAGGTTTTGTACAGCGACAATTTGTAATTAGAAACATTAAAGTAAAGCAATACTACAATAATTGTATTTGATATTCAATCTTTGTCTTTATCTCTACAGAATAATGTTTGTCATTGTGCAATTCAATTTCATATTGAAAATTGGTCTGATGATGGAGTGATTCATCATCCTCATACTATACTAAATGTTATTGAGAATGTCGTCAAAGTAAAACGGAGATCTGGAGAAGGACCAGTTGTTGTACACTGCAGGTAACAGTACTCAGAGTCAATACACACATACAATGTACACAAACACAGTACACACCCAAAACAGACATGCTATACATCAGATTAATTATATATTATTACCATTCAGTGATACAGTGAGTCGTTCTGGTGTGTACTGTGTAGTTAGTAATGCTATAGAACAGTGTAAGGCAGAGGGAGTAGTGGATGTATTTCAAGCTACAAAAGCAGTTAGACTACACAAGCCAGGAGCTGTCACTACACTAGTAAGTATACATTTGTTTATATATAGGAGATGAGAGTATGTGATGTATGTCGAAAGATTGAACTTGATAGATCTATTAATTGTATCTTCAAATTTAGTACTTTTTACTTCCACAGAACCAATATGACACAATTCATGAAGTCATTTTGACGTATTTTACAATGCACAGCACTTACTCTAACTTTCAGTTCTATAATTGACTGTCATTAGTTTTTATTAACGAAGTGTGCATATTCGTATTAAAGTATTAAAAGTTTAAGCTTGTTTGTTTAAAGTCTCATTGTAGGATTGTGATAAATAGTATTAATGAATACAATTTGGAACAACTAACTTAGAAAACTTGAGTTGTTTCTTACCGTCATAATATTTTTGACATTGATTGATTATTAATCAGTTTATGAATGAAATAACTTTTAAAAAAGGAGAAGTGCATGGTCAAGTCAAGTATATGCTATGCATACACACGCCCAAGCGTTATTGCAATTATAATTAAAATTTAATGATTCCTTTGTCATTTGTTCATTGTTACTTTTCGATGTATAAGCCCATAAATTGCTTTGAGGGCGACTTAAGATTTAATGAACCTCACTGGCAACAACATTAACATTAATGTCTGCTGCTCCTGTGAAGTACAAACTCCAGGCATTGTTAAGTCAAATATTAACTAGACTTCGCTTGATTGCATTTCCTATATACATGTAGGTGTTATATGTTGCTGCTACACAGGTTAATATGTAATATGTATTATAATTATATAAAAAGTAATATAATTATGTAAATCACTGAATTCCAACTCCTCTACCTTACACTATAGTACGGTGATGTGTACTGTTTGCAGAGTAACGTCTGCTTTGTTGCTACAAAGAATCACTGAACATTCTTCTGACTTATTGAATAGTTTAGACGTTTGTGGAATGTAATAATTAATGATATTTGTACTAATTTTAAATCATGCAATCACAATAATTATCATTAACTGTAAATTTAACAATGCAAAAATAAAATTTTTAATTTATTGGTTAGTAGAGTTGCAATTAAGGAATAGTGGTAATTGTAATTTAATTGGTTGTGTAGGTTGTTATCATTACATGGTGATGTACAATTATTATAATCCAATATTTGCAATATCATCCTGTCTAATAGATATACAAAGAAGCAGAATAAATTTTTTAATTAAATCAAGGTCTCCAAACCTTGTTTGTTCATTTATAATACAAGTTATTAGACATTGATATTTTATTATAAATGGTACATGCAGTCATAACAACACGTATGACTAATTTAATTATAATTTGCATCCTTGCAACTGTACTAACCAAAACATTTGTTATTTTAAATTATATTTTTGCAATGATACAGTAGTGCAAAAAATTAAACTCCAGGCAACTAGTCCTACTAATGACACATCTCTCTCAAAAATGTACCCCTCGAATGGGACTTTATATTATTACTGTTATACATATTGATTATAACATCATACGTATATAAACAACAAAAATGAAACTGGTTTACATGTCATTAATATTATTACTACAATTATGTGATCTGTCCCAGTATCATGACAAACAATTGATCTTATCCCACTTTTTGAAGCAAAAACTGTATATAAAGAGATTCCAGATGATGTGAAATTAGTAAAAGGTTCAGTCTCCAATATTAATTAATTTGGTATTATAATTATATGTAGGTCTTAATTACAAATTCATTCGTTTGTCTAGAGATCTGGATTAATATTATTTTCCTACTAGTTCCACAATCTCTTTATAATCCAGAAGTCGCCTAAGCCCGCCATGTGCACTGTAAGGTCTGAACAGTGTATAGTGTGCTTAATTTTATACTGCGAAATAATCTTAGGTAATCATAAAGAATATCTTTGACATTAGGGTTTAGAGAATTTACGTGGGAAATACTTTGTCCATATTGAGTTTCATTACCACCTATGCTCTGGTGTATATATAGCAGATATTATTACTATATATACTGGAAGCACTAACACATGGTAAATCACTATCCATTGTTATTTATTGGCTATTTGGAATGGTTAATTATAACTATGACAATTCACACCAGTAGACTAATAGTTGGTATTATAATAATAATACAAGTGAATGACTCTGGAAATAAAAGAAATGTGTAAATGTAAAACTTAAACATAATTAAAAATATCCAGTGACGAAATAATAAAACAACAAAGTATAATGAATTTTAAATGTGTTGAGAACTCTCATCATCCGAAGATTGTATAATATTCTTGAATGAGATTTGAGATGGACTATAGCTATAATTATAGACTTGGATGGAATGTGATAGATTGCATTGTAGTCATTTAGAAATTCAGATTAGATGATAACCAAACTGCTAAAGTAATAATTTCACAACCTCTGCACCATGTACAATTGCCCAGTTTTGAAAGTCACATTTCTTATAATTTACAGACAATAAACCTTTTGCAGGCTAACAGGCAGCAATGCATGAGTAGTGCATGAGTAGTGGCAGTACATGAATTTATAAATGATTGTAACTATAGTGATGTCTTCAAACGTGATTACACAGCTGTATGAAACGACACAGTTTCGATTAGCTGATGCTTGTTGGCTTCTGTTTAATAGGATTAATAGGGTACTTAATTAAGAACCATTGACTGGAGTGGGTGTAAAGGCGTGGCTGAGCCAGTCACACATGGTAATCGATTATGGCGACAGGAGGCGATACCCCACAACATCAAGATATAGCTACAAATGATGGAGGTATGTACAGGTTACGTATACGAATGTACAATTATCATTAACCAAACAAAGTTATTATAATTGTAATAATTATTATATATAGCTGCATTAATTATATAAAATAGGTACAAGAGAAGAGCTAGAGCTTACTTCAAACAATGCTATCAATACTCTACGTCATATGGGGTTCCAGATAAACAGATACTGGAATAGACTGTCTAGTGTCCTTGGTGTTCCTTTGGATGAGAGAATACGACATGAAAGACTTGCTGTTGTTGATAAAGATTATCATACTGCACTAGAAAGCTGTATAGATTATTGGATCACAAATGAGAGTAACCCTTCAATGGAGAAATTACTTGAAGCTGCAAGAGCTCTTGAGAATGAAAGTGAGATTTGCGTTACATACATAACCAGTCATTCAGTTGTTCAATTTTTCAAAGGAGTATTAAATGAAGTTATTTTTAAGCTCCTGCACAAGTATGGAATTATTGGTATTAGATACCTGACAAGTAGTACATCAAACCATAGGATTTAGGAGACAACACCCCACTAATTGACCCCAGATCAGCTTTCCTTATAAACCTGTCGAGTGCTTGTGATCGTGGATTTGTTTTGTATAAACTAAGTTATTAACTAATTCCTTCTAGATAAGCATATTTATTGTTATCAGGCATCTAAGAATATTTCAAGTCCTAATAATGGTGCAAGAGACACAGCCTCATTTTTATTACTTAACTAATATTTTATATCTTCTACACAGGAACTAAGAATCCTGCTATCATAATTCTTTGCCAGTATCATGACAAACTGCTTCATGTATTAGACAAACCTGGAATTCTTTCTTCTGATCTCATTACATGTCTCCAAGCAGAAAGTGTCCTTAAAAAAATTCCAGATGATATGAAACCAATTTCCATTGAAGATGTGCTTAAAATGGTGAAAGAGTCTGTCACAAGTCTCCCTAAATGTTTGTTAACATTTACAGACGTGTTAAAAAAATTTGGCTCTCGTGAATGTTTTCAACTTTCCAGTGAAATTGTTGATGAATACGAACATTTTTCTACTCTGCCATCAAGTTTAGTTTCTCCAGATGTATCATCACCCATCATCGTTCCTGTCTCACCTACTTTTGAGTCGAAGTTTGATGAGATAATGTTTAGATATGGTGCAATGACCTCAAAAGCCCAAAAAATCATTAAAAAAAATTTTGATCTTTCTAAACTCTCAGATATGAAGGAGTTCTTGGAAAATAGTAAATTGTTTAGTGTTCATGATGTTCAAACGTGCGACTCAATTGAAGCATTTCTGAAGCTTGTCATAAACAAATGTTCTGTGTTAAATGTTTCTTGTCTTAAATATTTTTTTCTGGAGTTTGAAATAGCAGAAGGGAGTAGTGAAATTGAAAGCTACGTAAAGGATCTTGATAGTTTCTGTAAGGACCTTCGCAACAAGTTAATTATAAATCGTCCCTTCTTTACAGGACAGCAACTTCGTTGTGAGACAATCACCTTCGTGCTTCAATGGGATCCTAAAGAGACTCCAATAGATCATATTAGAAAGTTACTGTACCAAGCTTTTGAAGATTTGTCAGATAAAGTGCATGTTAAGCTAGAGGAAGAAGGCAACTCAATCATAGTAACATGTTATGCTCCGCACACTGTCATGGGCTTGTTGGTAATGAAAGCTCAAAAGAACTTGGATAGTCTTAAAAAGGAGGGTGTCTTGTCTTTATCTATTGGTTACTGTACATTACTAAATCACAAGACTAGTTATGAAGTAAGTTATGAGATAGCTGATTTGAATTCTTTGAATTTTTTTTTCTTTTCTCTTTCTAATTATTCTCAGGTAGGCCAGACACTCAGTAAAGATGTTATTCTGTTGAAGCAAGAAAAGGAAGAACTGCAATCTGAGATACAGTCAATTTCTAATGAATTTCAATCTATCAGGATTGCAATGGAAAAGGGTAGATTAATAGCACCATGACATGCAATAATGTGCTATATACTTTAAATTGACTAAAAATGCCATTGAAATGCTTTGTGCATTATGTATTATTGGGAGCCCATGAGAAACGTTTTTTATATATAGGATCCTGGTAATACATGTATGTTAATCAGGTAGTGGGAAGTGTACATAAACTCTACACTCCTCCCCACCACCTCAAGTCTATATAATACATAATTTATATATAGAATCTGTGAACTAAGTACATTATATATACTTTAAATAATATTATGTCTCAAACAACATTACAAGATATAGTTGGCTTATTATAGTATCAATGATAACTATTTTAGTACCATATACCTATAATTATAATGTATTATATCAATCAATGTATTTGTGTTTTTATTTACAGAGGAACATAGACAAGAGATTGAATTTCAATCAGCTCAAACAATTAGTGAATTTCGCTCTGAACTGGATAGCAAAAAACGTTATATCGCTGAGCTTGAACAGCAGATTCAGGAATTTACCCTTCCAACTGAAGAAGGTCATGATCATGTCATTATACAGATTCAATTAAAATTTTGATTAGCAATAAAAACTGAAGCCTGTTATATGAAACACACTTTTTTTATATCACAGATGTAAGTATGAAAGAGAGAGCTTTACAGAAGACTGTATCAGTTCTTATTCAACAAAAGCAAGGTAAACTAATGTTAATAATAATAACTGTTTTAAAATGCAAACTCATGATTTTCTTTTAGAATTAGAGAAAAAAGAAAGAGATCTTAGGGAACATTATGAGTCTAGTAGAAAAGAAATGAAAGAAAGAGCAATTGAAGTAATGGATTTCAAGAGACAATTAAGTGGTGAAGTTATGTTTTAATAATAATTATGATTTAATTTAAGTTTGCTAATTATACAGAAGCTCAAGAAAGTAATAAGAAACTATTACAAGAAAAAGAATTATTCATATCAGGTATATACATGTAACATCAGTTTGCAAGAATAATTATTAAGGATGGAGGAGTGCATCAGTGGTACATGGCGTTTGGTTCAATTAGTATTGTAAAACAGTGTTTTTCAGCATAAATGTTAAAATTACTGGTGAGGGAGCAAGACTAAAGGGTGGAGGAGCACCATGGTACCACCCTTTGGGGGAAACACTGCTAATATGTATAGTATATAAACACTTTCAACTGTGTGTATATGTGTGTGTGTGGGTTGTGAGTGTGTATATATATGTGTATGCAGTATGTGTGTTTGTGTGTGCATGCTACTTCTAGGTACAGTGTACTCATGCTATCATTTGCTTGTATCTTAAAGATCTAAAGAATAAATTGGAAATTCATAAGAAGATATCTGATGTGAAAACTAAAGAATTTGAATATCTGAAAGGAAGCCAATGTAAGAATAAACATGTAACGCTATTCTATATCTGTGTTAAATAATAATGATGGTAATCTCATAGCTGCTATAGAGAGATTACGATTAAAATCTGAAATTCAATCAGAAAAAGAACTTCGTGGAGAAGAAGCAAAGCAGAAGGAATATTTTGCAACTGAGAATGAGAAGTTAAAAAATGATATAGAGAGACTTGAAAGAGGTGAAAAAAATTAACAAGTTCATATACAGTGGTAATTAATCTTAACTTTACAAAATGTCATTATTCATGTTTTTATAGATGCTAAGGAATATGAGCAACAAACACAAAAACAAAACAACAGATTGATTACTGAACTAGAAGAAATGAAGGCTTCATGTAAGTATATATATATAATATTATAATGGCATACAGAGTTTGAGAAGTAGTTAGTTGCATGTGCAGAAACGTCTCATTTGCTATACAAATTCTGCATGATGATTGGCCATTCATAAGCTCCCCAAAAGAAAATAACTGTAAGAATAAGTATACAGTACAATATGAGAATAATTACATACACAATCATAACAGCTAACTAGGTTGGAATTTACATAATATTATGTAAATTCAAACTACTGTTAACAACATTAATTAATTTCATTTTAATTATTACAGTATTAAGGAGAATTCCCACGATCTCTAATGACTGGAAAGATCCTCATGCTCCACCTGCTGAGCTGCTCATGACCAACTACAGCGAGTATCGAAAAAAGAATAAAAGATGGTTTAGTCCTAGTTTCTATAGCCATCCTAGAGGATATGAGATGTGTCTAGAAATAAATGCTTGTGGTGATGACAATGCGTATGGTACTCATATGTCAATGTACATCCATTTAATGCAAGGTTTACATGATTCAGAACTTCATTGGCCTTTTGAAGGAGATGTAAAGCTGAAGCTGCTGAATCGACGCACAAATGATAAACACTATGAGAAGATTTTCACATTTGACAGACATTCTAACATACAAGCATGTCGCAGGGTTTATAATGGTATCTTGACAGATACAGGCATGGCTTCTAGTGATTGCGAAGGTTTTGGTTTCTTCATTCCTCATTCTGATCTTCCATTCAATTCAGGAAAAGGGACAGAATATTTAAAAGATGATATATTGAAAATTCAAATTGAAGACGTCAATATCAAAACATCTTTCGTAACTGCTGACTCTCCCATTGAAGACGAAACAGCCCAAACTCCACTGGTATTAACTATCAAAAATTTCTCTAAACAAAAGAATGAGTGGACAAGCCCTCCATTTTATTCTCATCCAAATGGTTATAAGTTTGTTTTATTAGGTTATCCAAATGGAAGAGGATCAGGACAAGGGAAATATGTATCAGCCTTTGTACATCTCATGAAGGGAGAATATGATGATAAACTAAAGTTTCCATTCAGGGGAGAAATTGCCTTGCAGATAATGAACATTATTGCTGATGAAGGTCATGTTCAAAGAATACTGTCATTCGATGAGTCAACTGATCCTGATGGGAGTTTAGGAGGACGTTCAAGGGTTTTTTCTCGTGCTAGGGAAGGATTGGGTTTCAATGAGTTGCTGGCTCACAAGGATCTTCCATTCAATGCTCATCGTAATACACAGTATATTGACAACAATGACTGCTTACATTTTCGAATCATTTGTAGAAAAGTTTCTAGTTCTCCTCCTGGAGAGACAGAAGTATAATAATAACTGTGGTATATTATTGTTAATTTTAATAGTTATTTGTGAAAAAACTAGCACAAGATAGTACTGAGGATTAAACGTCTGTCTATCATAATACTGGGTTGGAGGGAACTCTTCCCCAAACCCGTATGCAGGTATAGATCTATTGTGCATGGCATAACCACATTAAGCGCAGGAAAGGTGTCAGACAGGAAACAATCAAACAAATCATACTAATCATACTGGGTGGGGCTGGAGATGATTGATTTGGGTGTGGCCGATGTCTTAGCTATGGCTTTTTCGAGCTCTTCAAGTGATAAAATCAAAGAAGAATTGGTTAATTTTGAAGACCAAGAGATTCAAACGATAGAAAATATTCACGAAAATATTCAGTGTTTGAGAAATACTTTCAGCAAAATTCTATCTGATAGAGAGAAAGAATTGCTGAAACAGTGTCACACTACATATCAACACAGAAGAGAAAGAATTCAGAGACACATAAATAATCAATATGGGGATCATCAATCTACAGAAACCTCCATATCCAATCCTCCCTCACCTAGTGCAATTGTAAATAGTGATGATGGGAATATAAGTAATTGTGAGCGACAGGAGAGTGTATCACGTTTGGTAGATTTTCTTGATTTAGCTCCTCCATTGATAATACGTAATGATACTGAGACGTTTGAGAAGTCCATTACTCTTTTGGTAGCAAAGATACAATTGTATGGAAAGGAAACCCCTGTCAATCGATTTGTTAGAAACTGTCCACCAAAGATTGACGTACCTTTTCGTGAAATTGTCAAACCTCATGCACGATATTGTGCTATAAAGAAAAGGCATTTGTATGCCACTTCTCGTCAAAGTCCCTATCTTAATTACTACGATATGGATACTGGCAAAATGTTGGGAACTATGGGTGGGGAATTCAAGAAAGGGCGAGGAATTGTTCCAACTCAAGAGTGTCTTTATGTTGCAGATGCTGAAAGATGTCAATTTGTGAAAATTCCATACGATGAACAAAAGCCCAGCAAATGGTTTAGTAAAAAAGGTGAGGGTAATGGTGAATTACACTATCCTTTAGGAATGGAGATGTTTAAAGATGGCAAGCTTTATATCACAAGTATGGAAACTAAAAGAATTGTAGTGTTTAGACCTGCCCCTTCACCTATTGACTGGCAGTTTGACCGCAATATTCGTTTGCCTCATAAGCCTTATGACATTGCCTTTGATTCTGATGGAAATATCCACGTTGCATTTGGTGATAACATTGAATTAGTTGATCGAATCTACATTTTTACCATGGAGGGGGATAAAGTCGGTGAATATGGTATTGGTGAAGTCAAAGGTCCCGGGGGAATTACACTAGATAAAAATGGCTATCGATACGTTACAGAATATAGCAAAGAAGGACGACTGGTGATCTTTGATCCTTATGGTAAAATGGTATCTTCATCAGACCTTTTGGACTATCCAATGGGTGTGTGCATAGATGAAGATGGTTCCATTTATGTTGCTTCTAATTGTAGTCACACTGTTGTATGCTATTAGAAAACTCGTATTTTTAAATATTAAATGATTCCCTCATGCTACTTGTTGTATTATACTATTTCTACTGCTGTTTGCTTTTTAAATCATTATCATCAAGATTATAATTATTTTATATATAATTATATAAATACAATACGCTCATTAGTCACTACTATTGTCTTAAACTGATCTATAATTTTTATGTATAATAATTTGAGACAACAATATAATATATTTTTAATTTGTCATTTCTGATATAATATTTTGGCATCACATCAACAATCACTTCAATTCCTGTAGATTAATTTTTAATTTTTTTACAGCTCTCATTAAAACCTTTCTTTTTTGCTGTCAGCAGTTTTTGCTTTGCCTTTCATAGCACCAATACAATAGTTAAGAATATTTTTACTTGATAAATAAATACTTTTATTACATAATTTACAATATGTATAGCATTTATGAGTATTGGTATGTATATAATTATGCTATGTAGCTATGTATTAAGATTTGTAGGTAACATGTACATGTATGTATGTACAAACCTAAATCATAATTATGTATAGATGTGTATTATGTATAATACCGGCATAACTATGTATTCTTATGTGCATAACAGACATCATCCTATTAACTATATATATGTAATTTAACAGTGTACGTGTATATAATGTATGTGGATATGCATGCTTACATACATAATAATTATACATCTAATATATATGTACCAGTCAGATATTGTGTGGATGGACACCTCCTTCAAAATGCCTTTGTTACTCCTCTTGCACCTCCTTTGTATAAACAATACAACCTCACACTCAATACTATACACCCCTTTTGTAGTTACTTCCATGTCAATGTTTTTCAACATGTTACAAGAAATTAAGGGTGAGTTATTATGTTCACAAGTTGTAATTTCTGTGACCAATACATGTTGACTTGTTAACATACAACAGTTGTAGATCTGGACTTGACAGCAAATAGTGCAGTCAAATTAATGACTGATTGCAAAGTGAGAGTATCAAAATGGTCTGACTATGGAGTAGATTTTGGTGTTCCTCTCGATAAACGAGAAGAATTTCGAGATAGAAGGCTAAGTAGCCAGGAATCTCTAGAGGAGTGTGTAGATTATTGGATTAGAAATGTTCCTGGGGAGAAGTCATGGCAGGCTCTGACAGATATTATTGGGAAACATGAAAAGAACACAGCACAGGTCATTAGGAGGACTCTTCGCAGAGGTAAGTGGACATATGCATGCACATTTCATGACCAGTGATGATCTTTATTATGAGTGCATAATTATAGTTTGAAATTATTTTGTAGACAGCTATACAGAATTTACAACACTTTCTATTATAATTATTGTCTTCAACGAATGAATACACACTTACGTTGATATTACTATAGGTTCTTTAAAAACCTCTGCTAGACAGACATTTCATCCAGAAGCAGCTGAATTGATAGAGAGAAACTTCAGTGATCTATGTCACAGTATCACTAATCCTCAACAGATTGCAGCAGAACTGTATGCAAACAGTCTTATCACCTACTGTGAAGCACAGGAGTGTATTCAACCTTTTGTACCAAGGCCTAGGGATGACAGATTCCCAGATATACGTGTTATAGCACTACTGAATGCTGTGTATCAGAATGCAGAGAAATCGTGTGAGGAAAATGGAAATAATAATATTGTGAACTGGTTTATCGACTTCCTGAAAGATGAAGGTGTAGAACATGCCAGCATCATGAGAGACCAATACAATAGTATGTATACAACCAAATAAAAAAATTGTATGTATGAATACTATTTTCATAGAATTAAGTGACGAAGCACAGAATGGGGATGATGTTTTTGCTAGTACTGAAGATAGAGAGGAATCTCACTTTGAAGAGCTGTCAAACAAAGGTAACTTAAAGTATGTTCACATTCACAGACTCAAGATTAAGTTGTGATGATTTTATATTATCATTGATATATATACTTATATATATTAGATATAATATATATATTTATGTTATATAGTATGCTAATAGGTCCCATATACAAAATATAGGACCTGAGTTTTGTGTCCAAGGATGTGATATAGCCCGAGCCTGCGAGGGCTATATCACATCCGATGACACAAAATGACCTGTGCTGTGTTCTTTTCATGTTTCCCAATAATATCTGTCAGAGCCTGCCATGACCTCTCCCCAGGAACATTTCTAATCCAGTAATCTACACACTCCGACGACACAAAACAAGGGTCCTATATTCAGTATATAGGGCCTATTAGCATACTGTATAAAATATATTGTATGATGGTGACATCTCCAAATATAGAGCTGTTGTCCTATATAGACAGAGCCACATCAAAGGGATGATGTCATAATTGTACTATATATATAATATATATCTTATATATATGTAATAATTATATATCTTAATGTCAGAGGGTTAATACATGATTATAATGTACTTAATATTGAAGCAATAGATTGAAATAGAAGGGAATGATATGAAAATGGTGGAGATTCTTCATAACTAAAGTGGTGATGATGAACATGAATGACCTTTAGTTACAGTATATATTGACCTTAATCACACTATCATATTTGTGGGAAGGTTATCATATCACTGTTTACATGTGATGACTCAGTTCAATAACATAACTAATATTAAAGAATAATAAAAAACATTTTCAATAAAAATGAAAGATGTAGGAATGTCAAAACCACAAAAAGCAAGTAAACAAGGTTGAGAAGCTAACATAGGACCCAAAATTAAACAAACCACTTCCATATAACCCTACATAAGTACTTACACCTCAATACAAAAAGCTGTACTTATGTAGAGTTATATGGAAGTGGTTTGTTTAATTTTGGGTCCTATGTTAGCTTCCCAACCTTGTTTGCTTGCTTTTTGGGTTTTGACATCCCTACATCTTCTTTCATTTTTATTGAAAATGTTTTTTATTATTCTTGTTTTCATGGTTTTTTTTCTAAACGGTGTGAATATTTTTTTTGTAGATTCCAGAAATACTATATATCATTATGAAATCATGCAATCAAAAATGCATTAAAATTTTTTCATCGATGAAGGTCAGTCTTTTGTATTTATGTATTGATTATCATTCTCTTTCGCTTACAGATGATGTATATTCTCTATTCACTTACAGCACTGTCTGCAGTCCTACAAGAAGTAGTGTCAGTCACTGTGTCAACCATTCAGTATTCTAATGCTTATCATAGTATACAATATTATTATACAATTGCTTTAGTATTAATAATTATTATATTCATTATTACTATTTGCTCACAAACTCACAAATGTTGCCCAACACTTCCACCTTTTCAGCTTCCATGTTACGAGTATACAAATGCGCATGCGTAATTAAATTCCATTTAGTCCATTCCAGATTAAATGTTTGTAGTCGTTGAGACTGTCTTCTTTCATAGTATCTGAAGATATCATCTCAATACTTTACGACCAGAATTTTACTATAAATGCGACAGGAATGGTGCTAGAATCATTGTGATAGTTCAACAAACAAAAAAATGATTTGTCTGGAAAATATTATTAATAATAATTATGATGAAGATTTTGGCAGTTTTGCCACTCGCCAGTTCTCTACCTTAGGATAATCTTCGGCCATCTAGAAGGTTTTGGTAGTCATAAAACACTAGATATGAACATGCATGTGTGTATAGAAACTTATGTGTATATATTACCAGAGATTTCAGCTCATCACTTGCAATTGAAATGTATGGGCGGCCATTTTTTTTCCATGCCATCCCTACATAGAGAGTACTACCGTACTCTCTGATTATATACCTTTTGTGAATGTCTGAAATAGTATCCATTTATAGTGGACAATTCTATAACTGTGGATCAAGCTTATGATTTCCTAATAAGAACTACATGTAATTATGTTTGAACATGTAGCTACAATACTTTGGTTATTATGTTTCAAGAAGTTATATACACATATATAATTATACACAGTGATTGTGTGCATGTTTCCTCTGCAGTTGAAGTTAAAATTCCACCTGGAAAGGTGAAAGAAGAGTTTGAAAAGCTGGAAGTGGAATTTGGAATACTATTCCATTCATCTCTTGAAGATCTCAAAAAGAATTCAACTTTAGAGAACTTAAAAAGAATTCTCAAGTTTTCTCTAGTTGATTCCAAGATGGAAATCGATGCTATAACAAGTTTTAATGATTTAGGAGATTTCTTAAGGACAAAGTCGAGTCCAGCAAATCTTACTGTGCTGCAGGAAATTGTTGCGAAATTTAATCTCCGTTCTGCCAAACAGAATATTAAGAAATTTGAAAAAAGCAGAAAGAAATTCTACAAGAAAATACGGTTACAAGATTTTGCAAAGCTGGCAAAAAAGCAATATAAACAGGATAATGAAGTACAGGTAATTTTAATTATTATTATAACTTATTAGTGAAATTGAAATTTATTTATATGAAAGATTGTATTCAAGGTCTCCTGGACAGAAAATGAAAGTCTCCTTGAGTTTGAAGAAATCCTAAAGAATGCTTTCCAGAAAATTGCTCCTTACATCACGATAACTGCAGTGAAACAAAGTGTTATTACTGTCTACTGTTCTGCACCACTCTGGCTTAGTAGAACTATTGAACGTATACTACAAGAAAGGAAGTCTATTCTATTAGACAAAGGTATAATTGAAGTGACTATTGATGATCAGATTGTACTTGAGCCTGTGAGTTTAGAGTCTAAAGTTTTATTATAGGCAATTTAATTACATTATTACTAGGAGAAAGAAGAATCTAACATTAGTTCTGAGGAAGAAGCAACAGGCAAGAGAGAAAAATAACATTTGTAATGATGCATTAATTTGTCTACAAAAAAAAGCGTGGATACATTTTTGTGGTTAAGGAGCTTATATATCTGCAGTTTAAAATATAAACTACAAAAATTGAACTAGAAGATATTGCAAAGCACACAGCTTTCACTTATATGTAATTATGCTGACAACATGTATAAAACATGTATTAAGTATATAAAAAGCATATTTAAGACCTGTAATAATTAATAAAAGAATATATTATATGTTTGTTTCATCTTTAGTAATATTGTACATGTAGAATTAAGTGCTGCAAAGGAAGTACTGGAAAAACAGCTTTTGTTAACACATGAAAATGTGGGTACCTTGGAGAAACGTATCATAACAGTGCAGCTTGAAGCAGGTAAAATACTGAAAACTGAATCCATTATTTTATCATTGTTTTACTATTAGATGAAAAGAAAGAGAAATTTATGAAACAAGTGAAAGAATTAGAAGAAGAAATTGAGAAATATAAATCTGATTCAGGTATGAAAAAACATATCACTTTCAGCATTTCTAACAATTTTTCCTTGCAAAAGAAATATTGAAGGAAAAAGCAAAGCTTCAGAAACAAAGAGAAGAAGAAATTGAGCAGATGAAAAGAGTAGATGGTAAGAATTGACATGTTGATCTTTTTTGTTCTCTATATACATATTGTAAGGCTTATCATAAGTACAGAATGATAATTATTATATCATAGCCAACTATGTTTCTTTCCTACCTTGTTTGAATTTGGTCATTAGCTTGTAGACAATTGTGCCATTATAATAATATGCTGTTGGAAATCCTAAATACTTCTATACAGAATGATACATTGTAACATTGTGTGTACACGCACCCTTTAGATGAAGAGAGCAAGAAAAAACTAAAACAAATGGATCAAGAAGTAGAGAAATTTAAGCGCACTGCAGGTAAAAACATCAATTAAAAATTCATAGATAGTGATCCTCATCATGGGCCTGGTTTTAATAGAAAAAGCAAAGGAAACTTTGAAAGAACATGAAAAGATTTACGAAGAAAAAGAAAAACAGATAGTACATTTGAAAAGGAAAATTGGTAAGAATGTTCTTCACCATCTGGTCACAACCTGCATGATATATAATATATCGTGGTGCATGGGTAATTACCATAGAAACCTTTGATGTTCCGAGGGAGTTATATGTCCATAACTTACTTGCAGACAGTTAATTACCTTACAGCTTACATAAAAGGATTCGAATGTATACTATAGAATATTCAAGTGTTTATTTTTAGTTAGTTTCCTCCCTATCATCACTTGTAAAGACTTACCTTAATTGCATTCTTTTGACACATTTTATGATGACCATAGATTTCTCGTTGTTTGCATGGATGTGGTTATAGACATCTTCAGATAATTGGTCTCAGGCTACGATCTCAACCAATTATCTCGTGGGAGTTATATCCCAATAACCATCTCCAAACAGGTAGATATTCAATACTTATTGTTACATTGCAAATAAGTCAAATATAATTTATATAACAGAATGGTTGGTTGTACTAACTCTTTCATGCTGCATTGTTTGATTTTATATACTCATTTGCAATATTAACCAGGAGTGGTGTTTTGACAGGCCATGTTTTCTGATTTTCTATTTTAAGGTGTGACAATAAGGATTTTGATGTAGTGGGTTATGGTATAATAATTTTAATAAAATCAATTGATCTTTGAGGTGTCGAATTGTCAATCATGGCCACGTTACCTGTTATTCCTGCTTATCCAAATCAACCTGAAAGCTTTATCAATAGAAGTGTTGAGAAAAGAGAATATTATCACAGTGACATAACATTTAATGTCATCTAGCTTTATATATTCAAATATAACTGACCTTTCATTTTTGATTGACAACACACTTTTTAAATAGAAATAAAACGCATTGGGCATACTACACAATGCCAAATAAGCAAATCATAGTTGCAATCACATTAGTGTACATTCATACATGTGATGTTACATATCAATTATAATTACTACATTGGAAAACAAAAATGATTAAACAAGTTGTACAAGAGGTTTTAGTAATGCCGTTACGTCAACAAATACAAAATCAAGAAATCAATCATAAAAAATCATTAATAAAAATAATATGAAACTTGATAGAACGTGTCGGGAGGTATTTAGCAAAAACAAAAATTTATGCAAATGAAATATGAGCATGAATCTAGATTTGTGAAGAATTACACCTTAATAATTAGATATATTATATAGGTGAACGGAAACTGCTATGTTATGTAATAATAACATTATTGCTAATTATAATTAACCAGTTAACTTGCTAATGGCAGCTATATGAACTGTTATATAAATGGTATATTATATGATAGGCATCCAGTACTTATACAATGGTTATATTACAGTGTACATGTGCTGTGTATACAATCTTTTTAGATGAGGAGAGTGAGAAATTCATGAAACGAGAGAAAGAAATGAAAACAATGAAAGAACAAATGGAGCAATATAAAATTGACGCAGGTATACACAATGAAAAACTCTTATAGAGACAGTTACTATTAATCAATCACTATTGTTTAACTGTAGTAAATGTAGCTGAAGAAAAAGAAAATTTAGAAAAGCAGAAAGAGATTCTGGAACAAGAAATTGAGAAGATCAAAAGGAAAAGTGGTAAGGCTTAACTTCAATAAATTACAAACTGAAATTAATATTCTATTGTGGTTTGCAGAAACATTTTGGATTCCGACAGCATATGAAGACACAAATGTGACCTACCAACCACCAGTCAACATGAAAATGACGATGTACAAACGTTTTAGAGAGGAAAATAAGAACTGGTACAGCCCGTCGTTTTATACTCATGAAGGTGGTTATAAGATGTGTATCAGAGTGCGACCACATGGTCAGGACGAGGGAGAAGGCCAATGTGTATCACTTTATGTTCATCTAATGAAGGGAGAGTATGATGAAGTGCTTCCATGGCCATTTCAGGGTGCTGTTAAAATCCAACTCCTTAATCAAGAAGCGAATCACCATCATTATACTAGGATCTTCACTTTCGATAAAGAGATTACAGATTCCAATGCCACAAAAAAGGTTCTGAGTGGAACTCCCATTCAATCTGGTATCGCTAGTGATGTGGGACATGGTTCATCTCGTTTCATATACCACAAAGATCTCAAGTACAATAATGTTGATGACACAGAGTATCTCAAGGATGATACCATTATAATACGAGTTTCTGATGTTGCCATTTATTCTTCCAGTATTATAACTAAAACACCTGAGTGGTACTCTCAGCAGAAAGATGAACCAGTTGCTACGTTAAAGCTTTCTGAGTTCAGTAAGCACAGAAAGGTTGAGGACGAGTGGCATAGTAAGTCTTTTTATTCACACGAAAAAGGTTACACATTTATGTTAATTGTTTATGCAAACGGAAAGGGAGATAAAGAAGGGAAGAGTGTGTCTGTGTATGTACATCTCAAACAAGGAGAACATGATGATAAACTCATTTTCCCATTTCGTGGTGATGTTTGTGTCCAGCTTCTAAACCAGTTAGACGATACAAACCATGTTCAAAAGATCATCCCCTTTTCTAAAGAAACAGATGAGGATGGGACAACTGGAGGTCGTGTTGTGGGTACCAAGCGTTATAACGAGGATGGGCTTGGATTTCGTAACTTTATACCTCATGAAGATTTGGCATATAATAAAAATCGAAACACACAATATTTAGATGAAGATGGTGATACCCTGCTTTTTCGAATTCCCTGGATTAAAGTTTCTTCTATGTGAATTGTGAAACATTAGACACAAATAGGACAATAATTAGTATGTTGTTGTAATTTTATACAATAAAATTTTAAACTTTGTCAATTGAATTTTGTTCCTTTTATAGCCATAGATACATCCTAAAAAGAGAGTGTCTCTTTCATCCCGAAAAGAGAGTGTCTGTTTTTCTGTGGACTTCATTGCAGATACATTTTCAAAATTTAAATCTCTCGCCACTAAATAACGAAGACCCTATTTTTATAGCAACGATGGAAAAAGCTATATAAGTTTACTGTTAATTAAGTTGATTGTACAGTTGCTACGGAGTATCCAATCAAATTGCAATTGCGTCACACCCACTAATTAAATTGCGCGTGTATGTGCAAGTATAGCGTAAAATATTAGTTGGAATCTGTGTTATTGTGTTAGTGTGTTCACATTTTCATGGTAGCTTACATGGCAATGTATGTGGTTTTCTGATTTGTACATTTTATTACATTTTTCTAAAGGTCAACTTTAGTCTGGAATCACTAACAATCTATTCACCTTCACTATTTTCATAAAGGTGTCCTTCTGTTATTTTTTATGTATGTCAAATTTCATCCAATTCTTCATTATTGAGTTACAGTATAATCATGTATTAACATTAAACTGTACGTTATATTACATATAAAGTCATCACATCATAATTTTGAGGACATCATGAATGTGAACAGACTAAAGTTATGAATCTTAATATTGCCATTCTTTAACTATATGATCACTGAAGTAATGAAGTTACAGTTCTAGCTGAACTTAAAGTTGTAGTTGAGGTTTTCATGGTGTTGCTAGTGATGATGGGTTTTTAGGTTATCATATACTTGATGTAAAGAAAGGCATTTATGACTTATTTTATGCTGATGCTGGCGGCCATGACATAAATTTGAAGTGATCATTATGGCTTTCTAGTTAACAAATTATAAATATTTTGTCTATTTGTTTTATCCTTAACTGTGATTGTTCCAATTTATGGCAACTTAAAAGGAGATGCAATTTTTATTTTTATTACAATCATTGTGAAAAAGACAATAAGCTAATATTTCGTGGAATACAGATAGAAATTGAAATAATGGTTGTATTACATTGAAGATATGTCTAAACACATTAATGTAAATAAGTATGAATGATGTTAATTTAGAAGTAGTTATTAAAAACCTTTATTTATGCCTAATAATTTAATATTCATAACAATCAATCACATATATACATACTATGTCACAATAATAATGTTCCAATCTTGTTTGAGAATAGAGAATTTTGAAATATAGCATACATGGTGTCATGATAGCAAAGGTTCATGTTGAAGAAAAGGAAGATTATGCATGATCCTTTAAAATTTCAGCTATGGCTCCTAGAGAAAAAAAAGAATAATTATTTTTATTTATTATTATTAAAGCCACTGATCTATGTAGGCGTAGCCTATGTCATTTAAGTGTATACATTAGTAAGATTTTTAAGAGCGTCCTGTACTATAGATTACAAAGATATACCAATGTAATGACAGGAGCTATAATGATTGCTTAAAGTACTTACTTACTGTTAAGCTTAAATTGGTTACCTGAATTTCAATGCAAAATTGATTATGATTATCTTACCTGCAACAGTGATGAGTACTAGCTTCTTTTGATGTAGATGTATAATTATATTGACAAGTATATTAAAGTATGTGCTATAATAAAGCATGGCAATACAAACAACAGAGTGTATACTTTATGGAAATGTGCTGTAATTACATATGTACCACTGCAGGGGTGGTTCAGCCTTGAAGTTTAACAGTGTTCCCAACAATTATGTTAATATGACGGGTGGGTCTGGAAGCATGACCCCCAGTGTAAATTACACTTTGGTGCATTAACAAGAAGATATAATGAGAAAACTGCATTCCTATGATTGCTTTACATTAATCATTGCCCATGCTTGAAACACAACAACCTACTATGGTTATTATTTTTATTATCTACTCGTCTTACTTTTTAAAGCATCTTGTAAGATAGAACGGCTTTCATAGTTCCAGTTTCTATGCAAACATCAAGCCTTTTAGGCCTAGTAAGCTCGAGCATGCATTCTTTTACGCGACACGTACACCCATTAATTGACCGAGCACCACGAAATGATGCAATGAGTATGTATAAAGCCAGTGATAAACTGTACTGTAGTGAAAATAGTAATTTATCTTTTACCTAGGGGGGTTCTGGAACCTTTTAAACCTTCCACCATTGGGTAGTTACCAGACCTAGGTTCTATCTATTAGGGGGGTAAGCTTTGCCAACAATACTTTGGGAAATTAGCTATAGTACTGCTTGTGACAAAGACATGCAAAATCTCCCTTGAGATAGTGATTCGTAACTTTTCGCTTTTCATATAATTCCCAATTTATTATTGCACTAATAATTAAAATGTGTTGATTATGGAAAGTGGCCATGGGTGTGGTCAACACAAACCATTCCCACGAGGAGACACTGGTTCCCATTGACAAAAATCTCTAGATTGAACCCTGCATGGGTACAACCTGTGGTATAATTATTATAATTCTTAATTAATTAGTTCACGGATGTTATTTGTTATTTTTTATTTCTGATTTGTTGACTGTTATTTGTTTTGTGTCGTTTTTAGTTTGCTTTTTGCTATTTGTTATTTGTTATTACTGTCTAGACTAACAAGTAGACTATATGTACCAAGGATTACAAATATGATTCAAGCTATTCAATTTCAGTTAGTCAGCCCTTGAAGTGAATGATTCTGATGTCTGAGCTTGAGAGTCGACTAGACAGCCTGCTAAAACAGTTCAGCTTATCACAAGATAGTCTTGAGAAACAATGTGAAGACAGCCTCTTTCTCTCTTTGAAAGACAGAATCCCAAGTTTTGATGATGCTGCACCCTATTTCCTTACACACCCTGAAATAGTAGTAGTTCAATCTGATTACATTAATGAAAAACCACGAAGATTGCAGATGTTGCGTCAATGGAAAACAAAGCGTGGCTGTGATGCTACATATCTAGCCCTTGTCAGAGTGTTTTTGCATATGAGAGATAAATTGCTGGCTGAATTTGTAGTACAAAGCTATAGGGAATTTGAAGGTGAAATGAAATAAGTGTACATAATTATATACCTATATAATGTGCATAACTGTATTATGTTTATATTTAGTGACTAAGCCTAATTTGCACAAATTTTAAATCACTCTACTGATGTTTGTTAGCAGATAAATAAATTTGTAGCAGAGCCACTGAGAAACTATAGGTTGGTTGAGGCTCAAATTTCTTTTTAAAATTCAGATGTATAAGATGACAATTTTTCTCACTGCCTAATGCCTATCACAATAAATTGAAACCTGAAAGTATTATATTACTGTTATTATTATTTCTAGATTTTTTATATTTATTGTCACTCAAGAGCACATGTTATCACTTTTCAGCTCTATTTATATTGTACCTGTTAATTGTTATAATTATGCTTGTCATGCACTCATTGTATTACTATAATTATGCAGATGTGGATTCTGTCGAATCTCAGTCATTAAAAAAAGGTAAAATAATAAAACATAAAAATTTTATGAATTATAGTTATAATTCTATTGTTAATTGGGTTTTTTCTCAGTTAATAACACTCCATCTATATATATATATATATGGGTTTGAAATTCATGTTTGCAGAGATTAAAATCTGAAATTAATCCATACTATCTACTTTTTGTATTATTATTTTAAATCATTAGCTATTATACTACCATTTTCAGATGATAATCAGACGATACTAACGAAATCTCCTGAAGTATGTGATGTTTTTAAATTAATTAAGAGTCACTCAGCTAAATGGAACGAGATAGCCATGGAATTGAAGGTTGATGAAAACACTCGTATACGTTTACTCCGAGATACACAATTGGGAGTTGATGGAAAATTGGACCAGATTCTACAAAAGTGGAATGAGGCACAGTCCACAGATGTAACCTGGGAAAAGATTCTTGAAATGTTGGAATCGTTGGAGTTAAGGAAAACAGCATGTGAAGTGAATAAGTTCTTAAAAGAGCCAAGAATGATAAAGAAATACAGCAAATTCCCAGACTTTGAAGGATCCTCTTGATTTTCTCAGTTTTTATAATTAAACTGAAGTCCTTAATTATAATATGTTTCTATTTTCATTTCGTAATAATTGCAATTTTGTAATTATATAGTGAATGGCATAGGCCTCGTGTGAGAATGTAACAAGTATATAATAGTAAATATCTATACACTATATAACAAAGCAAGCTTATCACTTGAATGTTTTGCATGATTGTGGTTGAGATTTTAATCAGCTGTTTCTCTTTACTGTTTAAAGCTATACTCATTACACTCACATTTCGCTACAGATATGTTGAATAAAATTGATTCTTGTATGTTAATTGTATACTATTAAAAGGGAGAAAGGTAGCATTCGATTGTTTTCAAAACTACATTTGTGTAGGTACTTAGCTATTTTTGTCACCAACAAATGCTTATTTGAATGAAGCTAAGAAAATTATTAGGGTCATATCATTTATCATGCATTTGTATGATTCTTATTATCTGTACAATTTTAATATATAATGTGATGTTATTCTTGTGTAACCAGACCATCATAAAGTTAGCTGGTCTGCTTAGCATATAATGTAGTATGTTACGGAAGAGTATTGTTACTTTCAACTATCAAATCGGTAGCACGATTAGTATATATAACATGCTTGACATAATAATTTATAGTATCAAACGACTTTTGATCAATTAGTATATATGAAATGGGAACTGTAAAGTTTATTTTGGAGCAAGAACCAGATGAGAAGTCATTGGCGGAAACATGTTTACTTTCAGAACACTCGCTTTACTGCTTTCCTTCAGCTAACAAAAAGGATGTTTTTGGTGTCAGTGGTCTTCTGTCTAACTTAGTGAGTTAAAATTCACTGTTGTTTAAAATCCAGAATTTATACAGGCTAGTAAAGAAGTAGTCGTTTCCCGTGAAACTACTTTTTTTTCAAGCACTTGCCTTGCTGTCTTCCTGCTGATAGCAAGGTAAAATAAGTTAGAATCTTCATTCTTATACAATATGAGAGTTATAGAGCTGAAAAGATATATATGTATATAATGTAGTATGTTACTGCGAAACATCAAAGTAAACCACAGGGATATATATATATATATATATATATATATATATATATATATATATATATATATATATATATATATATATATAATTATGATATAGCACTGCAGTCAGATATAGCACCTGCCGTCGAAACAGACTACAAGAAAACAACGCTTACCTTCTCCAAAGTGCCGACAAAAAGGTAGGAGAAGCATCAGACATCAACAAAGGTTTTGTCTTTCGTGACATATATTGGTTATATCACAGCCTCGGGCTCGGTTTTCATAAATCTGATATAGCACTCGTGCTGTGATATAACCTACACACACACACACACACACACACACACACACACACACACACACACACACACACACACACACACACACACACACACACACACACACACACACACACACAAACACACTATACTTTTAAAATAAAGTTTTGAGTACAATTACTTGTTTATAATATTTGAACTTTAGAGAAATAACTAGAAAAGAATTCCGTAGTGTCTCGCAGCCGCTCAGTACGTACGCAGGAAATGACCACATCCCTTATTTACGCCTGACGTGACGCGGGCACACTGCGATCCGCCCTTCAAGTTATATTGTACCTAGCCCCCATGCTATGGGTCGGGACTTTAATCATTATGACGTGTGGGAAAAATATAATTTCACGTGATCCTACTGTTCCTACAATCCAAGGAAGACAATAAGAGGAACAAGACCACTGAAGGTGAAATGAAATGTGTACATAAATTAAAATTATATCTACCTGTACAACCTAATTATGTACTGGTATCTAGTAACAACTAAACATAATTAGGACATTTTGATCTACTAGCTTTTAATGCTTACAATATTGGATATTAACGCTGACTTAATTTTAAGGTTGTATCCATACAGCAATTTGTCTATAAAACCTATACACTAGTATTATGACATTGCCCAACTAAAGTGGTGGTTCGACTTGTGGCATAGTAGCTTACAAGTGTATTCCATAGTGCTATTAATTGGCTTTATTAATATTTATTATATACACACTTCAATCAATTGTTAGTACTAAGAAGAGTAAAGAATCACACTCATAAGTATTTACAATAAGCATTTAAAAACAAAATAGCATTCCTTTTTTTGGGCTTCTTTTGGTGAAAGTTTGCCTAGCATTCGAAAACAGAGTTTTTTTTCATGCCAATTTAAGGAAATTGGTGCTCATTCATTCTCCACCATTCCAGTGGATTGGTATTCCTAGGTGAAGGCTGCTTATCAAAGTAACTGGTAACCTCTTGTTCTGCACCTCCTTCACTGTGTTCAATCTCATCACCTAGTAGCATATCAATGCACTTTTCTTCACAGGAGGGGGAGCATCCTCTTCTTCCTCCCTTGACTCTACAATCTGTTCAAATTTAACTAATTCTGTCTGGTGATTTTCCAAGGTTTGCAAGAAATGCAGTCGTAACAACCTACACAACCAATTAACTTACAATTTCCACTATTCCTTGCCACTGTACTAACCAATAAATTAGTTATTTTAACAATTTTATTTCTACAGTGTAAAGGGTGTTTGTAAAACATTGACTCTTGACTGGAGTAGAAACTTATAATTACTCTTCACAATGCAATATGATGATTAAATAATCTCCAGGATACATGTAATTGTTATCCAATCATTTCAGATTTGGCATTAGAAAACTTTATTATTAATATTATTTATAGTTTTTTGATCATAATCCAGTCATTTAGAGTTGGTAAACTGAACTACATCTATACCAAAAGTGTACATAAGATGATGAATGTCAACAGTATCTAGAGTTTCTGTGATATCACATAAAATATAAAGATTATAAGTTAGGCATCACTGTTTGAATACATGCGAGAGAACAGTTGTAGTGACACATTGTCTCCTTTCTAGGAGTCACAATCTGTCCAGAGGAATCTCTAAAAGAACGTCTCTCAGCCCTAGCCATAGTCAAATTAAAAGGAGGATGAGGATTTGTTCCATCGACTGTACAAAATGAATTTTTACATCCTTAACACTCTCTAATGTTTCCTTGAATGAATGTCAGACAAAAGTAGGAGAAAAATAACTTGATTAGGGAGGAAACGTGTACTCACTGCAAAAACAAAATAGTTAAAATAACTAATTTATTGGGTAGTACAGTTGCAAGGATTTAACAATTAGTTGGTTATGCAGTATACATACTTATAATGCCATAGCTAATTTGTACCAATTATATTCAATTATAATTGAAACACTAAATATTTATGGTTTCTGTCTACTCATACATAATTCATGTAAAGATTTAGTGTAATTTATACTAAAGTACATGTAATTGTATCTGGCCATTAAAGGGATTGTAAACACATAATTAATTTATATCTTTCAACACTTGATGCATATTATGTCGTAGTAACGTCATGCATGTAGCCGTCACAACATCGTTTGTGACAATTGACAAACTAAATTGGAACTCATGCTACTGTATTCCTTGCAACTATACTAACCAATAACATGGTTATTTTAATGATTTAATTTTTTGCTGCTGACTTGAGAAAATAAAATGGTAGTTAACCTGGCATACCAAATAATGGATTACATTTATAGGAGATGTAGACGTAGAGGATAAAGAACAACCTGACATACTGACTACATTAGGTTGCCTGTTGTACATGTTCGACATTACATTCGCTATTGTGTGACTGCAAATGCTTTTTCATTGTAAGCAAGTTGAAAATGGCCATCCTATTTGTATTGAATACTGTAAATTGGGAATATTTCATCTCTAAAATATTTCGAATTTTTATTTTTCGTATGTATAAATTTTCGTATGTGCATACGTTATTATTTACGAATCCGTTTATTTCCAAATACCCGTTTATTTGCGAATTTTTTAATTTCGTACACATACTGTTATACGAAAATTTTTATAGTACGAAATTTTCCCGAATTATTATTGGAAAAGAGCATCATCTGTGATTTCATATTGTCTCCTTCTATCAAGGTCACCATGTGTCAGATTCAATATTGATGAAGGCACATGACCCTTAATATCAAATTATTACAATAACTACAATAATAATTATTATTACTGTTAATAAAGTAATGCTTATTATTATCACAATTGTTTGGTCCAGTCCACAGTCCAGGTTTTACAAATTCCCTTGCATGAAACTTTCTTTAATAAATTTCTGGCAAGAATCCTGGTATAACGTCCATTTGTAGATCCCTTAATCCTTCTACTCCATGTTACTAAATTAAACTGTATCTAGATTATAGTAGTTTGAATAAAGTGACATTTATTTGGATGCAAATCTCAAAGTATTATATTGTATGTACTATACGTTATATCAAATGAATGACAATAACGAGTGTCTAGTTATTCACATTGTATTTCATATCTTATTCTATATAAACTGATGGTAAATTAGTATATTGTTATCATTACTGATGTATCTTCAATTACAGATACGTTACAAAACAAATATTTAGTTCTGTTACATTGAAGAGATCTTATATTATGGAAATTGATAGTTCTCCAACACTCTTTTCCAAAGATGGTGAGCTATATGATACAGTTTGACTAAACATTCACGTTCACCATGACTTCAGTGTTTTACACTCACTATAAACATTAATGAGTTATTTTAACCTTTATGAGTTTCATAAATACATAATAACTACAAGTTACTACATTTCTGAAATTTCTGTGCAGTACATAAGATGCATGGTATTATAAGTACAAATTTGTGTACATTACTCTGGTATGAGCATGCAACATCTATTGTTTTCATAAAAGTTCGAATTGGAATGATAATAATACACCACATGCTGGTTACACCTACAATATTATACTATATACATGATATTATTGTTTGTATTACCTTGTGGTTATATACTAGTCAGTATAGACCAACATCAAATTTATTACATTGAAACTCTGAAGGTTAAAATAACCTTTTAATTTTTGCAGTGATGAATTCTGACCACAATTTTATACTATTCAGTATAGTTTATACTTTATAGTGTATATGTTTTTCTAAACAAACTCTTACATCATGCACACCTGTAAACTAAACCCATTTTGAATGAGCTACTAGCAGACTTTAAGGTATGAAAAGAACTCTATTTTTTCTAAAACCTGTTGCTAAAACTCTGGCAATTGTGGTTACTGTTTCTCCTCCTTGGTGAAAATAAATACATGAAAGCATAATTCATCTTGCCTTAAAGGCTATCACATGCATTACTTGAAAGTTGCAAGTATTCTTAATAAATTATATTATGTGGTTGCAGGTTTTCAAAAACATTCAACTGTTTGTTCATTGTCAGATGTAGTTACTTTGAAGTGACATGAAAAACAATTGATTGATTGCACAAACCATTTAGAAAAAAAAATTGAAAAACAAGCAAGAAAACATTCGTCATACATAGTCACTAATAAAAAAATTATACATTATTGTAATATAGTTAGAATCGGGGCGAGCCTGACCAAGCCCCATTTAGTGTAGTCAACTGAACAAATGAACAAATGAACTTTTGTATAGAGCTAAGGGTTCTTGGTAGTTTGAATTTCGATCATTTGATTTTCTTTCCAATAAAAAAATAAACGAATGAACGAAAAAACATTCATATAGAGTTAAGGGTTTTGGGTTTGAATCCCACTCAATTATCTCATTTTTTATGCTTGTATAAAGATTATGCTTTGCTGTCTGTTTCCTTTTTTTTTGTTCTTTGTAGCATACATATGGATTCAGGCACACAGTAAAACATCCTCAGCCATGCCCTACAATGTTTAGATTTCATTAGTTATACAGCACCCTTGGGACAAATATAAGTGTCCTGATTACAGGGGTGCCTCATTTCAGGGGTGAATTTACTATTATAAATCATAGTTTGGGACATTCATAAGTGTCCTTAATGTAGGAGTGTCCTCATATCAGGGTGTCCTCAATAGAGGGGTTTCACTGTTTATATAATAGTAATAATAATAATAATTAACCCTCGCCCAAGTAGGCGGAACGAAAGGTTACTGTAGTTGATAGTGTCTGTCTGTCTGTCTGTTGGCAAAATTCCACCTATGAACATTAACACTTTGAAAATACCACTAGCAGAGTTCAAATCATACAAGAATCACAAGTAATAACAGGCTTTTGCGAAAACCTTTCTGTTTTAAAGTTGTGACACAGTTGCCGGATCACAGACACCTAGTAGCAAAAGAGTTCACTGAAACACAACTCATCTTGCTTGAAGCCTATCGCTGTCGCATCATAGCTTGAAAGGCAGTACAATTGGAGTGGTGGCTGCTACTACTTTGAGCTGACTCTTAGCTTTCTGCCACGACTGTCAATTTCTAGCTCCACCCATTTCATTTCATCCACATGAGCGAAGCCAAAATAATGTTTTCTTTTTTTTAACACTGCACTTTGGAATTATGTACTCTTAGTATGACTTGGAGTGTAAGTTGTATCGCAAACACACACACACACATGTAATAGATCTCAGTATAATAATGATTACCATGACAATCAAATATTGTCTGCAGTTATTTGCCTATCAGTGGTGAAGCATTCTTAAATCACACTTGTGGCGAGCGTTCTGCACTGCGAGTGCATTCATTATTATTATTATTAGTAGTATTATATTATTATTATTACTATTATTATTATTATTATAACATATACACACATTCCATCTTTCTATTTATGTTCAACTTTTAGATATTGAGTCATCAGCTAACATAGATAGCAATGATGATGGAAAATCATTACCTGAATACAAAGATTTGTTCCATCCAATCGAAACTTTAAAACTTCCTCCAAATAAAGAGAGTCTTACAATTTTAATATTAGGAAAAACTAAACATGGAAAATCTTCTTTGGTGAATGACCTTCTAGGAGATCTCAGTGTTGCTCTTGTTAAACCACGTCAAGGAAGACAGAGTGATCTCATTGAGCGATATCAAAAAGTAGTTGGAGGTAAACGTGTTATTATTTATGAAGCCCATGGTCTCAGTGGTTTGATAGAATCTGATCGTAAAGTGTTACGTAGACTGGAAAAGGAATCAGAAGGCAAAGCATTTGATATTGTTCTAATATGTTACAAATTATTTGAACCAATTGATGTTTCTGCAAAAGAAAGTCTTGAAAAAATTATGGGATACCTTGGGAAAGATCTTCTCAGTAACACTATCATTGTTTTAACATTTGCTGACCAGTACATAACGCAGTGTCGTGCTGTGAGAGAACACCTCGAAAGGTCTGAAAACGAAATATTGGAATTGGTCAAACAAGAGGTGATTGATCGTGTTGGTGAAATGAAAGCTGTATTCAAAACGCTTATGGTTGGTAAATCTATGGTACCTGAAAAACTATTTGATGCAATTCCATTCCGCTTGTCAAGCAGTGAAACGCGAAATTTGCCAGCTACTGAAGACTGGATCCAAGCTTTGTGGGACAAATGCATTGAACTTGGTGAGAACGAAGGTAAGCCTCTTGTGGGCTTTATAGGACAACATGGAATGAAGATAGCAGGTGTAGGTGGAACAGTTGCTGCAGGTGCAGGTGCAGGTATTACTACTGGTATTATTATAGGAGGTGTGTGTGGAAGTATTGTTCCAGGATTTGGTACAGTAATCGGTGCAACCATCGGAGGTTTTATTGGAGGTGGAATTGGTACAGCTGTGGGAGGAGTGGGTGGTGGAGTAGCTGCTGCAACTATTCCAATCGTAAAGGAAAAACTATTAGAGCGTTCCTTTTCTTATAATAAACAATTGAAACCGAATACAATTGATGAGATAGAACTCGAGGAAGACACAACATCTCACAATTGAATACTATAATAACACACGTGTTATACACATGTATAATGTTATATTATGTATGTTTTACAGTACTAACTTTATGACCTTAAAATATTTATGGTACTATATATTACATAATTGAATTATATTATATGAATTGTTACTATGTTACTTATGCATTTTAATTTTTTTTTATGGCTGAAGGTTGTCAATGAATTATTTTGGGGTGAATCTATAATAAAATTTTTATATAATAATAGCAAATGAATTCACTCCCAGTGCAGAACCCTATCCACAAGTGTGATTGGGAAACAAGAACAATTTCTAACAAGAAAACAATTAATTGTGCATGCAGATAATACTCGACTACGCAGTCCTTCAATCTCAAAAGAGGTGGAGTCTGGCTTGTAAGACATGACTCTCACCACAAAACCGTGGCAAACAATTAATCACGTGACATAATCAGGTTATTAACCAGAATTAACTAAAATCAGCATTTTCATTATTGAATTAAGAAAGTTAACATAATTATTAAATAGCCACCAGCCCTTATCGCCTACCCTACTTCCGGGTTTTCGCTATTATTACAGGTCAAGGCAACTTATTAGTACTTATTAAGGATCAATCATCAGGAAGTGCTTGTATTGCAGCTCGTCCCAGCCACACCCACTAGTTTAATTGTTGAGTACTTCAATGCGTATTTCTCTTCACTGATCTCTTGTTCTTCACTGTGCTGCAAAATAGTTGCATGGAATATTAATTAACAATGAAAGGATATTGGTAGTTTCTAAGTTGAAGAAACTTTAATTTGCTGTTTTGTTATACATGATTCTACCCTGATTTAAAGGTATATTATACTCAATATTTAATGTATTTATCATCAAGCTGTGTAAGGCATTAGCACATTAGACATTAGTATCTGTAGTGATCAGATCTATATAATAATCTTTAATAATTTGTAAACTAATGTAAATTGAAACTAAACAGATTTTTACTAGTTTCTGTGTTCCATTCATCCCTAACTGGATTTCCTTTAAATGTGCATTATACTGAATAGCTCCACTTAATTATGTGACATCTTGCCTGATCTTGGCGTGAAATAGTAATTGTGCGGTTTCATTCACGTGACATGTTAAATCTGATTGGTACGCTGACATTCCTGCCTATGCTACAAAACTTATAACAGTTTCTCCAGACGTTTCCGCCGCTCGCAAAACGTCTGCGCACAGACTAGTAACAAAGGTAAGGATCTTTGATTGTTTCTATATTCCAAATTTCCAATCATCCATAACTTCATTAGCTTTTAAGTGTGCATTAAACAGAATAATCACATTTAATTTTATGTTTCTCAAACTTTGTTACTCACATGTATATATAATGGACTGGTGACAGTATTTAATAGTGAGAGAAAGTAAGGATCTTTGATATTTTATTCATATTCTAATCAACATGTATAATGAACTGGTGACAGTATTTAGACAGTAAGGATATTCAGTAGTAATGAAGCTAAGGATCCTTACGAATTTCTATGATCCAATCATCCATAACTTGATTTTTTTTTAACGGTGCAATATACTGAACAACTCCATTTAATTATAGGCTATGTGTCTCCAAGCCCTATTGTTCACTATATCTTCGACTGGTGACAGTATTTGGAAGGTAAGGATATTTGCTAGTTTCTATATTCCAATCATGCTTAATGTGAATTTGGTATTATGATACTAAATAATAACATGTGATTGCATGTGTTTTCAACTCCTTTTTTTCACCATATTGTAGAACAATAGTATATTATTAAGGTGTCTTATAATCTTTCTGTCCTTAACCCGATGCTGTTAGGTGCATCATACTTAATAATGATTGAATGTAAAGATCTTTGTAGTTTCCTTTAGTTTCTATTTTCCAATTATCCCTGATTTCATGTTCGTTTAAATTCATTTGATTGTCTGTGTCTTCAGTTGCTATGTTAAATTCATCTCTGTGCTCTCTGTTACCTTTTGTCTTTCTAACTTGGCAACATCTATCTGGAATGTACATTTTGTTGGTTAAATGGTTTAAGTATGAAATCAGAAAGTGAACCTCTGAAAGTCATTTCACTTTCTGATGTGGTGTATTTTAAGTGCTAAGTTCATATTTTTGGAAAGTGTTGACATTTGATACATTGTTTTCAAGTTAAACCCATATTTCATCATTGGGCTTGCTTTCTCAATATAGAAAGCACTCAAACAAGCAAGCATCCTTATCTTCACTTTAGGAACTGAATTATCGTTCAATTTAATTAAGGAGTTTAAAATAATATCAAGTTAAAGATATATGCAATATAGAAACGAGTAACGATCCTTAGCTTCACTCCTTACTTTCTGTCACTGTCATCAGTGTTGTGTGATACAGAGTGAACAACTTTGCTTGGAAATATATGCAATTAAATGTGGTTATTGACTACATATAATGTACCTGTGAAAGATCATTACGTTAGGGCTGATTTTAATATAGGAACAAGTAATGATCATTAGCTTTGTTACAAAAAATGAAAAGATTCCCTTGCTATTCATACTGTCATCACCCTGTGATATGGTGGACAAGAGGAGTTAAAAAAACATATATGCACAATTAAATGAAATTATTGAGAATGATCTACCATAATGATTGTGGTATGACAATAAATAATGACTCCTCAAATACCTATATAACAATACTAAGATTGATGGGAATACATTTATGATGTATGCGTAGACATGCACCATTTATATGATACCATTTTTAAGAATCTATATAAGGGTGTGAACACTACTGAATCATTTGTTCATCCATCTCTCCATCTGTTTTCTCATCCGGATCCAGCCATCCATATTATATATTTCCTATTAATTACATCCATTTTTCAAGATCTGTTTGTACCTCAAAGAATGTTCGCACGTATTGTAATCAGTTACTTGATGGGCTATCATACCATTTCCTGATGAATAAAGCTTATTTGCCTTTAATACTCCATCACAAAATGACATAACATTCCATCAAAGTAACCATTTTTCAGAAAAAAAGAGCAGCTCATTCAAACACCAGTTGATTCCAGAAAATTTAATTGTATAGACAACATTTAACCAACAAACTGTACATTCCAGATAGATGTTGCCAAGTTAGAAAGACAAAAGGTAACAGAGAACACAGAGATGAATTTAACATAGCAAACTAGCAAAGACAATTAGCTTTGATTTAGAAACTATGAAAGATCCTTGCATTCAATACAGAGAACAACAGCAGTTGAAAACACAGACAATCAAATGAATTTAAACAAAAAATTAGGGATAATTGGAAAATAGAAACTAAAGGAAACAACAAAGATGCTTACATTTAATCATGTCATTATTAAGTATTCATGATGCACCTAAGAGCATCTGGTTAAAGACAGAAAGATTATAAGACACCAATGACGATCCTTAAACTCTTAATACTATATCATTAGTCTATGATATGGTAAAAAAAGAGTTGAAAACACATGCAATTAAATGTAATTATTTTCCAAATTCACATTAAGGATGGTTGGAATATAGAAACTAGCAAAGATCCTTAGCTTCATTATCAAAAATCCTTACCTTCTGTCACTATTAAATACTGTGACCAGTCGAAATACAGTGAACAACAGGGCTAGGAGACACGTACAATTAAATGGAGTTATTCACTATAATGCACCTTTAAAAGAAAATCCAGTTAGGGATGATTGGAACATACAAACTAGCAAATATCCTTAGCTTCATTACTAAAGATCATTATCTTCCATTGTTATTAAATACTGCCACCAGTCGAAGGTACAGAAAACAACAGGGCTTGGAGAAACATACAATGAAATAGTATAATGCACCATTAAAAGAAAACAAAGTTTTAGGGATGATGGAAACATAGAATTACTAAAGATCTGTAATTTTTGTGGTTATTCAATACTGTTACAAGTCTATTATACATGTGAACAACAGGACTTGGAGAGACATACAATTAAGCGTAATTATTATGCACACTTAAAAGCTAATGAAGTTAGGGATGATTGCAATATAGAAACTAGCAAAGGTATAGTGAACAACAGGGCTTGGATACACGTACAATTAAATGGAGTTATTCGCATCTTTAAAGGAAATCCAGTTAGAGATGATTGGAACATACAAACTAGCAAATATCCTAAGTTTCATTACAGAAAGTACCAAAAATCCTTATTTTCTGTGATTATTAAATACTGTCATCAGCCCATTATACATGTGAACAACAAGGCTTGGAGAAACATATGTAAATACCGTATAGCGGGTAATTTTGGAGGGAGAAAAATTTGGCGAATCACCAAAAAATAGATTTTGGCGAAATTTTTTTTATAGATTCACCCACGTTTAATTAGACGTAATACAGCCACACCCATATAGCATAAGATCGATCAGTAACACGTGTAAAGGCATGGCTACTTACTGTTTTAGTGTGAATTCTATGATTCGAGGCTATCATGTTTATCATAGTATATGGGATGCTTGCTTAATGGAGGTACTACCCTGTAAAAGAGAAAGAGGGAACCGACATGATCCCTTTGCTGTGAGTGTAATAAAGTCGGGTATTGGTATTGTTGCAATTTGTTGGTCATTTACCCAGAAACATATGCTCGATATTCCTTCGACGTGGAGGTTCAATAAGTAGCACTGTGGCTGGTTCCAGGCGCTATTCTAGAGATCTGTCTTAAGGAGGAGTGGAGATACCATGCTTATTAAAGTTTGTTGGAAGTGAGAAAGAGACAAAAAAAGCTGAGAAACTAGTGCGATCAGCTCTCGACTTGCCTAAAGTAGGCTCTAACTTGGAAATAAATATCCAACAACCAGCTACAGAAGAAAGGAATGTAGGAGAAATGAATGCTTCAGAGCCAATAGAACAGCCACCATTAGTGATGATGTCACCGCCAAGTAAAAAGCATAAATTTGCTAAAGATTGGGAGGATATTATAATGGGAAGAAAGCTGACAGATGAACATATTAACTTTGCTCAACATCTCATAAAATCTCAGTTTCCAGCAATAAATGGTTTGCAGTGTACTCTGCTCCAAGCAAGGAAAGTTTCTGAAACTGAACTTACTGTTCAGAATAAACTCCAAATAATCCATAGCCATGGTGATCATTGGATTGCAACATCCAATGCCAGGTGTGTAAATGGTAGGGTAGCTGTGTATGATTCAGTATACTATTACTTAGATGAAGCAACAGAAGAAATTATATGTAACTGTTTTCAATTTGGAACAGCCAAACCTGCCATTAGTTTAATGAATTCGCAAAAACAGAAAGGAGGAACAGACTGTGGACTCTTTGCTGTAGCTTTCATTACCGCCATAGCTTTTGGACTTGATCCTACAAAATTAAAATTTTGCCAAGAAAAGATGCGATGTCATTTGGTTAGTTGCTTCAAAGAAAATAGTCTATCTCCATTCCCCATCAAATAACACTTTCAAATTATTATTACTATGATTATATATAATAACAATAATATAAAATTATTACTTTAATTATAATTAATTATGATTATTTAGAAAGTTATTGTTTTAAATTTTATGAGTCATTTTAAAGACACTCTGTGATCCCAGCAGCTCTGAAACCATTTTGAATTATTTCAGGATGAGATTTCAAATGGTTATATAATTCAATCATCCATTGTGCTCCTAATGGTTTCACTATGCTTAATTTTAGATTGCTTGGTTTTATTTCAGTATTATTCTGAACTGCGGAGCTTATTTGATGAGCATACCAATCCTGAAATTGATCTCGCAAGAAATTTTAGCTGCTTTGTTAACACTGAGATCTAAAGGCTGGAGGCGGTCTGTACAGTTGGCAGGCACTATCACAAAGTTAATTACATTATCATCAAGAATCTGGAACAAATCCTCTGTACATTGACCATTGAAGTTATCAAAAACAACAAGAGCAGGATGGATTGCAGCTAGTTTCAGTTCTTCCCTTTTCTTCACAATATAAGGTATGATAATTTTCTGAATATAGCATTTCATTGTTTCTTCATTTGACCAATGATTTGGACTAAATGTTACATGCCAGTCATTTGGAAAGTGAATCAATGGCAGACTTCGGGGGCTTTTACCCTGGTAAATCAATTGTGGTACTAAGAAATCACCAGCTAGTGATCCTGTAAAAACTGCAGTCAATTGCCTTTTGTCATCAATTCCTACAATTGGTATTCGTTTGGATCCTTCTTTTTCCATCGTCCAGTCTGACACAGGTACATAGTGAATACCAGTATGATCCCAGTTAATAACTAATTGAAAAGGAATTTCATCCATCTGAACAACATTCTTGATATCTAGTAAGAATTGTTGTTTGATTGAATCAAAATTCTCAACTGTAATCTTTGCTTTTGTAGTACCTTTTCTTTTCACGAATCCCATACGCTGTAGAAAACTCTTGGCCCAATGTTTTGAGAGGTTAATGTGTCCACCATTAGTAGACAGTAGGTTGGCATCTTTACTGATTACAATACCATGAGCACATGCAATAGTAATTGCTGTGTTCACCACTGCGCCATTTGTGCATAGAGCTATCAAGTATGTTTTTACCTGTTTTTCCAACTCCTCCCCTAATAGTAAAGGTCGACGTCTCTTCTTAGAAAGTAATTCCCTTACTTCACTATCTTCATCATGTCTCCTCTTCCCTGCCTCATCAATGTAAGCATTCTTAAATCTTCTAACACTAGTTTCCTTCAGTTCAATATCAGGATACATCTTACTAAAATATCGAATAGAAGCAGTCACACTATGTTCTGCTGCCCTTTTTCCAATCACTGCTTTCTGTGCATCAGTCACCTTCATATATGGTCCTCTTGTTTTGCAGCTACCACCCTCTCTGTAAATGACAGCTTCAACTTCTTTATTAACAACTGAGATAACTTGGGATGGAATGTGTTGTTTTAAGGGACCATCTACATCAGGTAGCTTGTCGTTTCTTTTGAAATATTTGTAGAGCGCCATCATGTAAAGAGAAATTGAGCGTGCACGTGTGATGTAGTGTACGCCCACTAATTACCACGCGCTCCTAATTAAAAATTAAAATTTGGAGGATAAAATTTTAGCGAATGAACAGTAATTCGCCAAATTCGCCAAATTTTTCTCCCTCCAAAATTACCCGCTATACGGTAGTCAGTATCAGGGCCACTGAAAGGGGGGGCAACAGGGGCAACTGCCCCAGGGCCCCACATTCTCTTGGGGCCCCAAATGTTTTGACTAATATACCTGAAACAGTGACATGTGTAGTGCTGAATAAGTTAATAACACGCAATTAATTAGTTAACCACACCCACTATGAATAATTATTTAGCTAAAAAATTTTGGCGCACTTTGCACACTCTGTGCCCCTTCAACCTCTCAGCGGCCCTGGTCAGTATAATGCACACTTAAAAGCTAATCAAGTTACGAATGATTGGAATACAGAAACTATCAAAGATCCTTACATTCTGTTGCTATTAAATACTGTGACCAATCATGACACCTTGAGCAACAGGGTTTGGACTCAAGTAAATCCAGTTAGGAATGAATGGAACGTAGAAACTAGCAAAATCTGTTTAGTTTCACGAATTATCAAGGATTATTAGATCTGATCACTATAGATACTAATGTCTAATGTGGTAATGCCTTACACAGCTTGGTGATAAATACAATATAAAATACAATATAAAATACCGTATAAGCCAAAATTTTCGCAACAGAAAAATTTCGCGTTTTTCGCGAATCGAATTTATATCGTGAAAATTGTATACGCGAAATTCTAGCTTGTGGGTGTGGTAAGTGGGCGTAGTTCACATTTTAACACATGGCTCTGCTAAAGTACCTTAAAAGCCGAAGGACGATTCTTTTCTACCCGACCCACAAGGTCCACTGAGTAATGTCATCCCATCATCAAGCATTGCAGCTGCTAATGAAAACGTGGTGGAGCTACTAAAATACCGTAAGCCTAAACGTGGTAGCTATGATTTGTTCACAGAAGAAGAGAAGGCCAAGATTGCTAGAAGTGCTTCTGAGATTGGAGTCACCAGTACTATAAGAAAACTTTCTTGTACACATGGTACCCTCGAATCCAATAGGCAAAGGAGAGCTCGCTCATTCTTCCACTCGACAAAATTATAATAATAGACACGTGTGATTGGGCGTGGTTTCAACAATACCGGATTTCGTGAAATTTTTTTCCACGAAATACTGTTGGAGTGTATTTCGTGAAAATTTTTCACCGCAAACATTTTAGCGTATACGGTACCTTTTAATCAGGGTAGAATCATGTATATATAACATAGCAGCAAATTAAAGTTTCTCCAACTTAGAAACTACCAATCTCGCTACCAATATCCTTTCATTGTTAATATTTCATGTGACTATTCTGCAACAAAGTGAAGAACAAAATATCAGTGAAGAGAAATACAAGTGACACAACACAGTTAGCTAGTCTCGCGTAGCCAGCCCCTCCCACTCAACAATTAAACTAGTGGGTGTGGCTGGAACGAGCTGCTATTAATTTATGCACGTCCCTTCGTAGTAGGTTGGATCTGGCAAGTGAGACTACTCCCCCCTTACGTTGGAGAGGTTGAAAACCTCCAAGACGAATTGAGTAAAACTGAACAGCAAGAGATCGAAACGATAAAGAGCATTCAAAAGAATATTCAGAGTTAAGAGATTTGTTTAGCAAGCTTCTATCTGACAGAGAAGAAGAGCTACTGAAACAATGTCATGCCATTTATCAACACAGGAGAGCAAGAATTCAGAGTCACATTAATGATGTTTTAGTTAATAAAACGAATTCAGAAGAGCATCAATCTACAGAAAGTTCCATATCTAACCCTCCTGCTGGTAATGGTTATGTGAATGCAGATATTGTTGAGACTATTACACTTTCTTGACTGTGCTCCTACAGTGATAGTACATAATGTATTCAAAATTTTAAGGAGCGTGCTACTCTTTTGATAGCTAAGATACGATTATATGGAGTGCCAACCACTATTCATCGATCGGTTAGGACTCATCTACCAAATATAGATGTTCCTACTTATGAAATTGTCAATCCTCAAGCACGATACTGTGCTATAAAGAAAAGGTGTTTGTATGTCACATCTCGTCAAAGCTCCTATCTTAATTGTTATGATATTGATACTGGCAGAATTTTGGGAACTATGGGTGGAGAATTCAAAAAAGGGCGAGGTATTGTTTCAACCCAGGAGTGTCTTTATGTTGCTGATGCTAAAAGATGTCAGTTTGTGAAAATTCCTTTCGATGAACAAAAACCCAGCAAATGGTTTAGTAAAAAAGGTGAAGGTAATGGTGAATTGAATTATCCTGTAGGGTTGGAGATGTGTAAAGATGGGAAACTTTTTGTCACAAGTATGAAAAGTAGTAAAATTGTAGTATTCAAGCCTGCTCCTTCACCTATAGACTGGCAGTTTGACCGTAATATACCTTTGCCTTATAAGCCTTATGACATTGCCTTTGATTCTACTGGAAATATACATATTGCATTTGGTGATGACATTGAATCAGTTGATCGAATCTACATTTTTACCATAGAAGGGGAAAAAGTTGGTGAATATGGTGTTGGTAAGCTCAAAGGTCCCGGGGGCATTACACTAGATAAAAATGGCTATCGATTTGTTACAGAATATAGCAAAGGAGGACGATTGGTAATCTTCGATCCAAATGGTAAAATGGTATCTTCATCTAAGCCTCTTGATTATCCAGAGGGTGTATGCATAGACGAAGATGGTTATATTTATGTTGCTTCTAATATGAGTCATACTATTGTATGCTATTAAAAAAAACATTGTCATATGTGAATTAATTTTATAAAGACATTTCTGCTGTCTTGAACACACTGATTCACACTTAACTTATCTCAACATTAGATTAGCAAATATCTTGTATAATAATCATTCTTTCAAAAACAATTGTTATAGCAAAATGTTTTGTTTTCTGTGTATAGCTCTTGCATTCACAAACTAGCTTTTATAATTGGGCTCGCCGCGCCTACGCGTGGGCGAGTCTTTAGTACTTTGGTTGTCATTCTGTCTGTCTGTCCCCACTTTTTTAAGTTAATCGTCGATTTAAAGACTTCATAGAGTAGAGAAAGAAGTTTATCAAAATCGTATTGAAAAAAGATTTGCCACAGACATTGTTTTAGCGAGTTATTCATTCATTCCTTCCTTCCCACAGTTATAACTTCAAACGTATACCTCCTACAGCCGCCAAACTTTCTGCTCTGTTCAAAAACATGGTCTTCTATTGCTCTGTTGTTTTTATAACGAAGTAAACTGTATGAAAAGTTACTTACAATGGAAAATGCTAAATTCACTACACATCCTAGCCAGATGCTTTAATTATTAAAAGCGTCGATTTAAAGATTAAAGACTTGATAGAGTAGAGAAAAAAGTTTATCAAAATCGTATTGAAAAGAGATTTGCCACAGACATTGTTTTAGCAAGTTACAGACTCATACATTCTATCTCTGTAGTTTCTGCCATTTACTTGCAATAACCCACACCCTCAGCCACACGCTATGTGATCACGTGAGATCAAACGTGGAGGTCAGCAATACCTTCCTTTCTGCTATTATTGAACTTTTGTTTGACTTTCAAATTACCTGTAAGTTCAATGTTTTTGCTCATTGTAGTTGTAACAATGTACAATTCATTATAAGATAATTATCTTTAGTAACTGACAGTTGTGGCATAGATATTTTGGTAATGAATGAGGTAATGAATATTTGTTGGAAGAGTATAATTATGTAATTTGACTGTAAGTAATATAGTTATTATTGTGCAAAGCAGTATAGCTGATGGAGAATCGTTCTCAGTCATCTTCCATTAGAAATCAGTCTAGCCACAAAAAACTTTCTCAACCAACTTTCAACTTTATATAAACAACAAATTCAAATTTAAGCTTGTTACTTTCTCTCTTGCATCTCATTTATTTAATTGTTGCAATTGCAACCTATCCTTAAGCTACAGCGGCGAGGCCACGCACCAAAGGTGCTTCATTTCAGGAAGTAGCTAGGTGTTATAATTAACTAGTTTACTATATACCTTTCCTTCTAGTCTATGTATCTGTAAATGCACAAGGTGGTTCAAGAGTTTATTTGAGAAGTAATAAATTAAAATATTCATAACATAGTTTGAGTGCAAGCCATTAATTGATATATTTATTTATTTTAATTTTAATTATTATAGACCATTGCTGGTGTATTAGTTTACTGAAAAACACAATTTGCTTTCATTGTTACATGACATCTCAAATATAGAAATGACTCCTTGGCTAGTACTGCAGTGCAGTCTCCAAATTGCTCCAAGTACCAGTACACATATCAGACATATGCATATGTCTGTAAGCATATAATGGAGCAATCAACGAATAGTGAGAAAATAATAGTGGAATTTGGACTTGTTTGATACACATTAGACTTGTAGTGCATGAAAGAGAACAATAGTTGGCCAGGTGAGACTATACTCCACAAATTACTGATTACCAGTTTGCAGATTGGGAGCTATTTTGAGAAATAGTAGCTCAGGTCTGTACATGTAGCCAGAAAAATAAAGGTGTTAGAATACTCCCCTTGATGTAGCAATGTTTAACAGTTTAGACTTCAATGACAACAGAACTAAATTGTACAATAATCATTTGTTTATATACATTGAGTAGTTCAAGAGATTAGATAAAAGTGTGATCTCTAGGTTGGAGGTGTACTACGTAAAGAGCTAATTCAAACCTGTTTGCCAAAGAATGTATCAGGCCAAGAGTTTATCAGCCATTGAAACATTTAGTTGGTCTAAACTTACATGTACTTCTGACTTGAAAACAACTGCACCAACTCTTTGCACTATACTAGATAAGTGCATTAGTGCCAAAACAAGATCTAATTATTTTTCCTATATCGATAAAGATATTATTGTTGCTGTTGTCGGTGGAATTCTGTTTAAAAACCTGAAGTGAAAGAGTCAACATCATTCAGTGGTTGTTTTCTGTTTTGTTATATGCAATTCATTCTCCAAAGCAAGTTTGAAACCTTTGAAGTTTGAATTCATTCTTTTAATTATTATTACATGCTTTTTTTATTTTTTCTTATGTATAGCTATTTACAAGATTGCAGAAGCCAGGTATACGTTTGTCACATAAGAATACTGTTCGATTGTTTAGGAAAGGATTTTGATGAACCTAGGCCTGTTAGAAATTTTTGTGAATTAAGTTTCATAAAGTTTTTGAAAGTGAGTAACATTACTACGTTTGCATACTTTATAAATTGACATCATAACTTTAGGTCAGATCTGATAGAGAGGATGTATATGTAAGCTCTGATATAAGTCATGACATTAATGAAGAGCCAGAAGAAATAGTGCATGTTGATAGTGAGATGCAATCTTCCCCAGAAGAAAAGGATTCTTCAAGTTCTACATCTAGTACAAGTATTGAGATGCCCTCTTTCTCCCCTATCACCAGTTCTGAATCTATTTCTGATACTTCCAGTTGTTGTTCTGTTTTCGAGGCTACACCACAGTTTGCTACTACTACCATTCCATCTTTTAAAATACTGGGAGACAACATAAATAAAACCATTAGGCCTCGACAAGAGACCAGCCAAAACCACACTCAGTCTTTCCATTACTTCCACAGTCTTGGTATTAAAGATAGGTGTGATGTTAGTGGGCTGAAAGATAACCCCTGTCAACCAGATATAGCCAGCATAGATGTTGATGTACTACTACCAAATGAGGAAGATCAAATGAATTATCGAGAAAATATTGCTATACTAATGGGGAGAGTTGTAGTAAAGCACTGCAATTTTTTTCAAGAAGAACCTGAAACCAATAAAACATCACATATACCACCCTTACTCCAAAGTAATGGCTCAAATATCTGAAGGGGTGTAGTGTCATGCATCAGACTCCAAATATTTAAATAAAATTGGAGTCCAGTAGTCCAGGTCCAGTGAATACATCTGAAGTGGTATGTGAATAATAATAATATTAATGATGTGACATGGTCATTATGTCTATCATTTTTTGTGCTTAGGTATTATTAACCCTTAAGCTTGGTTGCTCGTATGCGCATGTGCCAGGGTTATAGTACTTGTGTCTGTTACAACAGTTGCACTGAGCTAAATCTTGAGATTTGGACACCAACGAGATCTAAACAGATGCACTCCAGCTTTTTGACTGGTTGAATTTTTCTAAAAATGTTTCGTTCGAGAGATATAGCAATATTTACAACTCATCATTGACGTTTCATGACTTCTGGTAGTAAAAAAGTACATGGAAACACAACTTACCTTATTTGAAGGCTGTTGCTGTCAAATCACAGCTTGAAATCAAGTATAATTGAAGTAGTGGCTGCTACAACATCCAGATGGCTCTAAGCATGTAGCCACGATGGTCACTTTCTAGCTTTACCTATTTAATTCATGCACATGATCGAAGAAGACAAACTGTGTCTATATTATTACTTGATTAATGCTGAGTAGAAATTATGTAGGACTGGTATGGAGTGTAAGTTGTATATGCTGTATAACACACACATACATGCACATATATAATTATCATAATAATTATTAGTCAAGTCAGTATCGTCTCTGCAATTAATTTCTTGTCAGTTATTGTCCCCATCTCACTTGTGGTGAGGGTTCTGCACTGTGAGTGCATTCATTTTTAGTTTTTTTAGTTGTAAGTGAATGATTTGTGGTTATAACTGTAGAGAATTTGTTGTTAGAGCTGTTAACTAGAGTTGCAATTATCTATGCCTCTAAACAAAGAGTGTCGCGGTGTTGTAGTAGTGTGGCAAATGTTAGAAAATCAAAATGTCCTTGTGGGCATTCTCTTGTATTGAGTAGCTTTCATTCACTTCACGGAATATGTCATACACATGATCTTCATACATTCATTTTGTTTGAACATTCCATAAAATAATAAAATACACTGCTCCATGACAAGGGTTTGGCACTACTGTGCTTTTCATTATTTAAGAAACTATCAACTCAATTTCAAACTTATTTAACACTACTATAATTAACTATAATGTCCCAGAACAATGATTTTTCAAATATTGATGACTGCATTCGATTCGTTCCTTACACAGGTTCCATTGAATGTTAAATTAAAAAATGAAATTAAACATAAGGACATGGTGAATATCATGACTCATCTCCAGCAGTATGTCCCAATGAATGCGCAGAAGAGTACCATGTGACTGATCTATTTGATGGCAAAGAAATTCAGCTTAAGCTAGATCAATTCCATTACATCTTATTCGGAGGAGATCGGTTGACAGTCGAGAGGGCTACTGGGAGCAAGCAAAAGAGAAACAACGAATCTAGAGACAAGGAGAGGTTGGAAGGGTTAGTGACAGTTGTCGAGGACTGGCATGCGAAAGTCTGTCTACTTATGTATAATGATTATACATGTAATACTAGCATGATTCATCTGACCGTTCATTACTAATTGCTTCAGTTTTAATTTCTATTTTATTGTTGCTTAATTCATATTTTCATTATAGGTTATTTGGAAAGTGTTATACAACACCTGTTCTGGAATGAATGGAGGAACACTTTTTGAAAAGAAGTGTGTCAGCAAAGATAAAATCTGATCCTACAACCTATGAAAAATTCTTTCTTGTTGTTGTCAGGCATATATCGTGTGTTTGGTAATGAAGGAATTTCAGCTATCTTCTGTTAATGACACTTCTACTTGTAAGCAGTTCAGTAAAGAGCAGTTTTTAGATCAATCTTCAGAAAGAAGGCAACAAAATTTTTAATATTCTTAGAATTTATCAGTAAACTAGTTAGTGAATATACACACATTCCTGAAATGGAGAAGACGTTGTAGCATATTCAAAGGAAGTCCTGTTTTTGGGGTTGTTATATATGGAGTTTATCAGGATCCCATAATGATGTTGATGCTTTCTGGTCAACATCATTATGGGCTCCTGAGTTTACTGATAGCATTTGTGAAGGAGATGGAATGAGAAGTTTGCATTGGTGGCGTGACATGATGCTCCTGTTCAAAGCTAACAACAAATGAAAGTATGCCATTCAAGCATTAACTTTACTTTCTCAATATCATTTCCTTTTCACCAAGAGAATGAAACATCAGCTGCTCTGGAGCAGAACTATTAATTTGCGTGGAAGACCTGGAGAGAACGTTGCGATGGATCTTCACATGGAGCACCTTAATAGAGAATTGAAGGGGTCTATAAGTCATTTAGGCTCTAATGTAACAGACAGTACATTTCAGCGAGTTGAATTGTGTCTGTGTAAATTGGTTGATATCAAAAGGAAGCCATAGATACCAAATCAAACATAGGTAATGCCAGAAAAAATAAGACGAGTTTTTCAATATGCATTTTGCATTAAATAAACATCAGTCAGTGTGGCAATACCCATACCTTTGCGATGTTTGCTTATTACTACATAATGATAGAGCTTATCTTCTACTACAGCTATATACAATCTTAGAAGAAAATGTTCAAAAAAAAAAGGTAGCACCACCCGGGCATGGCCAGGTCCATATACACCTATGGCTATATAATATAGATGGATTAGCATGGGGTTATAGAGGCTTACAATTCTATATAATTAATTTTTTTATATTCATGCTATACAGATATTAAGCATACTTTAATTTTTAAAAAACCTTGTTTTAGTACAATTACTTGTTTATAATATTATTTTGAACTTTTAAAAAGAAACTGAAAAGAACTCCATAGTGTTTCGTAGCCGCTCAGTACGTACGGGGGAAATGACCACACTCTTTATGAAAATTTTATATAGAAAAATTTGCGCCTGACACGGGCTCACTGTCCCAGCAAAATAGGCCCACTGTCTGGATCTGCCCTTCAAGTTATATATACGTATACGTATAATTATACGATATACGTACCTAGCCTCTTCCCCACCCTCCTACATGCGGACTTTAATTATTATGACATATAATTTAACATACAGCAACTCCAGGTGATCCAGAACTGGGAGCAAACAATCTCTTTCTAGCAGTAAGTTGGACCATGGTCATTGATGGTCTCTCTCTTCCTTGGCGTTGTTGCTGTCCCACATCACTATCAGGTGTTTTTAACTTCTGTCCAGGAATTTTAATGTTAGACACAATCTGTTTTAAGTAAGTGTTGCACTTTTGACAACAGTTGCGACACACAACACCACATCTACATAGCTATCTAAATCTCCGTCTACATATTCAATAATTAATTCTCTTCAAAGAAATACCATTTCTGGTGAGCAAGAAGACATCATCCGCTTGCAATATTTCGGTTTTGCTGTCAAGTCTTGTCCACAAAACAGGCACGCCATGTCTTTCCACGTGTGCAATTAGACACATTCCATTACGTTAAATAATTACATTCCATTCTGACAATGTGCTAGCCCAGACTTGCGATTGGGGGCTGGTCTCCAGACTATTATGACGTAAGGGGAAAAATATAATTCACGTGATCCTAAAACTCTGAGACTCATCTGAATCCAAGTATTAGAACAGGAACAGGACCACTGAAGCCAGAAGGTGAAATGAAATGTGTACATAAATAAAAATTATATATATCTACCTGTAAAACCTAATTATGTACTGGTATCTACTAAACCTAATTTGAACAACTTGCTCTGCTAGCTTATGATGTTTACAATATTGGATATTAACGCTGACTTAATTTTAAGGTTGTATCCATACAGCAATTTGTCTATAAAACCTAAACACTAGTATTATAGCCTTAGGGCCCAACTAAAGTAGTGGTTCGACTTGTGGCATAGTAGCATTTCCTTTTTTTTTTGGGCTAAGAGAGCTTCTTTTGGTGATAGTTTGCGAAAACTTTTTTTTTCGTGCCTAATTTAAGGAAATTGGTGCTCGTTCATTCTCCAACATTCCAGTGAATTAGTATTTCTAGGGGAAGGCTTCTCATCAAAGTAACGGTGTTGAAAAATAGTGGGCATGGCTCGTGGATAATTAATGACTGCACCCGTTACGCTTGCATGTACCCTTCTTTAATAAATTTCTGGCAAAAACGCTGGTATAACGTCCATTTGTAGTTTTATTAATCCTTGTACTCCATGTTACTAAATTAAGCACAAACTGTCTGTATCTAGATTATAGTAGTTTAAATAAAGTGACATTTATTTGGATGCAAATCTCAAAATATTATATTAAAATATTATATTGTATGTACTATACATTATATAAAATGAATGATAATAATGTGTCTAGTTATTCAAATCATACATTGTATTTCATATCTTATTCTATATAAACTGATGGGGAATTAGTATATTATCATTACTGATGTATCTTCAATTACAGATACATTACAAAACAAATATTTAGTTCTGTTACATTGAAGAGATCCGATAGTATGCAAATTGATACTCAAAGTTCTCCAAGACTCTTTTCCAAAGATGGTGAGTTATATGATACAGTCTGACTAAAGGTTCACGTTCACCATGACTTCAGAAAAAAAATGATTGTAGCTTTAGTTTGGAATGACCAATAACGTTTTTACCAATTTATTAGAGAAAGAATATATCAATATTTTACACTCACTATAAACATTAATGGTAATCTTCATTTAAGTTATATGAGTTTCATAAATACATATTAACATTTCTGAAATTTCTGTGGAGTACATAAGATGCATGGTGTTATAAGTACAAATTTGTGTACATTATTCTGGAATGAGCATGTAGCATTCGTTGTTTTCATAGATGTTCGAATGCGCATGATAATAATACACCACATGCAGGTTACACCTACAATATTATACTATATACATGATATTATTGTTTATATTATCTTGTGCATTACTGTAGTTATATACTAGTCAGTATAGACCAACATCAAATTAATTACATTGAAACTCCTTAAACAACTGAAGGTTAAAATAACCTATTACTTTTTGCAGTGCTGAACTCTGACCACGATTTTATATAGAATTACTAGTTTATACTTTATAGTGTATACATGCATGTCTTTCTAAACACATCATGCACACCTGTAAACTCAACTCATTTGAACAAGCTACTAGCAGACTTTAAATTATACAAGGAATGAAAAGAACTCTATTTTTTCTAAAACCAGTTACCTGTTGCTAAAGCTCTGGCAATTGTGATTACCATTTCTCGTCCTTAGTAAAAGTAAATACATGGAAGCATAATTCATCTGGCTAAAGGCTATCACATGCACTACTTGAAAGTTGCAAGTATTCTTAATAAAATTTAATTATAATTATTATGTGGTTGCAGGTTTTCAAAAAAATCCAACCGTTTGTTTATTGTCAGGTGTAGTTACTTTGAAGTGACATGAAAAACAATTGATTGCACAAAGATTTTCGTCTTACATAGTCAGTTAGTCACTAAGATAAAAGAAAAAGTATCCCTATGACTGCTTTGTGGTGTCCAGCATTCAGTAATCATGGCATGCCTGAAACACATCAGCCTATTATAGTTATTAATTGGATTATCTACTCTGTTTACCTTTTAAAGGAACTTGTACAAGTTTAGAAATATATTTCAGGTAGAATAGCTAGCTATTAGTTCTAGTTTCTGTGTAAGCTACACAGCTTTTTTTATAACTCTGAGCGCGTGTTATTTTACGCCCATTAATTGACTGAGCCCCTGGTATGACGTAACTTCCTTAACTACGTATACAATGCACACTCAGGTAAGTGACCACAAACATATATATGTATATATATATATATATATACACTGTATATATATATATATATGTAAACAAAAATCGAATCCGTGGGAAAGCAATCATGGGGATGGCCATATAAATTATACATTATTATGATATAATTATGTTTTGGGTTTGAATCCCACTCAATTATGTCTTTTTTTAATAATAGCTTCTATAAAAATAATCCTCTGCTGTCTGTTTCCCTTTTTCTTTTGTTCTTTGTAGCATACATATGGACTCAGGCACACAGTAAAACTTCCTCAGGCCCGCTCTTACAATGCTTACATTGTTAGAATATGGTTTTCAGAATTTACAGACTTATATTATAGACTGAACACAAGACTTATAGACTGAACACATTACAAAAAATGAATCACTTATATAGTAAAGCTAAGAAGATTCTGGGAGATTCCAGATTTCAAAGCACAAAACTAATTAAGAGACATGTTTTAACAAGTTCTTACAGCCAAACTAATTAAACTTAAGTGTTTACATAAAGATAAACCATTAGTTATACAGTGGAACCCGTCTATTCCGGACACCCTTGGGACAAATATGAGTGTCCTGATTACAGGGGTGCCTCATTTCAGGGGTGAATTTATTATGATAAATCATAGTTTAGGACATTCTTAAGTGTCCTTAATATAGGAGTGTCTTCATTTCAGGGTGTCCTCAATAGAGGAGTTTCACCTTATTATAATAATAATAATAGTATAAATAATAATAATTAACCCTCGCCCACGTAGGCGGAACGGAGAGTTACTGTAATTGATAGTGTCTGTCTGTCTGTTGACAAAATTCCAGCGAACCTATAATCATCACAAGTAACAACAGGCTTTTGCTAAAACCTTTAGGTTTTGAAGTGTTGACAATTTTGGTAACTCATGGTCGCCGTTTCACAGACATCTGGTAGCAAAAGAATTCACTGAAATACAACTCATCTTGCTTGAAGCCTATTGCTGTCGAATCACAGCTTGAAAGGAAGTACAATTGAAGTAGTGACTGCTACAACTTCGAGCTGGCGGCTCTTAGCTTTAATTTCTAGCTTCACCGATTTCATTTCATCCACATGATTGAAGCCAAAAAAATGTTTTCTTTTAAACATGGAATTATGTACTCTTAGTATGACTTGGAGTGTAAGTTGTAATGCAAACACACAAACACACACATGTAGTAGATCTCAGTATAATAATTGTAATGATTATCATTACAATCAAATATTGTCTGCAGTTAATTTCATGTCAGTGATGAAGCATTCTTGTTTCCAAAATCACACTTGTGGTGAGCGTTCTGCACTGCAAGTGCATTTATAATTATAATTATTATTATTATTATTATTATTATTATAATTATTATTATTATTGTTATTATTATTATTATAACATATACACATATTCCATCTTTCTATTTATGTTCAACTTTTAGATATTGAGTCATCAGCTAACATGGACAGCAATGGTGGATCATTACCTGAATACCAAGATTTGATAATTTTCCATCCAATTGAAACTTTAAAACTTCCTCCAAATAAAAAGAGTCTTAAAATTTTAATATTAGGGAAAACTAAACATGGAAAATCTTCTTTGGTAAACGATCTTCTAGGCTACCCCATGGCTCTTATTGAACCAGCTCAAAGAAGACGCAAGGATAATTTTGTCGAGGCATATCAAACAGCAGTTGGAGAAAAATGTGTAATTATTTATGAAGCCCATGGTCTCGGTGGTTTGATAGAATCTGATCGTAAAGTGTTACGTAAACTGGAAAAGGAACTTGAAGGCAAAACATTTGATATTGTTCTAATATGTTACAAATTATTTGATGCAATTGATGTTTCTGCAAAAGAAAGCCTAGAAAAAATTATGGGATACCTTGGGAAAGATCTTATCAGTAACACTATCATTGTTTTAACATTTGCTGACCAGTACATAACGCAGTGTCGTGCTGTGAGAGAATACCATGAAAGGTCTGAAGAAGAAACATCGGAATTGGCCAAACGAGAGATGATTGATCGTGTTGGTGAAATGAAAGCTATATTCAAAACGCTTATTGTTGGTAAATCTATGGTACCCGAAGAACTATTTGATACAATTCCATTCCGCTTGTCAAGCAGTGAAATGCGAAGTTTGCCAGTTAATGAAGACTGGATCCAAGACTTGTGGGACAAATGCATTGAACTTGGTGAGAACGAAGGTAAGCCTCTTGTGGGCTTTATAGGACAACATAGAATGAAGATAGCAGGTGTAGGTGGATCAGTTGCTGCTACTGCAGGTGTAGGTGTAACTACTGGTATTATTATAGGAGGATTGTGTGGAAGTGTTGTTCCAGGACCTGGTACAATAATTGGTGCTACCATCGGAGGTTTTATTGGTGGTGGAATTGGTACAGCTGTGGGTGGAGTGGGTGGTGGAATAGCTGCTGCAACTATACCAATCGTAAAAGAAAAATTATTAGAGCGTTCCTTTTCTTATAATAAACAATCGAAACCAAATACAATTGATGAGATAGAACTTAAGGAAGACACAACATATCACAATTGAGTACTATATAATAACACACATGTGTTATACACAAACATACACATTTATATAATTATGTATATTTTACACTATATACAATGCACCTCATTTATTAACTTTAAGACCTTAAATGTTTATGGTACTGTATAAATTATATTATATGAAATGTTACTATGCATTTTAATTTTTTTTCAATACTTGACTACCCAGTCTTTCCTTGCTGTCCAATCTCAAAAGAGGTAGCTTGCAAGACATAACTGGACTCGTCTGGAAACTCTCATCACAAAACTGTAGCAACAATTGATCACTTGACATAATCAGGTTATTAACCAAAATTAACAGTTAAAGTTAGCACTTTTATTAATTAAGAAAGTTAACATATAGCTAATTATATTAATTTACAAATAATTTACAAATAATTATATTAAGTGATGAATAGAGCGGTGATGTCGCTGTTAGGGCTGGAAATTACTGTGATTCTGAAATCGATTATCACTAACTTAAAATTAAATCGATTGATAGTTGACTAAAATCAGTGGAAGTAATTACGCTCAATTAATGCAGGAAACCCTTCTCATATAATTATCAAAAAAGACTTCCTGTAACTTCCATAATACATTATTTGCTGTCACATGCTTGAAAGTATGTCTTTGGAATAATGAACATATCAATATCTCAGACTTGCAATCAATAATCAAAAGAATTTTCAATATCGATTTATTAATTGATTAATCATCCCAGCCCTAATAACTGTTGATATATTCCTTCACTACTGGTTGTATGACAGAGTACTCAATTTAAAATGCTGACTCATTGTCAACAAAGTACGACACGGGAACTGTGAATGAGTATGTTACGTTTTGATCTTGTTTTATCAGTGTTAAGTACATCTAGCTGGTTTTCCTTTATACTATGTATCTTTAAATTTGGCTATGTTTGGTGATGCCGTTGCATAATAATTTCTCTTCCAATTCAAATAGCACATTGCCACCATCTTTTGTTGTGACGAAGCGTGACTATATTGATGTATGTGGGATGTATAGACTTGCTTTCTGTTAGTTTTAATAGAGAGGAAGTGATGTTGGGAGAATAACTGACATGCAGACAGACAGAACACCTGATTACAGATTTACAGTAACCCTCTGCTCCGCTTACGCAGGTGAGGCTAATTAATAATTGAGGGTTGCTCCATTAGCACTTATACAATAGTTTGTAGTTGTGTATAGTTTTACACAACCCAAGGTCATTTGACTTAATAATTTTTTTTCAACCACACTCACCATAGATATTTATACAGATTGTGAGGTGTAGCTCAGCATCTCATCTAAGTCACCTTCATTGCAACTAAATACATATTTTTTAACCTTCTCTACCGGAGCAATCTAACAATCGCCTCAACCTTGCTCAACAATTATTGCAAATACGGCATAAGCCCCAAGAGTGCAAACAAATGCTTTTTTCATTCATTCTCCCAAAATCTCTTTCTCTCTCACTAGACCAAGCTACAAAGCAAATATAAATTACATTACACATAAATCATGATGCCATCAACTGATCTCATTTTTTAAGTACCCTAGGCTAAACATCAATGAAAGGTTGGATTTAACATTAAGGTCACGCCAAAGTGAAGCAGTATGGGGTGCTGTTTGTGTCAAAATTCGATAACAATCGATATTTAGGAAAACTATCGATATTTAGTCAATATTGATGATGCTTAGTATAGTATATATCGACGATCCTGACAAACTGGGGGGTCTGGGGCAGAGCCTCCGAGTTTAGACCCTGGGATCATTAGGGTTATCATCCATGTTGTTTGAGTCGGGAAAGGAACATGAATATACAACATGGATGATAACCCTAACAATTCCAGGGCCTAAACTAGGGGGCTCCACCCCCCCAGTTTGTCGATATATACTAAGCATCGTCGATATTTACTAAATATCAATTGTTTTCCTAAATATCGATTATTATCGAATTTTGACACAAACGGCACCCCATAAAGCAGGACCTTCTTCCTTTCATTTTCTGAGATGTTTCTCCAGAAAAGAATGGCTGTGGAATCTCTTACATTTGCCCCCTTTAGGAGGAAGACATAACGTAGCTTTAACTAGTAGCTAGTATATATTAGATGAATAGCTCCCCAGATATTATTGTTCCGAACTAAGAATTTGAGCTAGGAGGAGACAGCAGTTTCTAGGTACATGTGACATATTGTATATAGTAACAGGCAGACACATATGATATTGTTAAGATACAGATTTTCTTCAACAGTAAGATATTCAGTGCTTTGATTCAAGTGTTCACCCTTTGGTGTTACTTTGAAGTTAGCTCAAGTGAGGGTGCTTTGAAAAAAAGCAAAAGGAGATAATAATTGCATGCATGTCGATGTGTGTGATGTATAGACTTGCTTTCTGGCTAGTTCTTGTGAGGGAGAAGGGGATGTTTGGAGAATAAATGAAAAACAGAGTTTGCGTGCAGACTTGAGTGGATGCTGTGCTTGTAGTAATTGATAAGCGAGGTTGAGGTGACTATTAGATTGCTCCAGAAGGTTGCATCTGTGATGCTGAGCCACACCTCACACAAGGTAGATCAAGGTGGGTGTGGTTTTAAGTAAGCCTAAGCTTATGAATTTTGCAAGCTTCAAGACCAAGCAAGCGATCGTCATGGATATTAGTCATATTACTTAGTATATTTTCTTACTATGGTGTAGTTGCAGTGGTAGAGAGAGCACTATAGCGTTCGAGTATGGGTGGTGTCCGATAATTGACTCTTTACTCTATATGATCATAATTAGATATATATATATATATATTAGGGCTGGGACGATTAATCGATTAATCGATTAATCAATCGATATTGAAAATTCTTCTGATTATCGATTATAAATCTGTGATATCGATTATGCTAATTATTCCAGAAGACATACTTTTCAAGCATGTGACGGCAAATAATGTGCAATATGGAAGTGATAGGAAGCCTTTTTGATCATCAAATGGGAGGAGTTTCCTGTATTAATTGACTTAATTACTTCCGCTGATTTTAATCGATTATCAATCGACTTGAAGTTAGTGATAATTGATTTCAGAATCTCAGCCGATTCCCAGCCCTAATATATATATATAATATATATATATACACCTCGTAGAAAGCAATCATAGAAATATCCCTAAGGGCTTATTTGTTAGTTGCAAAAAGATAGTGTTATGGAGCTTCAAATTTCTTTCAGGCCGGCAATCAGGGCAGGGCTGGGCTGTCTAGCTACTACACGAGATTAGTGGGCTGACCCTTTCTGATCATAACTACAAAGTTCAATTGACTGAATCCGAGGAAGATAATAAAGTATCAGAACAGGAACAGGATCACTGAAGGTGAAATGAAATGTGTACACAATCGCTATATACTACCTCTACATAATAATTATGTACTTCAGACTTTCTTATATGTTTTGAAGCATGGGCCAAATTGGCTTAACGATTGTTAGTGTGTGCGCCATTAGGAATACATCTTGAGCCAATTTACAATGAGTCATTGCTGTTAGTGATAATATAATCATAATTAACTGTGCCATCTGGCCCAACGTGAGAAATGTGTGTATAGTGCCAAATAGGAAGCTCTTTGGGTCAATAGTGCGCCATATGAGCATATTAAAAGCTCTGATGTACTTGTATCTAATGACTAAACCTAATTCATTTTTTTAAAAACAAGATGATGACTTTTAATGCTTACAATGGTAGATATATACACTAACATAATTTTAGGGTTGTATCTATACAGTAATTTGGCTATAAAACCTATACACTAGTCTGGCATAGCCATACCTTTGTGGAAAAATGTATATTGAAGTTGTTCTGTAAGAATGGAATTAGACTTCAGGCGTGACCAGACTAAATTACTGCATCCAGCTTATGGCATAGTTAGTCACTCACCAGGTATTCCATATTGCTATTAATCATGTGTAGCAACTAACTATAGTCTGTCTTGTGGCTAATGAGCACTAAAGCCAATTGATCCAGGTAGGCATGTATAGTGCAAATCACGCAAAAATATTATTACCAAACAAAAAGCAAGTGTTATCTCCATTTGCAGATCTTTATAACCCATGTTACTAAATCAAATACAAACTGTCTATCAAAACAACATAGATTATAGTAGTTTAACTTTAGAAACAAGATGAGAATCGTCATACAAATTATACAAGTATTATAGTTATTGTAAATATTATATACATATCAGGGCTGCATTTAGGGTCAGGGCTGCATTTGGGGTTTGTGATTCGCCCCCGCCTAGGGGAGCTCCTGCCTCCCCCCCCCTAAACTTTCATGAGTGTGACGGAAAAGTAAATACTACGTGTTACATTGTATTACATGTGAGATTTTTCGAAGCAAAATCATTAATGATTACTGATTTTGATCTCTTTCATGTTATATCTGTATAGTCTAAGTGTTAAATGATGCAATGCTGAACTGTGTGCTGACATTGCTGTAGTTTTCGTCATACAGAATGACTCTAGAGTAGTTAATCAGGAAATACATGGCCAGAAATTTCAACTGTTACAGCAAAATACACAAGTGTTTTCCAAAATGTCACACAAAGTCCCTTAGTTTGCCAATATGTGCTTACGGCACATGGTAACATCGTTGCCCCCCCTACGTTCTCAAAAGTCTCATATTGCCCCCCCTAGCTTCATTTTCTGTATGCAGCACTGCATATATAGTAATCTTCCAAGTGAATGACATTAATGGTCATTACTTCATAAAAGGATAGTATAGTGTAGCTATATTACACATTCAAAATAGTATAATACTTATACAAACCACAGAATACAATAATTTCATGCTTGAGTAAGAACAAAAACATCCTGATATAACCCTAACAATGTCAGTACACCTAACATAATTCTTATACCATATGAGACTATATAAATGTAACATAGTTTCGTGACTTTTTATATGAAGCAACAACCACATTAATGATAACGATTGTCCAGTTATTCATGATCAAACCATATTTAAAATCTTACTATATGCTATGAACAACTACTGGTAAATGAGTTAGTATATTTTATCATTTCTGATATATCTTCATTAATTACAGATAAGTTATAAGACAAATATTTAGTTCTGATACATTGAAGAGATCTGATAATATGCAAACTGATACTCAAATTTTGACAAGAAGCTTTTCCGAAAATGGTGAGCTATGTACCTTAAGCCTACTTTTAATTGCATATACTAATTTTAATGATTTTTGTAACTAACATAATAATCGCTAAAATCAGTACATGTTTAAAAAAAAAGATTTCAACAGCCACATTGGGCGTGGCTCAGAAATTTGCTAAAATTGATGCATGCTAAATGAAAGCATTTAAAAATCACTAAATTTAATGGAAGCAATTGATAGTAGGCTTAAACTAATACAGTTGCAATAAAGGTTCACATTCACCATGACCTTAGAATATACTTTTTAAACAACAATCTTTTACTAATGTACCATATAGCCAGAAATGTTAGTTGAACTAAACTTTGGTGGTTTGGCCTAGAAACATGAAAAATTAAAAGTTTATGGAGTTAATTTTGACGGTGTATTATTAAAATTTATGTGTGGGTTGGGTTTAATTATTGAACATGTGCAAGCATGGCTAGCACCTTTGACCAGCTGTATACGTATACGTGGCGATCATGTCTACAAAAATGTATGATTGTGGTATATTTGCGATAGCTATAGCTCCATCACTAATCTATGGTATTGATCCAAGCCAGATTTGTTACAAACAACAAAGCCTGAGAAGTCATTTATTGGACTGTTTTGAAAATTTATTTCTCAAACCATTTCCAATAATGTAACAACTATATATAACAACTATATATAAATATTATAATCAGGTAGAAGAGTATAGTCGTTCTCGTCAGGCAGTATCGTTTCACGGGCTTTTTTGAAGTACTTCAATATGATGACGATCACCTATGGTTTTGTACTGTATTTTTAATTTTATGGATTTAATATTGATGAATCGAAGTTTACACTGCCAAACCGCCAAAGTTTTTTTATCTGCCAATATTTGGTATTAGAGAAAGATTATATGAACAAGTATTAATATAATTATTAATGATGAGCAGCTGTTTATATAACTCTAACCATAATTGAATTACCACTCAGTATACATGTAGTTTAGCAAGTGTCTAAATGCTTACATCATGCACACCTGTTCATCTAAATATTAATGAACCTATCTAATTCATCTAACCACTTGTTACCATTACTTCAATATTCACGTATAATAATAATTATGATTACACATAATTATACATAAATATACATGTATAATTATAATAATTATATAATTATAATTATAATTACACACATGTAGCTACACACATTCCATATTTCTATTTATGTTCAACCTTCAGATATTGAGTTATCAGCTAAAGTGGATAGCAATGGTGGATCATTACCAGAATACCAAGATCAGCAAATTTTCCATCCAATTGAAACTTTAACACTTCCTCCAAATAAAGATTGTCTTAAAATTTTAATATTAGGGAAAACTAAACATGGAAAATCTTCTTTGGTGAACGACCTTCTAGGCTACCCCATGGCTCTTATTGAACCAGCTCAAAGAAGACGCAAGGATAATTTTGTCGAGGCATATCAAACAGCAGTTGGAAAAAAATGTGTTATTATTTATGAAGCCCATGGTCTCGGTGGTTTGATAGAATCTGATCGTAAAGTGTTACGTAAACTGGAAAAGGAACTTGAAGGCAAAACATTTGATATTGTTCTAATATGTTACAAATTATTTGATGCAATTGATGTTTCTGCAAAAGAAAGCCTAGACAAAATTATGGGATACCTTGGGAATGATCTTATCAGTAACACTATCATTGTTTTAACATTTGCTGACCAGTACATAACGCAGTGTCGTGCTGTGAGAGAATACCACGAACGGTCTGAAGAAGAAACATTGGAATTGGTCAAACGAGAGATGATTGATCGTGTTGGTGAAATGAAAGCTGTATTCAAAACGCTTATGGTTGGTAAATCTATGGTACCCGAAGAACAATTTGATACAATTCCATTCCGCTTGTCAAGCAGTGAAATGCGAAGTTTGCCAGTTAATGAAGACTGGATCCAAGACTTGTGGGACAAATGCATTGAACTTGGTGAAAATGAAGGTAAGCCTCTTGTGGGCTTTATAGGACAACATGGAATGAAGATAGCAGGTGTAGGTGGAACAGTTGCGGCTACTGGGGGTATTGGTGTTACTATTGGTATTATTGTAGGAGGACTGTGTGGAAGTGTTGTTCCAGGACCTGGTACCATAATTGGTGCTACCATCGGAGGTTTTATTGGTGGTGGAATTGGTACAGCTGTGGGAGGAGTGGGTGGTGGAATAGCTGCTGCAACTATTCCAATCGTAAAAGAAAAATTATTAGAGCGTTCCTTTTCTTATAATAAACAATCGAAACCGAATACAATTGATGAGATAGAACTTGAGGAAGACACAACATATCACAATTGAGTACTATAAACACACATTATACACCTCCAGCACTGATTTTACAGCTCCATGCAGCTCACGACTTTTACATTAATTTGTTTTATTAGACTTTATAATTATATGAAATGTAATTACTTATGATTAATGTTACTTTTATGGATCAATGGGTATTTTGGTGTGAATCTCTACTATAGATATTTATATAATAATGGTTATAATTATAATTATAATTATAACCAAAATTATAATATTATTATTTGCTGTTATTCAGAGTTATGCATGGTCTGCACTAACTGTTATCAAATAGTTAGTCCACAGCACGTTTGTAATATTATTAACATGCTGACATTGTAAACTGTAGCATTTTATTGTATAATACCTTGACTATCTGTTGTGTAACCCTTCACCAACAGATTGTTATAGTTTGTGTAGGACGAGCATTTGAATTATCATTGTGATTGTTGAATCACTATAATTTTAGGGTGCTATCTACTTATATTACATGTCAAAGATTTAGTATAATTTATACTAAAGTACATGTAATTGTATCTGGCCATCAAAAGGCTTTGTAAACCCGCAAACACATAATTTATACCTTCCAATCAGTACTTGGTGCACATAATGTCGTAGTAACATCATGCATGTAGCCACAACATCCTCTATGATGATTGACAAAATAAATTAAAACTCATTGTATTCCTTGCCACTGTACTAACCAATAAATTAGTTATTTTAATTTTATTTCTGCAGTAATAATACATGCAAGCACAAATATTACACATAACTATCTATATACACTAACTATTTAGTTACTGTAAGATATCAATAATTATATTCGTTATCATAATCAAAAGATTCTCTGTCTGTTAATAGTTGTCTCTCTGTGTACTCCTCAATGATAGCCTGTTGATCGATTTCAGATGATTCCTCTCTCTGACGATACTTATACCAACGAGATATGATGATGAATATAATCAACGAAACAACAGCTAAACAAGTCTTCAGTACAGTTAGCCAGTAATGAAAATCTTCAGAATAAAGTATATGTTGAGAAGGAATTTGAAGCAGTACAGAAACTGATTGATAAGCATACCACAGTCCAATGAGTAGACCTTGCATACTACGTGGACCCTGAGACAAGATGAATTGAACAGCAAAGAGGGATATTAATATGAGTGACAATCCATTAAGAATCTGTGATATAATAATAACTGAAAGAATATATTTGTGAGGACTGTTGTTATAATCAGTATCACTGTATATTTTACTGAACTTGTAAAGCGATACATCAACAGCCGTCATTAAACCTAATGACATCACAATTAGTAGAATACCTGTTCCCATTTTCTTTACAATACTGATCCTGTATGTGTATTGATTAAAACATGGTCTTATAATCAACATGTGTACTGGAATCAGTAGAACAGGTAAAATATATTGGTTGTTTACCAAATAGAGAATGTAATAATCATCAAAATCATAGAAGGTAAATGCTTCAAGAGACCATAAAGTATTTGGTAGCAATAAGAATCCAAACAGAGATGTCAGTACTAACAAGATTCTACCAAATGTCTTAACATCCTCTACTTCTTCAGTAGTAAATGGTCCTCCATACCTGTTCTTAGCTAGATCAAGTCTGGAAGGTACTTCTCCATAAGTGAAGGCACTACGAAACACAGGTTGACTATGATGTCTTGCATAGCTCAGAACTTTGAATATGTGTTTAACAGGATTGACATGACTAACTGGTTCTGTAGTGAGGTTCCTATGACAACCACAACAACAACAGAAGAGTGTAATACAAATTAAAATGAATGAAAGGCCGCCTAATAAAACAAGACCTAACATATTTAATAACGAAAAAGAGAAAAATAGAGCACTAGTATTGAAATGCATTGACCAGAAGTACCAGTTCACAAACTTGTCATTAGAAGCAAATTGTAACTGATCTGTTCCAAACTGTATAGTATTTGATTCAAGTAATCCTAATCCAAACTGATATATTACTAGACCAAAACAACTAATAGTAATACAAAGCTGTGAATTAAACCCACTAAAGAAAAGATCCACTGTTGCTGGAGGTACAGTGATAACTAAACCAATCAATAAGAGGATGGTACCACCAATCATGATTTGATGTCGAGAGAAGTATAATTCCCCCCAAAAGCTAGCAACAGGATATAAAAAGAAAACAATTGCTTGAACTACTGACACAGCAATGAAATAATATATGAGGTGAAAACCGTTGTTAGCTAACATTTGAAAAAGCAACTAAATTCCAAAGCCATGTATTAACACACTCCATGTTAAGAGAAGTAGTATTCCTTTTGAACAGACACATCCTGCACAATAAGATCTACAACAATCTCTTGACTCTCTTCTGTTTAATAAAGACTGGTTCTCTCCTATCTCCATAATGACATGGACAAGTAAATGTGGTATTTCACATGCAGATGTGCAACCAATGATAACATTAGACTATTAGATTTCAAGAAACCTAATAAAATAGAATACACACAACTAGTATAAGGTTACTAATTGTTACTTCAATACAGACTGGTTCTCTCCTATCTCTCCATTATGAGAAGTACATATGCTATTTTACATGCAGCTGTGTAACGATAACATTTATTTTAGGAAACTTATTTAATAAAAGGCCCATAACTGGTAAGGTTACTAATTATTAATAATTAACTAAATATGTTATTACCCTCACTGCAAAGTGTAGTCTGGCAAACCAGCCTCTCTTCTTTTTGACAATCAATTGTCGAACAGGAAAGAGGCAGGCCCTTCATCGTGCCAGACCATGCAAAGTGTAGGTGGTAATCATTTAGTAAATCTGTGTGTATTGCCGAATGTTCTTGAAACTAAGAAAGTCGGGATCTTGGACGAGATATTTGCAAATGCCAAATTATACAAGGAACAAAAATAACAATTTGCTTTTGTAAAACCATTTCGTTATAAAGTTATAACAATTTGTAAGTTGCTGTTTCCCAACTTTGAGAAGTGTCTGGGGATAAATGCACACACAACAAACCAAACAATAGAGATAGTGGTCTCTATAACATCAAGCACTGACTTCAAGTATTCCTGCTATGAAAGTCACTTCTAGTTTAAGAACATTATATAGTCTAGTGTGTTTTTTTTTAATTTTTTGTAATAAAGACTGGTTCTCTATTATGGTGCTATTTCACTATGCAGCTATGTAACCAGATTATTGGAAGCTTATTCAGTTACACTAATAAACACCCACACACTGCAAAAACAAAATAGTTAAAATAACTAATTTAGTGGTTAGTACCGTTGCAAGGATTTAACAATTAGTTGGTTGTTCAGAATACATACATCTTATACCACAGATACTTTGTACTAATTATATTCAATTATAGTTGAATCACTATAATTTTAGTGTGTTGTCTATTTATATTTCATGTCAAAGATTTAGTATAATTTATACTAAAGTACATGTAATTGTATCTGGCCATCAAAAGGCTTTGTAAACCCGCAAACACATAATTTAATTTATACCTTCCAATCAGTACTTGGTGAACATGATGTCGTAGTAACATCATGCATGTAGCCACAACATCCTCTATGACAATTGACAAAATAAATTAAAACTCATTCTATTCCTTGCCACTGTACTAACCAATAAATTAGTTATTTTAATTTTATTTCTGCAGTAATAATACATGCAAGCACAAATATTACACCTAACTATCTATATACACTAACTATTTAGTTACTGTAAGATATCAATAATCATTCAAGTAATTATATTTATTATCATAATCAAAAGATTCTTTGTCTGTTTTTAGTTGCCCTCCGTGTCCTCATCAATGATAGCCTGTCGATTGATTTCAGATGATTCCTCTCTCTGACGATACTTATACCAACGAGATATGATGATGAATACAATCAACAAGACAACAGCTAAACTAGTCTTTAGTGTTAGCCAGTAATGATAATATTCATACCAATGTAAATGTTGAGAAAGAATCAGAAGCAGTACAGAAGCTGATTGACACAGTCCAATGAATAGACTTTGCATACTACGTGGACTCTGGGCCAAGATGAATTCAACAGCAGAGAGGGATATTAATATGAGTGACAATCCATTAAGAATCTTTGATATAATAATAACTGAAAGAATATACTTGTGAGGACTGTCGTTATAATCAGTATCGTTGTATATTTTACTGAACTCGTAAAGTGATACATCAACAGCCGTCATTAAACCTAATGACATCACAATTAGTAGAATACCTGTTCCCATTTTCTTTACAATACTGATCCTGTATGTGTATCGATTAAAACATGGTCTTATAATCAACATGTGTACTGGAATCAGTAGAACAGGTAAAATATTTAGGATGTCTACTTGATCGGAATAATCTATATTCTCTTCTGAGTTGTCATGAAACAAGTAAGCTTCAAAAGACCATAAAGTAATTAGTAGCAATAATAATCCAAACAGAGATGTCAGTACTAACAAGATTCTACCAAATGTCTTAACATCCTCTATTTCTTCAGTAGTAAATGGTCTACCATACCTGTTCTTAGCTAGATCCAGTCTGGAAGGTACTTCTCCATAAGTGAAGGCACTACGAAACACAGGTTGACTATGATGTCTTGCATAGTTCAAAACTTTGAATATGTGTTTAACAGGATTGACATGACTAACTGGTTCTGTAGTGAGGTTCCTATGACAACCACAACAACAACAGAAGAGTGTAATACAAATTAAAATGAATGAAAGGCCGCCTAATAAAACAAGACCTAACATATTTAATAACGAAAAACAAAAAAATAAAGCACTAGTATTGAAATGCATTGACCAGAAGTACCAGTTCATAAACTTGTCATTAGAAACAAATTGTAACTGATCTGTTCCAAACTGTATAGTATTTGATTCAAGTAATCCTAATCCAAACTGATATATTACTAGACCAAAACAACTAATAGTAATACAAAGCTGTGAATTAAACCCACTAAAGAAAAGTTCCACTGTTGCTGGAGGTACAGTGATAACTAAACCAATCAATAAAAGGATGGTACTAGCGATCATGATTTGTTGTCGAGAGAAGTATAATTCCCCCCAGAGGCCAGCAACAGGATATAAAAAGAAAACAATTGCTTGAACTACTGACACAGTAATGAAATAATATATGAGGTGAAAACTGTTGTTAGCAAATATTTGAAAAAGCAAGTAAATTCCAACACTATGTATTAACACACTCCATGTTAAGAGAAGTAGTATTCCTTTTGAACAGACACATCCTACACAATAAGATGTACAACAATCTCTTGACTCTCTTCTGTTTAATAAAGACTGGTTCTCTCCTGTCTCCATTATGCCATGAACAAGTAAATGTGCTATTTTACATGCAGCTGTGTAACCATAACATTAGATTATTAGATTTTAGGAAACCTATTCAGTTATAATAAAAGAACCATAACTAGTAAGGTTACTAATTAATAATTAACTAATAATGTTATTACCCTCACTGCAAAGTATAGTCTGGCAATTCAGCTTCTCTTCTTTTTGACAATCAATTGTTGAAAAGGGGAGAGGCAGGCCCTTCATCGTGCCAGACCATGCAAAGTGCAGGTGGTAATTATTTTGTAAATCTGTGTGTATTGGTAAATGTTCTTGAAACTAAGAAAGTCGGGATCTTGGACGAGATATTTGCAAATGCCAAATTATACAAGGAACAAAAATAACAATTTGCTTTTTGTAAAACCATTTCGTTATAAAGTTATAACAATATGTAAGTTGCTGTTTCCCAACTTTGAGAAGTGTCTGGGGATAAATGCACACATAACAAACCAAACAATACAGATAGTGGTCTCTATAACATTGAGCACTGGCTCCAAGTATTCCTACACTTTCCATTTTAAGTACATTATATAATGTAGTCTAGTATATGTTTTATTTATAATGATACTCACTAGCTAATATCAGGGGCCCATACTAGTAGCTAAGATTAAGAGTATCGAATAAATAATGATTAGATGAATTTTTTGTGATAGTTAAAGATTAATCATTATTTTTATAATTATGTGCATATTAAACCAATACATAAACTTGTGTAGTAACGATTACATGTAATACATGCTAGTACATATATTACACTTAACTATCTACAAACACTAATTACTGGACAGTATGATATGAATAATTTCTCAAGTAATTATATTCATTATCATAATCAAAAGATTCTCTGTCTGTTATTAGTTGTCTCTCTATGTACTCCTCAATGATAGCCTGTCGATTGATTTCAGTAGAACAGGTAAAATAGATTGGATGTTTACCAAATAGAGAATGTAATAATAATCATCAAAATCATAGAAGATAAATGCTTCAAGAGACCATAAAGTATTTGGTAGCAATAAGAATCCAAACAGAGATGTCAGTACTAACAAGATTCTACCAAATGTCTTAACATCCTCTACTTCTTCAGTAGTAAATGGTCCTCCATACTTGTTCTTAGCTAGATCAAGTCTGGAAAGTACTTCTCCATAAGTGAAGGCACTACGAAACACAGGTTGACTATGATGTCTTGCATAGCTCAGAACTTTGAATATGTGTTTAACAGGATTGACATGACTAACTGGTTCTGTAGTGAGGTTCCTATGACAACCACAACAACAACAGAAGAGTGTAATATAAATTAAAATAAATGAAAGACCACCTAAAATAGCAATACCGAATGGACTTAATAACAAAAAAGAAAAAGATACAACAAGTAGAACTTTAATGAAGTATATTGACCAGAAGTACCAGTTCACAAACACACTCAACTTTTCATTAGAAACAAATTGTAACTGATCTGTTCCAAACTGTATAGTATTTGATTCGAATAATCCTAATCCAAACTGATATATTACTATACCAACACAAAGAGCAGCAAGCAACAAGTAATCTTTTGATTTCGAAAATGTTACTGAAAACAACTGCTTGACTTACTGAAACACGAAGGAAATAATATTGAAAGTAGAAATGAAACGAAATAAATAATGATTCTAAGAATTGAAAAATCAAGTAATATCCAAAGCTATGTATTAACACACTCCATGTTAAGAGAAGTAGTATTCCTTTTGAACAGACACATCCTACACAACAAGATCTACATACAACACCTGATACAACAACCTCTTGATTCTCTCCTGTTTAATAAAGACTGGTTCTCTCCTGTCTCCATTATGACAAACACCCACAAGTAGTAATTATTAAAAAACATTTTTTTAAAAATTAAAGATGTAGAGACCTCAAAACCCAAAAAGCATGTGAACAAGGTTGGGAGGCTAACATAGGACCCAAAATTAAACAAACCACTTCCATATAACCCTACATAAGTACTTCTCCACTATACTTCAATAATGTACTCTCACTGCAAAGTATTGTCTGCCTCTCTCCTTTTTGACCATTGATTGTTGAAAATGTGAGAGGCTGGTTCACTGTGCCAGACTATGCAAAATGTAGCCTGTGGTAATCATTTTGTAAATCTGTAAATGTTCTGGCAATGAACTAAGAAAGTCGGGATATCGGATGAGCTATTTACAAATGACAAGAAACAAAAGAACAATCGTCTTTTTGTAAAACCATTCGGTTATAAAGTTATGACAATTTGTATAACTCGTTTCCCAACTTTGAGAAGATGTCTGGGGATAAATTTATATATACTCAGTAAATTGAAACTTTTGACTACACAAATTCAAACATAAAGATATTAAACAAATCTCTTACATTGTCAGCAATATATCCAAGATTTGGAGAATCGAGTTTTAAAGAATGACACCAAGGAAATGGAAACTGAGATGGAAGATAATGACACAAGTTAGTTCACTTGGAAAGTGTAATTTGAATATTTAATTATCAGTTGTGCAGGTAAAATGTTAGAAATCCAAAGCAATGCTGAGAACCAACCAGATATACAATGTTTACTTGATGAAGGTATTAAAACATACGTTCCCAATATTATCAACACATTGAATAAATCAATACAGTGTCAGAGTTGACGGAGCAGTTATTGGTAACGCGCAAAAAGAATTTATTCATGATGCAGCAGCTTTTCAAATCACAAGGTATTGATTATAATTATTTTTTTGTTGTGAACAGTTTGTTTAGCTATAATAATTATTGTGATTATTATGGTCTAATGTTTCCAAGCTTGACCTTGACCCTTTTGTCATTCCCTCACATAAAAATATATACTGAGGAAGTGATCAAGCTCACTAGCTGTAGATTGAAAATTAACAAAGTCATATTTCAAGGATGATTACTGACCCCAGATGGTTTAATGTGTTAAACACACAGACACATTTGAGGGTACTACACAAGCCTCCAAAACACAATTTTCAGAGATGGAAACATTGTTGAAAGAAAACACAGGTTTGAACAAGTGTGTATAGAGAAAAAAACATCCCTATGATTGCTTTACAAATTTAAGTGAAGATATGACTGCTTTGTGGTGTGCAGAATTCAGTAATCATGGCTGACTTTATCAAGCATGAAAGACAACAGCTTATTATAGTTATTATTTTGATTATCTACTCTCCTGACCTTTCAAAGGACCTTGTAGAACTTTAGGAATATATTTCAGGCAGAATAGCTAGCTATTAGTTACAGTTTCTACGTAAGCTCAACAGCTTTCTTTCTGCTGGTGTGTAGAGCTTGATCGCGCGTTCTTTTACGCGCCACGCCCATTAATTGACCGAGCCCCCGGGAATGACGCAACTTTTTTAACTACGTATACAACGCATAGTCGCGCAAGTGACACAAACATAATATTATAATTATATATATATATATATATATATATATATATACATTAAACCCCGTGGAAAGCAATTATAGGGATGGCCCTACGGGCCATAATAAAATCTAAAAAGAAAATTGTTACATTAACACATTTATTGGCTAATACAGTTGCAAAATAATGTAACTTTAGTTAATTGGTTCTACATGATAAATGGGGATGCCAAAACTATACTCTGTAATCAGTTAATCAGTTATTGAAGCATTGGCTATAAAATATAGTGTAGATTATCTAATTTTAGACTCCATTGCCATGGTACCTACATATAGTCTACATAGGTACATACATAATAATTATACATACATACAATTAGCATATACTTGGACATGTGGCTGCAATACCAAACTATAAAACCAACAAATAAGCCACTATCTGATGAGAGGTGGAAGCTTGCGTGGGATAGTGTTCATTTTGGATTGTACTGTCAAAATAGGGGGGAGTTGATGCTTACACAAAGGTGTGCTTACCTATCTACAACCTGTATGATATGCAAATACAACTGTATCACAAATTCCTTGCAACTATACTAACCAATAAATTAGTTATTTTAACAATTCTTTAAACTTAAGAGTGCATAATTATGGTATTTATAATAATATTATATATTAATAAGGGTGCGTGTTCAACCTTTATACTCCACATGCAGAACTGTTAGCTACAAAGGAAGAACTGGAAATGAAGCTGTTGTTTACAGAAAAGAATTTGGAAAATCGAATTGAGAAATTGAAGACTGAAACAGGTAATTCAAACTAGATTTGAAGTATGATTATGTTATTATTATTTCACCATTAGACGAAGTAAGACAGAAACTCATGAAACAAATGAATCAAATGGAAGAGCAAATGGAGAAATATAAGTCTGACACAGGTACATACAGCGTGTCATGTTTGATATTTCTCTGGTCAGTATAATTTATTGTCATAAACAATAATATATATGTCATTGGCTGGCGAGAGGGGTAACAAAATAGTGTAGTGTCAATCTAAAATATGTCAAAGCACCTCAGTATATGGTATAATATACGTATACATGAAAATTATATAGTAATGTAAGAAAGCCAAAAAGAAAGGCAAAAATTATAATAAAAAAAAAACATTATGCTAATACTGAGAATTGTGTAATTGATAACTGATGTCATGATATTCTATTGCTTGCCACATGAATTTATAATTATACATAAAGCAAAATGGTATAACTAATGTTTTCTTCTTACAAGATAAAGCTAAAGAAATGTTGAGGAAACAAGAATACATTTCTAAACAAAGAGAAAAGGAAATTGAGCAAATGAAGAAACAAAAATAATGGTGAGATTTTGGATTATTACTATGTACTTTTTAAAAAGTATTATTAATTATACGGATAATGTAGTATATGACTTTTTTTGTGAATACAGTTGATCAGTCTAATGAAATCATTATATTGAAAGCAAACCAGACTAAACTCCTTGACAGACTATCAGGTTTGAATTATTGTGTAAAGAAAATAATGCCACCAAAGAATTCTTCACTGTAAAAATAGAATTGTTAAATACAGTTGCAAGGATTTAACAATTAGTTGGTTGTTCAGGATACATACATGTAACATCATAGCTACTTTGGTCTAATTATATTAAAATGTGTAAAATATATATGTACCTATTATAATCAATTATCATGCCTAATATCTCATACTAGATGCACAAAGAAGGTTTGGCAACCTAAAATGGCTCAATTAAAATAAATATTCTGTTTTGTACATCTAATAGACAGCATAAGGATATTGAGATTACAATTATTCGATTATAATTACAGTATATCCATAACAAACTACATGACCAATTAAATTACAATTTAAAATACTCCTTGCAACTGTACTAACCAATAGATTTGTTATTTTAACAATTTATTTTTGTAGTGTTGATGACTAAATATAGGTGTTAAGGACATAATTAGAAAATGTAAAGACAGCTATAAGATTAGAATCTAATAAGCTCTATCAATTGAGATCCTGATGAGCTTGGGTGAAGGAGAGCAGTGTATAGATAAAAGTGGAGCAGCTATAACACTACTCCCATATCCATATCTTTTCATACTTACATGCATGTGCAATTGGCTTAGCCACACCGGTACCATGGACATATAGAGAGTCAGTGAGAGAGAGAGAGAATGTGTGTAGGCAGCTCAGGATGAGTTACATTATACTGTCTCACTAATCACATTTATCTACATATTAAATTGTTATTAATTATTGTCACAGATACACTGAAAGATCTTAATGATGCAAAAATGGATGTTTCCAAACTACAGGAACAGAAAACCACTGAAGGTAATAATTCATATTTTCCATTTTGGACTGTCAAAACTCATTACGACTATAGTCTCATTCCCAGTTGCACCCACTATGTGAAGAAGAGCAATTTATTGGTTGTGCTGACTCAGTATGTCATGTGATTATTTAATGCAGCATACATGATCATTTTAAATTGTGTGCTGCCATTGCCTGCCATCTGTGAAATATCAAAGACTGGTTCTTTCCCATTCTCACTGCCAGTCACTTGATATCAATAACAATGGTAGACTCGCTGCCAGACACTGGTATAACATAGGCTCTTTTCTGAGTTGGTAAAGTCATCAATTTGATTGGTGTGGATGATTCCCTCCATGCTGAATCAGCACAAGCAAGCAATTGCTAGAAAGTCCTCTCCATGTAGTGGGTGTGGCTGGGGACAAGACTACATCATGACAGCATCAATACTTTATTCATCACTGTAAATGCATATAGAGTCCAAACTTTACAGCTTGTGAAATGGCCTCTGAGACATCATTAATCAATAACTGAAAGGTTTGGCTTAGCAAGGGAAAGATTTCTGTGGGATTCCTTTTTCCCTGCCAGTATAAAACCTATAGCATATTGAATGGCATAATTATTCATTCTTTAAATTAGAGACATCTCACATAGTAAGTGACCTTCATTCTGATTTGGAGACTAAAAAGATTTATATTGCTGAGCTTGAACAACGATTGCAAGAGTTTAATCTTCCATCTGAAGGTACTTTACATTATATGGTGCACGTGATGTTTTTAATATATAATCTATATGAAGCACATGTTTTATTGTCATTGTTGTTGTTACAGATGGAAGTATGAACGAGAGAGCTTTGCAGAAGACTGTATCAGTTCTTATTCAACAAAAGCAAGGTATATAGTGGAAGAGTAACTCTTTAATCAATAGTTTGTTACTATTAATTTTACAGACCTAGAAAAAGATCTTGAATCTAGTAGAAAGAAGACTGAAGACTTTCAGGATTTTCTCAGTAAAACAAAAGAGAAATACATAGAGAAAATTGATATTCAGAAAGAGTTAACTGGTAATGACACATTTTGTATCTCTATAGTAAATATACAGCTAAAATGAATTAGGTTTCTCTATTACTGTATCAAAATTAATGCTAGTAAGTGTACATTGTTTTTGTTTATTATCTATATATATATAATAGATGTACTTGCTGAAAAAGAAAACCTGGAAAAGCAATTATTGTCAGTTGAAAAGTCAATGAATGCTCTCATTAAGAAGCTCAGAACAGGTTATTAAATTTTTAAAGTGTCTTTTGATTACCATACCAATACTATTAGATGAATGGGATCAATTGATGAAAAAAATGGAATTTGATGAAAAGAGAGAAATTGATGAATATAAACCTGATGCAGGTAAAACCAAGAAAAAATAATTATGCAATAGTCCTTCCTATAACAATTGTTACTACTAGATACAAATGCTGTATATTAATATCCTATTATGATTTGCAGAAACATTTTGGATTCCGACAGCATATGAAGACACAAATGTGACCTACCAACCACCAGTTGACATGAAAATGAAGATGTACAAACGTTTTAGAGATGAAAATAAAAATTGGTACAGCCCGTCGTTTTATACTCATGATGGTGGTTATAAGATGTGTATCAGAGTGCGACCACATGGTCAGCATGAGGGAGAAGGCCAATATGTATCACTTTATGTTCATCTAATGAACAGGGTGCTGTTAAAATCCAACTCCTTAATCAAGAAGCGAATCACCATCATTATACTAGGATCTTCACTTTCGATAAAGAGATTACAGATTCCAATGCCACAAAAAAGGTTCTGAGTGGAACTCCCATTCAATCTGGTATCGCTAGTGATGTGGGACATGGTTCATCTCGTTTCATACACCACAAAGATCTCAAGTACAATAATGTCGACGACACAGAGTATCTCAAGGATGATACCATCTTAATACGAGTTTCTGAAGTTGCCATTTATTTTTCCAGTATTATAACTAAAACACCTGAGTGGTACTCCCAGCAGAAAGATGAACCAGTTGCTACTTTAAAGCTTTCTGAGTTCAGTAAGCACAGAAAGGTTGAAGACGAGTGGCATAGTAAGTCTTTTTATTCACATGAAAAGGGTTACACATTTATGTTGATTGTCTATGCAAACGGAAAGGAAGATAAAGAAGGGAAGAGTGTGTCTGTGTATGTACATCTCAAACAAGGAGAACATGATGATAAACTCATTTTCCCATTTCGTGGTGAGGTTTGTGTGCAGCTTCTAAACCAGTTAGACGATACAAGTCATGTTCAAAAGATCATCCCCTTTTCTAAAGAAACAGATGAGGATGGGACAACTGGAGGTCGTGTTGTGGGTACCAAGCGTTATAGCGAGGATGGACTTGGATTTCGTAACTTCATACCTCATGAATATTTGGCATATAATAAAAATCGAAACACACAATAATTAGATGAAGATGATGATACGCTGCTTTTTCAAATTCCCTGGATCAAAGTTAATTCTATGTGAACTGTAAAACAAACTATAATATATACGTACATGTATATTAATTAAAGTGAAGTTAATAGAAATTTAATATTGTATTGCAAGAAGGGCCTAGCAAGTGCTGTTTATGTATGTTATAACACACCTATGAGTGCTATATATATCAGATTTATCATCACTGAGCCCAAGCACAAGGCGATTATAAATCTGTTATTATAATTCTATAGCAGCACATATTGTAGCAAATAATATTTCTGAAAAGGCTGATCTACTGTATATAGCTGTGTGTAGCTTCTCCTAATGTTTTGTCTTGAGCAGGTTACCATGGACTCATGGATGGAGGGCAGGTTTTATATCTGATTTATAAAACTTGCAGTAGTTTTGTTGTATACTAGAATAATTATAATTCTCGAAATCTCTAATTTTAATTATTCATTTTAAGTGCATACATGAGTTGCCAGGATGGAAGAACACGTTTTATTAATTAGGAATCTTTTTGTGTTAACATGCTGACCTTGTATTGTACCACATACCTACATGTAGGTATTTTCTAACGCAATTGCATACACACATGTAGGTATTTTCTAACGCAATTGCGTACACACATGTAGGTATTTTCTAACGCAATTGCATACACACATGTAGATATTTTCAAATGCAATTGCATACACACATGTAGGTATTTTCTAACGCAATTGCATACACACATGTAGGTATTTTCTAACGCAATTGCATACACACATGTAGGTATTTTCTAACGCAATTGCATACACACATGTAGGTATTTTCTAACACAATTGCATACATGTAGGTATTTTCTACGCAATTGCAAGTACAAGCTACCTTTATAACTCTAGATCTACTATATATTATTGTGTATTATAGATCAAAATTGTACAACAGTATAATTGTATATAATTATGTTCAAACCATAGTACATGTAGGTGTATAATTATAATCAATATACCACCTGCTGTGGAGGAAGTTTATTAGCCTTTAGAATTATACAACATAATTATTAACTAACCAAACAGCTGTCATGATAGTACAGTATAATAATTAAGGTTAACATATCAACTGAACAAGAGATAAATTATTACAAAACAAAATTTAATGTCTGTATTACAGTTCTGACTTCCTGTCTGCTGCCATAACTAACGTTTGCAATGAGATAATGATCATGTGTATAATTTATAATGGTACATAATCAGTGAGTTTAAGGACATTTTTTCTGTACAATTGTTCTTCCTGTTTCTTCATATTCTTGTTTAGATATCCACATTTGTTGGAAAGTGCCCTGTTCGAAAAAAAAAAATGCTATTGAATACAAATTGCAATCATTGATTATCAAAAACTTGGAAATGAAGGAAGGAAATAATTATAATACATGTAATTATAATCAATAGTATACATATACATGTTAGGGCTGGGAAGAATATAACAAACCTTTAACCTTCATTAGTTTAATGCTTCCATTCAAAGCTTTTCTGCCACGTACACATCAATGTTTAATATGTATTTCACACTTCTAAAATCTAAACTTATAGTTAATTTTGAGGGATGTTCCGGAGGCTGTTGTTTGGCTGTTTTCTTAGCCTAACAATATTGATGAAAACAGTGACAGGAACAAGAATAGTACTAGTGAAGCACAAACATATGAGTTCAAGCATTTAACAATGGTAATAATATGTGTAAACGTTTGAACCTTAGTAAAGGCAGTTTCCAGCATTCTAGTACATGATGTACTTTTATAAATTATTTATGCTGGCAAAAAACAAAACATGTGTATGAACATATTGTTAACAAAATGTTTGTTTTTTAATTATTTTTGTAAGGGAAGCCACAAAATTCTGTGTACTAAATGTCATTGGTGTCCAGTAGAAAATATGCAAATAACTTGATAATAATTATTTCCCCTCCAAATATAGTACAGTATATGTCAATAAAATGTCACCATACAGTAACAGTAATTACCTTAGTTCTACTGTCAGTATAGTATAGTAATTACTGTCTCACTACTGTGGTGTTCAATTGACATGTACAGCAATTACTGTTAAAACTACTGTTGAACTACTGTAGTGTGGAAATGAAACTACTGAGTAATTACTCTACTGTATGGTGACTTTTTATTGACATATACTGTAGTTGTGGTTTTTGAAAAATCAACTCATCACATATTATAGCATTACTTACTAATGATGCTAATATAGATCCTCCAATAAATGAACTGAATCTTCTCTCACTAGTAGTGACATTCTGTACCATTTTTACACGAACACTCTAATAAAAAAACAATATTAAAGTATCCTTGTGATAGTTTTGAATACTTAATTGTTGTGAAGGAAATGAATACATACATGTATATATACATTGTATACAAAACATCATTTCTCATTAGATGATAATAATGATATCAAATGTATACATGTACACATGTATGTACATGTATGTACTAAGTTTAGCAATTTTAGCAACTAACACAATAATCACTAAAATTAGCACAATTAACATTAATTTTAGTGATCATTAGGCATAATATAAGGGATGGCTCACAAATTCGCTAAAATAAATGCACGTTATAAATTTGAGCATTTAAAAATTGCTAAATTTAATGGATGCAATATTAATAGTATGCTTAAGGTATATACATGTACTTGTACTTAGAGAATATACTTACAGGAGGTGTCTTTGTAGTGAGCTCTTTATTAAGTCTGTCGGAGAATCCACTAATCAGAGAATTACCACCTACTGTAACCACACTACCATACAATGCCTAATAATGAACAAGAGAGTAATTACACAAATTATTATTTATTAATCAAGGGAACGAAATTATGTGCATACGTATAATTCCATATATATATATATAATATTTAGGGTTGCAGTATAGGGATCTGAATTGGTGCCTATATTGAGGATATAGGAAGAGTATCGGTATAGGCAGCTGCATTACTTATACATTGCCTATACAATATTTTTCAGGCTTTGCAGATTACATGACATTATTGTCAAACTGCACAAGTATAATTTGAAGATGTGTGCAACCAAGGCTGAATATGCCTGTAACTACATGTACAATGTACTTTGGGCTGAATGTATAAACGAACAATCGAATAATTAACACTGTACTAAACAGTTGTAAACTAGATAAATACAACTATATATTTCACACAGACAATATCGGATTGAATCTGCATATACTGCATATACTGCATATACATGTACATGAAGGCAATTTGGATTATGCATATAGGCATATAGGCAAATTGCTGTATAGGTGGAACACTAATAATATAAAGAACAGAAATTAAGAATATGAATTGAATTGAAAATGCATAATACAATGTATGTACATTTATGCCTTCATGTCGATGAAATTGAAAATACATTATTAACTTATGTACATGTACATAATGTACATGTACATGTACATGTTTGTATAGAATTACAAATGTGTAATTGTACAGTGGAATAGAGGTATATAATAAGGCTACTTGAATATAATTATTGTGACATTCCTTACTTGTCTAATGTCCACATCACAAACTGATGCTGAATGTATTACTATATTAGGTATTGATAACAGATTACCTCCACTAAGACCCTGTGTGATAAAAATATCATAAATCAACAGCATCTAAATTATTAATGAGACAACGTTATACATACAGTACCCCTCAATAAAAAGTTCCCATAAAGTAAACGTACATGTACATGTAGTACGCCTGATATACGCTGCGTATAACGCTCCGTATCGTAGTAAACTACTGTGCGCTTACGTGGAATGTTAACGCGTTACGTAACGTAGATTAATTATTAACCCTTTCACGTTTTAATTATAATTATTGTACAATGTAGAATGTTGCAGATTCGCATTGTAGATACCATATTCATTGGAAACTGAGATGCACACACTATGAAGACATTTATTTCTTTTAAAGTAGTCGAGTTACAGGCCAAACGAGAGAGATAAAGACGCTAAGTATGGGCGTCGCCATTGACTACTACACTTTCAAACACTCGCCTTGCTGCTTTCCTACAGCTAACAAAGCATCTTTTTGGTATCTATGGCTTTCTTAAAAGGTGTTCTGTCTAACTACATGTACGTGAGTTAAAAGTCACTGTTGTTTAAAATATAGACGTTATACAGGCTAGTAAAGAAGTGGGCGTTGCCCGTGTGACTACTATACTTTCAAGTGCTCGCCTGCTTGGTCTCTTCCTGCTGATTAATAATTAATTAGTACACACAGCAACGTAGTACGGATTGTAGTGCGCTCATCAGACAGTAGTACACTCTATAGTACACACAATATACTCTCCGTACTATGCTACGTACAGTAGTGTAGTACTTACAAATGTAAGTAGTACCTTTACTCTACGGGAACTTTTTATTGAGGGCTGCTGTAATTAGACTCAACTACCATTCCATCTACATGTACATATGTACGTAGCTCTGCATTGAATATTCGTTCTGCTTGGCTATTCGCTCTTTATTTTGGTATTCGAATGTATTTTTAGCATCCAGATATTCGTTTAATGTTTACGCATGAACAAAAATTGAACAAATTATATTATACATGTAATTACAATAAAATGGCCATGGAAGGACAGAGGGATGGATCAATGGATGGGTGGATGAAGTATCCATCCATCCATGCACATGAAAATACAGTAATACATGTACATGTATATGTAAACGTAATGTATTTGAAAAAGGACACTTTCTCACAATATCAGTTTACTTACCTACATGTGTATAAGCACTCGTCATTCTGTACAGGAAGCTTGTGAAATTTGATATCTAAGAAGCTCTAATACTTTCAGCATAACAAATTTCATTGACTTCATGCATAAAAAATGGCAGAATGACGAGTGATTGAAAGTAAGTGTTCTTTTGTGGGAATGTGTCCCTTATTAATTGGTAATAGAGATAAATAGAAGGTTTATTCTAACCTTCACATTTCCAGTGGATGCATCAAAGAGTCCTTCAGTCAATCGAAACTTCTCAATAGTCAAATTCAAATTAAAACCATTAGGAAACTCATACAGTGTGGAGGGAATACTAGTACTAACATCTATTCTATAGGAAGAAAGACATGTTTCATAAATAATGGTCAAATTCAACCATTAGGAAACTTTATAACAAGTGTATATAGAGAAAAAACATCCCTATGATTGCTTTACAAATTTAAGTGAAGATAAAAGTATCCTTATGACTGCTTTATGGTGTCCAGAATTCAGTAATCATGGCTGACTTTATCAAGCATGAAAGACAACAGCTTATTATAGTTATTATTTTGATTATCTACTCTCCTGACCTTTCAAAGGACCTTGTAGAACTTTAGGAATATATTTCAGGCAGAATAGATTGCTATTAGTTACAGTTTCTACGTAAGCTCAACAGCTTTCTTTCTGCTGGTGTGTATATAGAGCTTGATCGCGCGTTCTTTTACGCGCCACGCCCATTAATTGACCGAGCCCCCGGGAATGATGTAACTTCCTTAACTACGTATACAACCCATACTCGCGTAGGTGACACAAACATATATACATGTATATATATGTTATATATAAACATACATCGAACCCGTGGGAAAGCAATCATAGGGATGGCCCTATGGGCCATAAAAATGAAGGCAATTTAAAATATATATGTATGTACTTGGGAATGTATAGGTAAAACAAATACCAAAAAACTTTACTCATTTGCCTTTTCTTCCAAAGTATGCATACATGAAACAAGATATATAGAGAAAAACGTACATGTATCTCTACGATTGCTTTATGGTGTCCAGCATTCACTAATCATGGCTGATTTTATCATGCCTGAAACACAAAAGCCTATTATAGTTGACGCAACTTCCTTAACTGCGTATACAATGCATACTCATATATTATATAATTTATAGTTCGAACCTGTGGGAAAGCAATCATAGGCATGGCCCTATGGCCATAAAAATAGGGTACAGTTCCTTCAAAAAGTAGAATTAAAAAAGTACACTTGCAGACCCTACATTAGGAGTGTCTACATGTAAGTTCAGACTTACTCATCTTGTAAACAAGACGTTGAGACTTGACAAACACAGGTTTGGAAGTCTTGAACTACTTCCTATAAAATATGAGTATCAGGAGTTGGTTTATGTGCATGTGTGTATGTGTGTATATATATATAATGTTAATATACAATTGTACAAATGTACAGTAATTTACATGTACATGTACATGCACGGTGAGTGGAAAGCACATGAACATGAAATTTGAACAAAGCCAGATATGGTCACATGATGTTGCATTACATGTAAATATACATGTACATATGTACATGTACACAAAACTGAGTTGACCTTGACCATGAAATCATGAAATGACGAAGTGACTTCTGGAACTGTCTTCTTAGTAAAATTAGGAGGGGCTCTCTCTTTTACCACTTCCTTACTAGCTATTACATATGTAGGAACAACTTCAACATTCTGTTCATCAAGAAAAGATCTGTAGATGAAAGACAAGGAATCAAATAATAGAGAAGTTGAAACACACACAGTACATGTACATGTATGTACATGATAGGTGAAGTAGTTGTTTTTTCAAGAAGGATGAGCTCTCCCTCTCTCTTACTTAACTAATATACATGTATCTCCAAGGCTTACTTTCAATATATATGTACAAGTGCACTCGTAATTGTGTGCACAAATAATGAAAGTATCTTTCCTCATGTGGAGGTTCTCATACCATACAAACCTTTAGAAGTGTAGACGTTAAAAAATGTTTCAACTATATTGGCCAACAAGGTATCCCAACAGTGATTGAGATGAATGGAGTTGAAATTGGCTATAGATCTGTTTTGAAAATTTAATTATGCTTGTGCATCCATTCGTTAAGTTAGTGTATGAATAATTAATAATTACTATTGATTAAACTAATGTAACATAATACATTCATATGTACGTACTTACTTACATGTATACGTAACATATTTGGAGCTTAATACTTACATGTACATACATGTAGTACGTTTAGAGAATTAAAGTCAGCAGGCATTAGTTTATAATCATATTCATTATGCATGTACATGTAGTCAAATAGTGAGCCTTTAACGTAATATTTAGATTGCAAATTTGAATGCGAGATACATGTAGCCATCGTTTCTCAAAGTGGTTCACGTACATGTACACATACATGAACATGTATATACATGTACATGTATGTTGCAGCACATTATACATGTATTACGGTACAATGCATAAAGTATAGCACACATACACTTTATAGAGCTGTATTGTATGGTGATTTATTGCTGATCATGTGACCTGTGGCCAATCAGAGTGCAGATATTGCGTCACGTGATTGACCATTAAATCACTTATTGCACACTTTTGCGTGCAATAAATAGTTATTGCACACTTTGCTCACCTCTACTAACGAAGCAGCTTCAACAACAGTGGTAGTTCACCAGATCGTCAATAAATCACTTAGAACACACTTGACAGTGCATCGTGTTTCAATGTAGCACTTGGGCGGTCAATAAAGGTCTCGTTTACATAACGCACTCGCCTTCGGCTCGTGCATTATGTAAACTCGACCTTTATTGAGCCGCCCTCGTGCTACATTAAAACACGTAATCACGGTAAAGTGTGTTCTAACTATTACTTCTTACTATGACTAATTACAGTGTATACATGTACAATTATTTCATAATAATTCTTACCTACACTGAGCTGTAATAAAATCTCCAGCAAGTGGCGTTCTGACAGTGGCTGGAATAATGAAAGTACAAAGTATAATCATACATGCATATAATATAGTTTTTTAAAGGGAATAAGGTTAGTTGAACCAGAAAATAAAGGGAGTTTCATGCCAATTTTCTCTACCTACATGTACATGTACATGAAAATGCATGTGCCTAGCATGCTAGCAAAAGGTGTAAATCGTAATTGACAAACAAACACAATAAACAATGGCTCGGAAAATTGATATGTACATGTACATACATGTACATACAATTTATTAATACATGTAAATTATTAAAAATACAAATATTTAGAAATAGCCGCAGAAGATTCAAAACATTAAAAAAAAAATTAAAAGGTGCAATGGCTTAGAAAATTTAGGTATAGCCAACACTCCTACATGTACATGTACTCCTTTTTGTGTTGTGACCACTGACACCACTCCCAATGTCCTTCCTCTTGTTACTCCCACTTATATCTACTCACCACTCATCTGCACCTTGTGTTCCCACTCATCTACATGTATGTACCTTGTGTCTCTACTTCTATCCGTGTTGTGACCACTCCTGATGTGCCTACTTGCCTTCCTCCTGCTACTCCTACTTCTACTCACCATCCATTGTTGCCTATGCCTCCTATTGTTCCTGCTTCTTCTCCTCCTATATTTTTCGATGAGTCATCAGAAGAGAGATAAACTTGTCAGTTGCCGCATTTTATCCTGGTTTTATAAACATGTACATGTATATGAACTTCAGTCAGCTTACAGGAATTGTCAGTCTTAGGAAGGAATACTAAGAGATCTCGGATTACTTCTGAACACAGATCATCAAGTGAATGTTGTATAGTTATTTACTGTTTTCTTCTAATTACATGTATTTCCTTTTTCTATAGAAATCAAACTCACATGCTTTAAAATCTGGAATGGTGGTTGTGGAAGGTTCTGGAGATTTCAAAATCAGGTGGTTAATAGGATCATATACAGGGGTGTGGAAGAAACACATTGAAGGATGAACATGGCAGTTGAGTAAGTGGTGATGAAGGGAATACAGTTATCAAATTCGAAGAGGTTGTCAGGAGATACTGATAAGCAGCTGAAAGTTTTTTACTTGATTTAAATAATTTAAAAAAATTTTTATTAATTTTTTTGACAATACAAATGTTTTATGCCTTTATTAACGATTTTTCAGTTGCTTTAAAGACACTGAAATTCAGTGAGTTGATTACAGGAAATTCATTCGGTGATTCTTGTATACATGTACATGTACGTGCACTGATTCAATGGTTTTTCAATGGATAGTTTCAATGGTTTAATCCAGTGATTTATCACAGAGAAATTCAATGGTCAGAAGTTGTTACATCCACGCATTAATTGAAGTCAATCAAAATGCTTGTATAAACTTTGTTGGTTAACAACTAGATTCATAGTAACCACACGCGCAATAGAAACCACGGCTAATTCAGTAGTATGGCTTCAAAGGACAGATTTGCTATATATTGTAACAAAAGATGATATAACGAAAGCAATTCAAAGCAGAATACCAAAGAAAACCTTGCAGACAACAAAATGGGCATATGGTATTTGGAATTCATGGTGCAAAGTAAGAAATATTTCAGATGAATTAACACAAATGACAGCTAGCAGAATGGATGAGCTATTAGCATAGTTCATAATGGAAGCAAGAAGGCAGGACAGTGAAGTTTATCCACCAAAAACATTGTTCCAAATAATCGCTTCTTTACAACGCCATCTAAGAGAAAATGGTAATAGGTAGATCTAAGTAACTCGATATCTAAGTAACGCCCTCGTATTTTCTCGTGTTCTCGGGCAAATAGGATGCAATAGTGTTGGTTAGAGCACTCTCACGAGGGCTCTAACTATTACTTAATTAAATGAATTAAATAATTAAATGATAGAGCTGTGTACATACATCTCACTGGTCAATTACTCACGTGATCATACCTCCGTTGATATATAAAGAGGTGTACGTCATTTGGAATAACCATGCGTCGTATTGAAAAACTGAAAGTTTGAAACCCATCTCTTTTTCTGAAGATTTTGGTTTTTGGTTAGTTTCTTGTGTGTTATAGTTACTGTATAGAATCCTCAGTTTTCCGATTGTCTTATGCATGCGTATTATAATCTTTCTCTGTCTCTCTCTGTCTCTGTCTCTCTCTCTCTAATCCTTCCTCAGTTCACTCAGCTGTTCTGCCAATATTATATCAAACCAACCTTCCAACCTTTGTGGACCTGTGATTGTGAGTTGTGTATGTTTCATGTTTGTTTGTCTCTTGAAAAAGATCAGGTGTTACTTACTCTCTCTCCTTCCTCCCTCAATAATTAAATAATTGAACCTCCGGATTAGTTTACCTAATGACAAGGGAAAAAACATCCTTTCGTTTTGTATTGTCTCTGCAGTTGGTCCGTGTCTTGTGTGTTGTTGATATTATAGCTGTATGGATTCCTCATTTTTTTTTCCAGTTTTCCAATTCTCTTGTGCCTGCACCACATTTATTCTCTATCTCTCTCCCTCTCTCTGTGTCTCCCTCTCTGTCTCTCTCTGTCTCTCTCTCTCTGTCTCTCTCTCTCTACTCTATACCTAATAACTTCCTCAGTTCACTCGGTTGTTCTGCCTATATTTAATTTTTGGGTTTTAATTTGTTTTCTAATTTTCTTGTATATGCATATCATAGTCTGTTTTACTCTCTTTCTCTCTCTCTCTCTCATGTATAGTCATGGAGGCCAAGAAACCTCGACTAGAGGAACCAGCAGAGGTAAGCATGTTATAAATATTTTAGTTCATAGTAGATTTTAATTGAGTTACTAAGTCAGCTGTAGTTATTTTTGTGGAATATTAGACATTGGTTTGACTCCTATACGTTTGGGGGGGGGGGGGGGGAGAGGAATATTTGTGTAGTCGAGGGGAGAGTAGCTTGACTGGTCATAATCATTTTCTCCATAAAATTGAAATGCAATTCCAAGTGTCCCTAAGCTATAGATAGTTGTGGTGGCAGGTTATGGTTTATAGTTTAGTGATCAAGATTAGGTCTCAAATATCATTAAAACTTTTTTTCCTTATGGAAAGAACTGGATCCATGTGTTATTATTCGACTGTCGAGTCCAAATGTTATCAAACAGTGCCTCCAGCTCCTGCACTCACCAATTCAAATAAGTAAAGTATATGTATTTGTTTGTTATACAGTACACTAGTATTTGAAGATTTTGTAATAAATTTCAAGAAATCAGCATTAGAGTAAGTAGCTTTCACGAATTTTTGTGCCACTATCAGTTCAGGCGTAAAAAAGCAAGCAGAAACTAGTGAACATGTGTACATTTACGTTTGTTGAGGAAATCAAATATTTGACAGTTTTAACAAAATTGGAATGAAAAGAGAAAGTGAATTTAATTCCTAATTGTAATGAACTGAGACATTTAGACTCAATATTGTTAATAATAAAATAATTAACTATTGTATATGTTGTAGTTGTATTATATCTATTGTTGTACATTTTTGTAAGGGCTACTGCCCTCACTATATAAATGAAATCTGATTCTTGTAATGTGCAGTTTTTTGATAGAAAAGCTCATAGTTATTGTGCTATATATCAAATTGTAAAACTCTAGTTGTAAACACAACATTTGGCGACGAGGATTCTGAGCTACAGCATATCATGGCCCTAATCGGAAACATTGGGGAATATATAGAGTCAAGGGAGAGCTGGTCCCAATATATTGAAAGGTTGGAACAGTTTTTTGTTGCCAATAATATTGCCGAGGGGAAGAAAGTGTCTGTTCTTCTATCAACAATTGGAGCTGTAGCTTATCGTACTATTGGAAACTTAGTGGCTCCCGGAAAGCCCGCTGATATAAGTTACTCGCGTCTGGTTGAATTAATGACAGAATACTATAATCCAAAGCCATTGGTTACTGTGCAACGTTTCCGTTTTTATAGTCGTTTCCGTCAGCCAGAGGAGTCCATATCTACATTTGTTGCTGAATTGAGGAACCTAGCAAAAGACTGCGATTTCGGTACAACACTAGAGGACAATTTGCGGGATAGACTGATATGTGGTATTGCTGACCAAATCCTACAAAAAAGATTGTTGTCAGAACAGAACTTGACTTTAAAAAAGGCCTTCGAAATTGCTCAAAGCCACGAATCTGCTGCAAGAAATGTTGTTACATTGCAGGGCTCAGCACAAGTACACAAGCTAAAGGACTCTGGTGCAGATATCCCCTGCTATCGTTGTGGACAAAAAGGTCATTTACAAAACAACTGTAAGTTCAAAGCTGCAACTTGTCATTTTTGTGGTAAAGTTGGTCACATTAAGCCAGCCTGTCGTTCTCGGAAGTCGTTCCGTCATCCTCGTTCATCTACAACTCACAAGTTAACTCCCTCAGCACCTCGATCATCTGAATCATTTGTCCATCGTTCATCAACTCGTTCATCATCGCACTCATCTGATGTAAAGCAAATTGTGGAGGAACCTGATCAGCAAGAGGAGTACACTTTATTTACACTCCCTTCTAGCACTTGTGCCCCTCTATATGCCACAGTGACAGTTGATAACAAACCATTGATCATGGAAGCGGATACAGGGGCGTCGTTTTCTGTGATTTCCAAAGCAACGTATGATCAAATGTTCACTTCACATCAATTGCAGAAGAGTAATATCAAACTCAAGACATATACTGGGGAACTACTACCCATGTATGGTCAATTCACCACTGAAGTTCACTATCACAATCAGGAATTACCTTTAAGGTTCATGGTGGCAGGAAAAAATGGACCAAGTTTACTTGGTCGTGAGTGGCTGCACTCATTACGACTAGACTGGAATACAGTACTTTCTATAAAGGATGGAAGTCTGTCTACAATACTTGAGAAGTATTCAGGTGTTTTTAGTACGGGTCTAGGTACCTTGAAGGGGTTTAAAGCCAAACTATTTGTGGATAGCAATATTAAGCGAATCTTCTGTAAAGCTCGTCCAGTCCCTTATAGTATTCGTGCACAAGTGGAAGCACAGATCGATAAGCTTCTACAACAGAACATCATTGAACCAATCACATTCTCTGACTGGGCTGCTCCAATTGTTCCTGTAATGAAACAGGACAGGTCAATTAGGATCTGTGGTGACTTCAAACTGACAGTCAACAAGGTTTCAAAGCTGGATAGATATCCATTACCCAGAATTGAGGATCTTTTCTCACATCTGTCAGGTGGTACGTCTTTCACCAAGCTCGACCTCAGTCAAGCTTATCAACAAGTGGAACTCGATGAACAATCTAAACAATACACTGTTATTAATACCCATTGTGGCCTCTTCCGTTACAATCGTCTACCATTCGGCATTTCATCGGCTCCTGGGATATTTCAACGCACGATGGAGAGTGTTCTATCTGGGATCCCTAAAGTCATCGTCTACCTTGATGATATACTGGTAACGGGCACCTCTGAAGAGGATCACTTGCACAACTTGCAGATAGTTCTCCAGAAGATAGAAGAAGCTGGGTTACATCTAAAGAAGGACAAGTGTAAGTTCATGGTACCCAGTATTACTTATCTAGGCCATAAAGTTGATGCCCAAGGATTACATCCTTTGCCTGACAAGATTGAAGCTATAGTCAGTGCCCCCCGTCCCAAAACAGTAACGGAACTTAAAGCCTTTCTAGGACTTGTGAACTATTATAGTAAATTCATACCTAATTTGGCCTCAGTTTTGTATCCCCTTTACCAGTTGTTGAATAAAGGAGTGGATTGGTCTTGGAGTATAGAAAGAGAAAAAGCCTTTAAACATGCCAAGACACTTTTGACTTCTAACAATGTATTAATTCATTATGATTCTCAGAAAGCTCTTGTTCTAGCTTGTGATGCATCTGCCTATGGAGTGGGAGTTGTGCTGTCTCACAGATTGTCTGATGGATCTGAACGTCCAATTGGATTTGCATCCCGGGTACTATCTCCGGCCGAACGAAATTATAGTCAGATTGAAAGGGAAAGTCTTGCATGTGTGTTTGGAGTAAAGAAATTCCACTCTTATCTATATGGTCGCAGATTTACTCTAGTTACAGATCACAAGCCACTATTGACCCTACTTCATCAACATCGTGCCATTCCAACAACTGCTTCGAACCGAATCCAACGTTGGGCATTGACTCTGTCCATGTATGAATACTCCATCTCTTTTAAACCCTCTATTGCCCACAGCAATGCTGATGCACTCAGTCGACTTCCTCTTTATAATGTTTCTAGAGAGCCACCGGTACCAACCGAAACTGTGCTCCTTCTACAACAAATATCTGAAAGTCCCATTTCTGCAAATCAAATTCGCAGATGGACCTGTCGAGATCCCCTTCTCTCAAGAGTATTGCATTTCGTACTTTCAGGATGGCCTGAAGAACTTGAACCATCTGAGGCATCTTTAAAACCATTCTGGTCCAGGAAGCTTGAATTGTCCGCCCAAGATAGCATACTACTATGGGGAAATCGTGTTATTGTGCCTTCCCCTGGACGTAATGTGATACTGCAAGAACTGCATGCCTGTCACCCAGGAATTGCACAAATGAAGACACTAGCTCGAATGTTTGTTTGGTGGCCATGCTTGGACTCAGATATAGAAGAATTTGTGAACAAATGTTCAATTTGTCAATCTCAACGTCCAGCTCCACCACCTGCTCCTATTCATCCTTGGAAATGGCCAATAAAGCCCTGGTACAGAGTACATGTGGACTTAGCAGGGCCGTTTCTCAATCACATGTTTCTCATAGTGATAGATGCCTATTCAAAATGGCTGGAGGTCAGGCTCCTATCTTCAACTACATCAACTTCCCTCATCTCATCACTTCGTTCAATATTTGCACAATTCGGTATTCCCTCGTCATTGTTTCAGATAATGGTCGTAACTTTACCAGCACTGAGTTTGAACAGTTTTTAACTCAAAATGGCATTAGACATTTACTATCGTCCCCCTATCATCCCTCATCTAATGGCCTGGCAGAGAGGAGTTCGGATTTTCAAAGAGGGAATGTCCAAATGCACTGAAGGTACACTGCTAGACAGAATTTCTCATGTGTTGTTTTATAATCACATCACACCACAAACCACCACTGGTCTGTCACCTGCAGAGCTCCTTCAGAATCGCCGACTACAAAGTCGTTTGGACTTATTAAAACCAGATCTTCAAGCTCGTATTGAAAAACAACAATACAAACAACAATATTACTCAAACATCGGTTCTCGATACCGAGAGTTCCAGTCCGGAGAGCCTGTATATGTGCAGAACTTCGGCAAAGGCTCCAAAGGGATTGCAGGAAAAATCGATGTTCCCTATGGAAATGTGTCATATGATGTCACACTAGATGATGGGAGAACATTCAGGCGTCATGTGGATCATATCCGAAAAAGGCTCGATACTACCCCTATTGTCAATTTTCAGGACAACCCCCGAGATAATCCACACCACTGAAACACCTAAGGCTCCAGCACTGTCAGTACAACCATCGGTCACCAGATCTGAAACAGTGGAGCCTCCAGCACCATTAGTACAACCGTTGGACACTCAATCGCCATCCCTCACGGAATCTGAAACCACCAACACATCAGAAACGAAACCACCATCACCTATGGATAATCGATATCCTTCACGACATCGTAAGCCCCCTGATCGTTATATACCTCTAAATTTCAGGAGGGGGAAAATGTAATGAACTGAGACATTTAGACTCAATATTGTTAATAATAAAATAATTAACTATTGTATATGTTGTAGTTGTATTATATCTATTGTTGTACATTTTTGTAAGGGCTACTGCCCTCACTATATAAATGAAATCTGATTCTTGTAATGTGCAGTTTTTTGATAGAAAAGCTCATAGTTATTGTGCTATATATCAAATTGTAAAACTCTAGTTGTAAACACAACACTAATTATTCTGAAAGCAGTTTGATTTCATGAGATTTTGATGGCAAATAATCAATTTTGGATATTGATTATCAGTTGGAATTTCCATTAATTGACCACACCCATTTAACTAAATCTAAGTCAAATTTTCATTGAAAATTAGCATTCTTGACTAATTGATTTTGATGTTGTGATAATATTACATATTGGTATACAGTCTGACCCTATTAATAAATACATTATCTTTACAGATACTACCACAACACCAGAAGATGCAGTAAAACTCCTCATTCAACGTATAGACACATTTGCAGTCGCCCATCATGGGGAATTTACTTTTTTTAGGGACAGGGTAAAAAACCCCTACACTACCAGGGCTTTTCGTGTTCTAACGAACAAAAAATTCAGGATAAGGTTGTCGGGGATATCAAGTGAGTAATTCTGTAGTGGTTTGATGCTTCTAAATGTATATACTGTGATTACTGTTGGACTGCTTTTTCTTGGTTACAAATGGTAGCCTAGATCAATAATTATAGTAAGCTGGAAAAAAAACAAAACAGAAGTAATAAATTAGTTTTACAGTATAATTTAACAACACTATTTCTTTATTTCTTTCTTCCTTGCTAGGAAGTACCCATGATGTAGTAAAGTTTGTAGATGATCAGTCAATAAGTACTGTGCCTATAAAGATCTTGGACTATAAGTGCAGCCAGATTTGTCATCAGTTTATGTAGTTAAGTGGGACAGATAGAAAGAAGTATTCAGCAGACGTTTTAGCAATTGGTATGTAACTACTTCAGTCTGTAGGGAAATTCCCAGTAATAGCCAAACAACAACATGTCATGTCTGTCATTTGACTTCAACTCCACTACTGCCAATAGAAACTAATCAAGACAATTCCCTGACCTTTTTATTAGTACAAGTATGTGCTAAATGCTGCTTGAGAGGAAGTTCTGCTGCCAATTTAAACAGGTTGTGATATTCAGAAAAGGAACGTAAAAATGTACTGTAAATGGAAATCCAATAAAGAAGCACCTATCTCCAATACGAATGGAAAAATGTTTTTATAGCCATTTTTCAAATGCATCCAAAGAGTCAGAAAGAAACTGAAAAGGAAGCTTGGGCAGACTGTGTCAAGACGGCAACACGACCAACTTGTACAGCTCTGAGGGGCACATTGTCTCCAAACAACGTAATTCACTAAGACCAGACAAGGTTGATAGACTTGTATTCTTAGCTAAAAACGTTAAACTTGACCTTTAAGTAGTATTTCAGTATTTTATCATTTCTGTATTGGGTCCCTCAGACATCCATGAATATTTGATTGTATATCATGATATTAGTAATATCGAAATGTGATTCAAACTAATACATGTATATCATTATGTGAAAATGTGAATATCATGCAGCACTAGTGTGCAGCACTAGTGTGCAGCACTAGTGTGAAGCACTAGTGTGCAGCACTAGTGCTGCACACTAGTGTGCAGCACTAGTGTGCAGCACTAGTGTGCAGCACTAGTGTGAAGCACTAGTGTGCAGCACTAGTGTGCAGCACTAGTGTGCAGCACTAGTGTGCAGCACTTTTAGTTCATTGATGAACAGATGAAGCATTGGAAGCAAACAACTCACTTCTAGCCAACTGCATGGTACATGTGAATGCTTGTACAGAGAGTTCCCTGGTTTGCATGTGTCAGTAGCAACTGTGAAGAGGGCACGGAAGAACTTAAAATAAACAAGGTACTGTCGATGATTAGCGAGGTGAACAAAGAGAAGAGAGTAAGTTAAATGGTGCATTGATCATATTGCTAAAGGTGACCTGGAAATGTTGAATGTAATCTTTACAAACGAATCATTCGTTCACCTTGAGTGCTATTGAAAAATTACGTATCAGAAAACAGGTCAGCCTATACTGGTAGCTGCAAGACACGAACATCCACCAAAGATGCATATTTGGGGAGGAATGTTGGCAAGAGGTGCTACTTTTGTAACAGAGGTTGACATTGCCTGTGGGACTAATATACTTTCAAGTGCTCGCCTTGCTCTCTTCTTGCTGATAATGAAGCATAATTTGACATTATTGGCTCTGTTAACAAGTCTTCTGTCGAGCAAAGTAAGTTAGTAATCTTAAGGCTGATAAAATACGAGAGTTATGAAGCTGAAAAGAAATAAATATTAAACGCTCCGCCTACAGACATTTTTTGGGTAAACAAAAACACCCATTTTAATTAAACATGTGCATGTGCGTGTAGGTTAATTATTATACAATGTACTTACAGTAGTATCGTTAAATGGTCGGCATCGTTTAAACAGAAAATAATTGCAACCATAATCAGTAACAAATGGAACCATAAAACTATTGTTCTACTATTACAAAACGATAACTTTTCATATCCTGTACTGTACAATGTACATGTATTGTAGGTATACCTTTAGATAAAGCATATCCCTCATGAACAGGTACAGCTGATGTTTGAGTAGCTCCAGAGTCCACAACAAGAGCTGTTGAACGACCATTTGCAAATCTACAGGACAACATGTAAGTGAATAGAATAAATTCTTGTACATATACATGTACATGTACATGTATATACATGTACATGCATGTACATGTACATGTACATGTACATGTATATGAGCGGAGTGTTCAATGATATGAGGAATAATGTAAAGTTAATCAATTTGATTTTGGAATGGAAGCATTTGTCATCTTACATCTTGTAACTGTATGGAAGTTTGAAGCTTTTTACAAGTACAAGTAAACATCCATAAATAACACATGCTTATATTGTAGAAACAAATTTAATCAAATTCTGGGGACAACCCTAAACATACAAACTCAAACAATTCCTTAAATTATGCTACATATAAATTACATGTGTATTACATGCATATACATACATGTATACATGTATAGTTTGCAACTCACGCTGAGAGTACTGCATTCTTACTCAAAAAGAATGCAGGTACACGATAGGTCTCAAACATTAATTCCGTAATTTTTTCGCGATTTTGTTTTAAATTCCACTAAAAGAACAAAAAAGGAAGTGGAGTTGAATTCAATGTAAATCTATTACTTATAACAACACACATGTACATATACATGTATATTCATCAATGCACAATATACATGTAAAATCCCTGAAGTGCAACAGTACATGTACATTTGTAATATGGAGACACATATATGTACATGTACATATGCTATTGATAATATTGTTGGAAAGCTGGACAGTTACCATCAGCCACTAAGTGCTGGTAAAGACAGTATAAGGTTTAGGACTAGAGGAGTTTTTAAATTTTGGGTTATTTTTGTGAACTACAATTGCTTTCTACTGATTTAATTATCGTTACTTTCCTATCACTAAAGCCTAGCTAGTTCACTTATATTGTTAAAGTGGGTTCACAGTACAATAATTACATGTATATGTACAGTATGTACATGTACATGCATATGCATATACACAATGCTCTAAATATTCTATCTGTACTGTATTATTTCATACTGTACACATGATGTACATGTAACACATGATGTAACACATGATGTAACACATGATGTAACACATATTATAATAATAATTGTGAATCATACAGGAATTAGGAACAAACAGAATTTGGTATCTGGTATTGCTCTAACATGCATTGAAGTTATAGGTACACATTACTTTGTACATGTACAAGTAGTTGTGTTAATTCCTGTACAGAACTAATTAATACATGTACATGTACATGGGGTGGGGCGTACTCCAAAGTATTTCTTGAGAACTGGTGAATTACTAGACAAAACTTCACAAATAGCTGAAGAAACACTCATTATGACGATAGACAAAGCCCAAGAAACAAAGTTTCAAAGAGATAAAAATTAGTGTTTTGTGATTTACCTTGATATTGCTTGAACATGGAACCCTTAAATGACTACATAATGACATTCATGAGACATAATTTGTACATGTACAAGTAGTTGTGTACTGTACAGAACTAATTAATACATGTACATGTATGTACAATACATAATTGAGCAGGTACTGTTTATTACCGTCCACTACTACAATACTTGTACATGTACATGTACTTAAGTGAACATTATATATACACTGTAGAGCTATGAAATGTACTTACAGTTGGTTCAGACATTAAGACTGGATGTAGTTCTGAGTCTGTTTTGATATGTCTCTTGTACAAGTGATCCAATAATTGTTGATATAACTCCCAATCATCAACTACATGTACAAAATGAAAACATGCTTGTGTGTGTGTGTATGTGTGTATTTACACATGTAGTATGTTTGTGTGTTTGATAGCGAAGCATAATTTTAACATCAATGGCTTTGTTAACAACTTTTCTTTCCAGCAAAGTATGCTAGAATCTTCAGTCTGATAAAATATACACATATTGTTTGGACAAACAAAAATGATTTTAATTATTATACAAATGTAGGTTAATTATTATACTTACAGTAGTTAACAAAAAAGAGAGCCGGTTGCGATTGAATGCTAACATTCTCATTGTGTTTGCGACGCATATGCACATTTTTGTATCTCTCACATGTCATAACAAAAATACATGCTTGCGCATGGTGAAGTGTGCACATGCGCACTGACATACCTCGTGTGAAAGTAAAATGCCTATGGGAAAGAGACAATAGAAGCATTATACTCACATGTACAATGTACATGTACTCTCTGGAAGGACAGCTACTACATTTCCGATTCAAAAGACTCTTACAGAAGAAGGTTATGTTACAACAATGTTTGCTTGTGAAGTTGTGATTGTTATCATCTAAATAATTGTTAAAAAGTTATTGTTGTAAAACACATTTTGTTCATAGCCAAACTGTTTCAAATACTATTGACAGATGGTTGATAACAGGTTCTACTAGCCGAAGATTGTCCAAGGACTGGTTGCCCAAAAGTATACTCAGAAGATCATGTGGTGTTCATTGATGAATGTATGATGAAAAATGATGAATTAACTAAATGTACCTGGTAGATAAGATAAAGCTAACCTTCTCAGATGCAAAGATGTTTGACGCAACAATTGTGAGAATTCAAAAGGAGCTGGGATGGAGCAAAACATCTCCACACTGCCAGTTAATTAGGGGCATAAATGAAGATAAGAGGTTAGAGTGGTGCAAGGAACGATAGAAGAGAAAGAAGAGTTTCGTGATGTGATTTTTTACAAAAACTGCAAAAGAGGGACATAGTAGAAGGTGTTACCATAAGAAAGGGAAATCAAGAGACTAACAGCCAAACCAAAACATCCCCTTAAAATACATGTATTGGAGGAATATCTTTAAAAGGAGCAACAGCATTAGTCCTTTTTATAGGTAAATTAATTGCAACGAGAAACAAAAATTTTAGAGCGTTTGGTATTACCTTTTATTCAAGCCAATTACCTGGATCAACACTGATTCTATCAGGATAATGATCCTAACACACTTCCAAGTTCGCACAAATTATTTTATTGACAAGGCAATAAAAGATAGTAAAGCAGTAAATGCATTTATCAATAATTCTGTTGCCAGAAGTTGGGCTTATTAAGAACCGTTTGTATACACCCCACCCTCTTGGCATAATAATTGTATATACATGTATACACTACACTCATCATCTCAGGTCAATGGAGTAAAAGGTTTGTGTTTTCATGTCACAAGCCATTTGATCTTGGAAAAGGGGTTATTGACCTGATCCATACTGTATTTTATGTGTTGTTTTGTCATTGACTTTGCTATGGTTGGTTCAGCAATACACTTTGTGTTATTAGCCACACATTACTTCATATTTTGGCCTGGTGAGTCATCAGTGACTACTGTTCCAGTGAAACAAGTAGTAGAGCTAAAGTGTCCATTACTGTTACCATTAGGAACATTTTGTAAAGTCAAACCCAATGGAAAAGCTGTTTATGAAGGAAAAGTCGCCTCATATGGGATGGTGTTGAATGTCAGCATTGTTTAACAAGTATCCCTACGATTGCTTTGTGATGGCTAATAGGATTCATTGTTGGTGGCTAATAGGATTCATTGTTGGTGGCTCTAGTGTCTTTACTATATAATGTGTTTATAAGTAGTCACATGTACATGTGCAGTACAGGAAAAAAAAGTTGCTGAACTGTAACAGTAATTACTGCGTAACTACAGTGCAGTAGTATTCTCCTACTGAAGAGCAGTGCCATAAAAAAGACCACAATTAGCACCAAAGTTTTACAACTGTGCTCACACCTCACACCACAATTGCACTCTTTTAAAGGGCATGTATCGTGTGCGTGTGGCAGTAATTGTAAACATGTGAAAAGCACCTGAGAAATTGTTTAGTAGATCCTGCACAATGTCTCTGAAAACTGAACTAAAGAAATTACAAGCTAAAAAGGGTAAGTGAGTTAAATTAACAGTTGATTTTACTGTAAGTTAAGAAAAGTGTTACTGACTATTATTGATAATTTTTAATCTTTACTAGAAATGGCAAACCTCCATCAAAAATAGAAAAAAAAAAAAAAAAGAAAACTCAGAAAAGGTATTATTACACACCATGGTATTGTAGTCTAAAATAATCCTAAACTTCTTTGTTTCTTACAGTTAAACCACCATAAATTTCCACTGTCAAAATTCTGAAAGTAGCAGATCTTCCAACAATAGTTGATGTTACAGCTCCAGTTTCAATAAGTCAAAAACCACTCCGCCTCCTCCTTTACAAATTATTCAACAGTCAGTAGCTCCTCTGCCAGTTATGGTCAACAACCACTATTACTTGTAGCTACACCTAGTCAACAACCACCAATACCTGTAGCTCCATCTACCCTGCCAATTAGTCTACCTCTAGTAGCTACACCTAATGCACTCTGCTCAGTCAACAACCACCAATACCTCTACATACTATGCCAATTAGTGTCAGTCAATAATCACCAGTAGCTCTAGATCTATTACCATAAGCTCCTTCTCCGCCTCCTCTTTCATCACCCATCAGATATCAACCACCATTAATTCAAATTCCAGACTTCCAGTCAGTTCTCCATCCATCCTTGGATATTGACTGCTTCCCTTGTAGTGATGATGATCACTTTTCATTTCAGACAGGTCAGCCACCACATACTTTGTATTATATAGGTATCAGGGTTTAATCTAAACATATGTCCTTGAGGGGGCAAAATTAATAATTGTAGACACTTGTGGGAGGAACTCACCTCGTGCAGAGTTCCTTTCATTTCTGTCGATTTTCTGAAGATGGTGTATAGCAGTTCTAAGCAGCAGAGGATTCTCTACTTCGGAAATCTTGGCAATCGATTTACTGCCATAACTCAATTATTAAGAAAGGAGGGCTTAAATGTGTGTAGAAGTGGTTTTTGGAGATTCTTGAAAAAATACAAAGAAACTGGTAGTGTTGTATGTCGACCTGGTAGTGGAAGACCAACAGGGATAATATCCCAGGTGCTAGAAATAGTCGAGAAGCAAATGCAAAAAGACGACAAGACCACAGTTGTACAACTCCAGCGTCTTCTCGTGAAAAGCGGTCATTCCTTATCTTTAAAGACTATTTTGAGATCTCGAAGAGCTCTGGGTTGGACATTTCGTGGAAGTGCATACTGCCAGATCATCAGACAAGAGAACTGTGTCAAAAGATTTGAGTGGGCTAAGACAAACGAAGCACTGACTGACAGTTTCAAAGATGTGTTGTGGACTGACGAGCATACAGTTAGAAAGCCATAGGAGATTTTGTTGTAGAAAGAGGGGGATGCAGGCACGTCCTAAACCAAGGAAATTAATATATTATATATAATAAGGATTATTATAATTGTTAATATTAGTTATTAAAATTTAATATTAAATTGCATTTAATCTTTTTTTTTAATCTGTAAACCAAAACATCCAGCAAAAGTACATGTACATATATGGACAGGAATAAGTCGGGAGAGGAGGAGTTCATCGGTGATATTTGAAGGAAAAATGAATGCAGATAGGTACATCAATATTTTGGATCTTGGATTAAAACCCTTTATTAGAGATGTTATTAGAGACTGTAAGTTTATGCAGGACAAGGAACCAAAGCATACATGTACTTCTAAGAAGGCGCAACAATGGTTTGAAAATGAAAGCATAAATTGGTGGAAGACTCCTGCAGAATCACCTGACATCAATACAATAGAGAATCTTTGGCACAAACTGTAAGAATACTTTAGAAGAGAAGTAAACCAAATACTAAAGACCAATTAATTTCTGGTATAGAGGAATTCTGGGAGATTGTCTCTGTTGAGAAATGTCGAAAGTACATACGTCATCTGAGGAAAGTGGTACCTGAAGTCATTCGAGTGAATGGAGGACCTACTGAATATTAATGTTTTATGTGATTTTGATATTGAATGTTAAGTGGAGTTTTCCGGCAGTTCCTTCATATTGGAAAAATCCAGCTGGATTTAAGCTGTTATGGGCAACTTGTATTAGTAGCATAAACCAGTACTGCAAAGTACTAAGGGCTAAAAGAATCCATCAGACTTCATCATAAGTATTGTCATTTCATCAAAAAGGAAGAATTCGTTTACTGTCATTATAAGCTATATTACCCTGATCAACTAGTATAATACTTATACAAACCACAGAATAGAATAATTTCATGCTTGAATGCCCTATAATAATTATTGCACAGAAACTAATCTAAATTGTACATAAATATATAATTATTATATCATTTCATTTAAAGTGAACCTTGTGGTGGTTCTTAGAAGAACCGTTTTTTGTTTCACCTCAGATTTTCAATAGTTTAATCGTCATCATTGGTGAAGGTAGCAAAAAAAACAAACATGAAATATGAAACAAACATTAATATCCACTTGCATCTCCATTCAAATCTATCACTTCGTCTTGAGATATTACTTTCTTCAGATGATTTATGTATTTATGAGACTTTTGCACATCAACTGTACTCCAGAATTCTTGAATGCTACAAATTAACTGCGCTTTTATTCTTTGGTTTCACCTCTCTACGTAAGTATTCTTTTAACTCATGCCAGAGATTTTCAATTGGATTAAGATCTGGAGACCAGTTTATATTGTTGTCTTGAAGGTATTGTTTGGCATGGTTAGAAACATGTTTAGGATCGTTATCCTGCATGAATCTGTGTTGGTCTGGGTAGACAGCTTTAATAAATGGTATAAGAGTTTCTTGAAGGATATTCACATACAGAACCGCATTCATCATACCCTTAAAAAATACATATCCCCATCCTCCCCCTTTGACTGATGCCGACCCAGATGTGGACTTTCACTGGGTGTATGTCCCTAGGATAATGAAAAAAAAATATATATATATCAATAATCATTATATCAATGATAACTATATTATTTATTATTGTTATGAATTATTTTAATAATTAAAAATAGTATTGTATTATATATACCTTAGTTTTGGTTTTGGTCTTTCCCTGTTTCGTCTACAACAGAATCTTCTGTGGGTCTCTAGTTGAACTGAGCATTCATCTGTAAAAATGACATCTTTGAATTCTTCATTCTCATTTTCTTTAGTCCATGCTAGTCTCTTTTCTTTGTTGATGTCTCTGATGAGCTGACAGTACGCGCTGCCTCGAAAAATCCATCCTAAGGATGACCAGCATCGTAGAATTGTAGCTAAGGAGATCTTGTATCTTTATTAAGTAACAGGGAATGCAACTGAACATCACTTGTTTCGTCATCCTTCTCCATTTGATCGTCTACAATTTTCTTCATTTCATCAGTTACCTTTGATGGTCTCCCTGATCCAGGCTTTCTCGATATTCTTCTTATCCTTTTATACTGCTCGATGAACTTATGCACTCCAACTCTAGTAACTACAACTTCCTCTTCCAACAGCTTCTTTGCAATAGATGGTGCTCTAAGTCCTTCACTCCAATAGCGAAGAATTCTTTGTTTAACGTAGGAACTGTAGAACTTTTTTCTAACAAATTATTGGCCTAACAAAAAGTAACGGCGAACAAAACTAACTAACAAGAATCAACAACGAATAAAAAACTAACACTACAGTGTGAAATTTGCTCACGTGATTTTGTAAGGTGTGGCTGGATATTAATTATTCACCACATAACGTTATTTCAACGTATTTTTAACGTACTTCGCTGGAATACGTAATTTGTATGTACTGTGCTATGTAACATATTACTTATGTATTACTTTTACGCAACGTAAACTTTTTTGTGAGAGCTACTGTATTAAAATTTCAAAAAAATTATACAACGCAAGTGCAATTGTTTTAAACTACGCCTTAAACTACATGTACGCTCGTTCTACCCCGACCGTACTTCGCTGACACTGCACTACCGCACAGTAGTTCGGCAGTAATTACTGTTACTGTACGCTGACATTTTTATGACTTATACTGAAAGTTAATTTACGTTGCTCTATACAGAATTTTTATTTCCATTAAGTACATGTATTAAGTATACATGTATGTACACGCACAGGTACAATGAGTACTGTATGTAGTTATGTACACATGTACATGTAACATATTTAAATCACTTACTCAAACAATCCTTTAATGGGCTTTTCATTTCAACATTTTCTCTAGGACGTCGTATGAATGTATTATCAATATAATATTTTTTCGATGGTGTAGTAGTGGTGTCAGACTGTTCAGTTTCCATAGCAACATTATCACCTGGTCCTATACCAATAGTGGTAGGGATATCAGCCTGAAGAAAATACATGTAAATTAATTTATTAATGTACATACACATACATTGTGTATATGATCACATATTTCAAGTATTATAAATGAGTGCTTTATCCAAGTCCAAGAAAAAGTTTACGCTTTTCGTTTACAGTATACATGTATATAGTTGCAATCACGTGACCGTGGGCATATTCTTAATCCCATGATCATGTCTCAGCAAATGATAGTGTGAACTGTCAAGCTTTCTTGTCAATGATGGTTTACAGTACCTACTGTACAAGAAACAGATTATTGCACTTTACCAAAATAGAATTAAAGGTTGCCAAGATGCCTTTTAAAATAAAAAGTAAGGATTACAGTGTAATAGAGAAGAAATGCACAAGTTCCTCAGAAGAAACACATACATGTATATATATATAAATATACATCGAACCCGTGGGAAAGCAATCATAGGAATTGCCGTACAAGCCATAAAAATTAGCATATACATGTGTACATGTAATAATAATACCATAAAAATGATGTATAATATAAATGTACATGTAGGTATAGGCAGTTTTATTATGGTATCTGAAATATAAGCTAGCTAAATCTAGTATATGTAAAACACTACAGATAACAATACCTTTGGAGTATCTTCTCCAGCATAACCTGCTCTTGATGTATAACTTCCAATATCAAATACCAGAGCCCCAACCTCATCTGGGAAAACAACATATGAAAGAAATATATATATATATATATATATAATTATAGCATGTCATTATTGTCCTAGACACAATACAAATAAGTTCCTGTTAGATGGTTGGGTTGTGCGGTGAAATAGATTATACAGCACCTCATTATAATCAAAAGAGTATGTAGGCTCAAGCTGTCATTAAACATTTACATGCCAGTACCAAGCCCACACGAGGTGCCGTGTGTTCATGGGTTGTGTCCTCTTGTGTATAATATAGTATCCATATGATAATAAACTATATATTATATGTTGCCACGTCGAAATTTACCTCCTCCATAGACTCCTCCACTCATAATTTTCAAAAGTCTTGCCACTTGAAACTTTCTAATTAATGTCCAACAAAGTCACACGAGCTAAAGTGGGCGCGGCAATAAAAGGTATTCTAATTAATGCCCATGAACAATGACGTTAGAGAACTCTCAATTCTGGTTACGTGTACATATTTACTGAGCACTGACAATCTAATTCTAAGATAAAGTCATGTCGTGGAGTAACGGAAAATCAAAAGGTAACTAAAGATAATTGGATTACTTGTAGTCATCATGTGTAGTTGTTTATTCTCGTTAAACTTCCCTCAGATGACAGTAGGTTTTCAGAGGAGTTGATGGAGACTGAAAACGACAGGAAACTAGAAGGACTTGCTGGAAAGGTTTCTACAATGAGACATGTATGTTGTGGTCACTATTGTATAATGAATTATATTCAATTGAATGTTGTAACAAATACTCAATGTATCTACTCTAGATATCTAGATATATATCAACAGTATAATACTCTTTATATGAAAGAACATTTATCCCAAAAGTTTCTTTATAGTATGAGTACACTGAATATACTCGCCCTTGGAGAACACACCCCTCATATACATGTACGGTAATCTGCCTACCAAACCAATTATGTTTGCTTCACTTATAAATCCATCAAATGGTTATGGGTTCCTTTTTGATGGAAATACATTTACCAAAACTATTAGATGAGTGTATGCATTGTTAATGGTACTCTAAGATACAAAACATCCTGCTACATAGCCATAGACACAGACTTCCTGATTCACTTACTACATTCTTGTGAGATTGGCTTCTGCACCTCTGTAATCTAATGATTGTCCATTCAGTTTGAATGTACATGTGGGTATTTGAAGAGTACACACAGAATTATTGTGATGAATATGGTGAGTTGGTGACATTGAAAAGCAAAGAGAATTTCAGATATATTGACTTTGTTTGCCTACATCCCCCAAATTAAATCCTGATTTGTATGTAATGATATCTTAGGAGACTTTATACTGTTTCAGATGTTGTTTTACATTTCATTTTCATTTTTTAGGTTGCTTTAGATTTGAAACATGAAGCCACCAGTCAGCTTAACATGATGGATAATTCTGTGAGTTTTGTCAACAGCCTATTATACAACATGTAGTTATTATTTTGATTATTTACCTTTTAAAGGACCTTGTAGAACTTTAGGAATACATTTCAGGTAAAATAGCTAGCTATTAGTTCCAGTTTCCAACTTTCCATGTAAGCTACAAGCAGCTTTCTTTTTGCTAGTCTGTAGCATACGTTCTGTTATGCACCACACCCATTAATTGACCAAGCCCCCCTTCTTGCACTTCTTTAACTACATGTATGTATACAACACATACTCTTATAAGGGACACAAGAATATATACAATATAAACACATTGACCCCATGGGAAAGCAGTCATAGGGATGGTCCTATAGGCCATAAAAAGTATGTTACATAGAATAATGAAGTAGCCTATGATTGAGGGCTAGTGCAGAGCTTTTTGACATGCTAATTTGGTTTCCTTTGGGATTTTGCTGACATTCCCAATTTATTGTTTGTGTACATGTATGTGTGCTAACCCCACTTGTGATGTGTATATACATACATGTATGTGCTTAAAATGTGCCAGAAAACTTCCTCTACTTCCTTCTGTCTTATTTCTTCTATACTGTCCAACTCTCCTATAATATTCAACAATGCTGAATCTGAAAAAACAGTAATAGTACTCATTACAAGTACTAATCTTGTTTTTGGAGTATTTCTATAGTCCACTCATGACTATAAACTATTACTAATCACTCTAGTGTCTCACATACTCTGGTTTACACCCAATGAAGTACATTTGTACATGTACTTTATGAATGTTCTAAACTAAATCATTGCTAATGATTCAGGAACTCAATATCCTATTATAGTTTGTTTTTTTTTAAGATTCTTGTTTTATAATGTGTCTCGGCTATAGCAACTACATGTATTATTTGCAGTTTTTAAAAACTGCATTCTTCCTGGTGTGTAAAAGCTTATACACTATATTACATATAAAGTCATCACATCCTAATTTTGAGGACATTGTGAATGAGAGAACGGACTTTAAAATATCTCTGCAGAAATCTATGCATTCTTAAATATTTATTATTTGTATACAGGGTGGTGTATTTGAAACAGCATCCTCTCTCCTGGGTAGTAGTTTCAATCGTGTAAAACATATGAGAAGAACAAAAGCAGAGAATTGTAAAATAACTCTTTATTTCATCTTATTTCTTCTGCTGTTATTTATTTTGTTTTATCTTTTGTTTGATAGAGTAATGTCAAGATGATACTCCTAGTACCATAATTATACAATCATTCATAATAATTATTATTAATTTGTTGTTTATTTTTAAAAATGTTATACTATTTAAGTCGGTGTAATGAATATTATTTTACTACATGTACATAGCAAATAGCATAGTGTACACAGAACTCATTCTATTTTCCTGGGCACCATAGTGATATCATATGTATGACCCAGAGAATACTACAGTAATATTGCATGATTACTTTTGCATGAGGGAAAACAACTTAGTTAATTTGATTCATTGTTGCTGCAATTGTATACATGAATTTGTTACCATGGAGACCAACACAAACAAGTGGGTAGGGCTCATTTCAGTCATTTGCAAAAGAAATGCTAACACAAGTCAAACATTAGCTAAGGCAGTGAACAACGTATTGCTCGGCTAAGATCACTAACCAAATAACGTAATCCAACAAAAGTAAAGAGTTCTAGGAGCTGTGAGTGAGCCACTCCCTTCAAAGTCTGCAGGAACAAGATGGGCGTTCACCATACCCTCGTCGTGTATTTGTCGTTGCTGCTTTCAAATCTACTGTATGTTAACAGTCAAGAGATCATATTTGCCTTCTCTGAGGGGAGTCAGTTTCAGGAGATAAACGAAGAAGAACCAGTGGGTACAACAGTACTTGATATAGATGTTCAATATATAGATGCTGATAATATTCCAAGAGGAGAGACCTATGGCTCATACTCTTATGTAGCTGGTTTTGATGAATCTTATTTCAATCTCGATTTGGCAACAGGTACAATAACTAATGCAGCCATATTGGATAGAGATAGAGTCGGTGCTCCAATTACTTTTAATTTAAGGGTCAATTTTACTTCAAATGATGGATTCTCAGACACCATTGACCTTACCATCAGTCTACTTGATATAAATGATAATACACCTTCATTTAATCAAAGTGAATATGAAGTTACTGTACCTGAAAAACAGGCACCGGGGACTTCGTTTTTTCAAGCCATAGCTTTTGATCCTGATCAAGTCCTCATTACCATGGGTGTAGACCCAGAAACATTAGATTTGATTACTATTTATGTCATTAGTAATGGAAGAGTAATATATACCATCGACAGTGGTAACGAGGATGGACAGTTTATGATACATCCTGATAATGGTATGCTTTCTATTGCTGCAGAAGCATCACTAGATGTTGACGAACAGAACTTTTACAATCTAACAATTATAGCTGAAGATGGTGGCAGTTTGACTAACAGCACAAGAGTATTGATAACTGTTATCGATTCAAATGATAACAATCCCGTAATACACTATCCTTCAAGTTTCAGCCTGTCATTATCTGAAGATACACAATCTGGAATGATCATACTAGACTACATCAATGCAAGTGATGCTGATTCAGGCATCAATGCTGAAATTCTATTTGCAATATTGGAAGGTGATGTGACTAATAGTTTCACCATCAATGAAACGTCAGGAGAGATAGAACTTTCAGATGGTCTCGATCGTGAAGCTGGAAACCCTCTTATCCTTATCGTTGCAGCAGTTGACCAAGGGATACCAAAACTAATGGATACATTTACTATTACTATAACTCTTCTTGATATTAATGACAGAGCACCTGAATTCTCAGAATCAGAATACCAATTCTCAGTTAGCGAAAGTGCAAAAATTGGCTCCACTGTTGGTCAAGTGGTTGCTGAGGATTTGGATGATGGAGACAATGGTGTTGTTTTCTATTACTTAGCAAGTCCTTCTAACGAATTTGATATTGATAATTCAACAGGTGATATTACTACTACTATTCCAATTCTAGATCGAGAAACAATTCCTTATTATGAACTACTTGTCGAGGCAATAGACAATCCCATCAACGAATCGCTAGCTTTTAGCACTACTGTATTAGTTAATATTACTCTCACAGATGTAAATGATAACTATCCTATATGGGCTGAAAGTAGTTATACAGTTGGTATATTGGACACAGAATCACCTGGATATTCACTAATTACGCTACAGGCTACTGATTTAGATATTGGAATAAATGCACAATTACAATACGAGTTCTTTGAGGCTCCTGATTCGGTCTTTGTTATCGACTCTACAACAGGAGAAGTGACTCTCAATAATGATATTGATTTTCATACTAAAAGTGAATACCTGTATACCATACGTGCTTATGATGCAACTATATCACCTTTAGATGCATTTGCTGAACTGGCTATTACTGTTCACGTTCCCAATAATAAAGCTCCTGTGTTTGAGTTCCCACAATATAATACAACTATTTCAGAAGATACAGTCATTAATGCAGTAGTGGTCAATGTATCAGCTACAGACAAGGATACTGGACTTATAGGCGAAGTACATTATCGCATTCCATCGGAATGGCAATTCACGGATTCTGGCTCATTTGATGTTGATCGAGGTACAGGAGGTGTGTTTGTTAATGGAACTTTGGACTACGACTTCAGGTAAATGTTTAATCTATTTATAGTTAATAAAAATGATTGCAAACTAATGCTTGTTGATACCTGCCATTCCTTAATAATTTTACATGTGCTAAATGTGAATTGAAATAGTAGATCAACTAAAATTTAAGATTGGCTTTGGTGGGTACTTATACATAATGGTGGATAATTAACTTGTGTTTGATCCAAAATAAGGTGCTTTTTGTAAATTTGGTGACATACGTATAATTATTATATACCCATATAACCCATCATTTCTCAGTGAACACTCGATAAAAGTGGTTACTTTGAATATGGCTAAATTAGTATAAGAAAAGCTTAATGATATCTCTTCATGGATACTAAATGTTATGGACGTCATATAAAAAGTGGCGGGATAGTGAGCAATTAAGCATTTTACAGCTTTTTGGAAATTTGGTTACATAATTAATTATTATGCATAATATCATATAGTATACATAATATCATATATCATATAGTATGCATAATATTATATATCATATAGTATGCATAATATTATATATCATATAGTATGCATAATATTATATATCATATAGTATGCATAATATCATATAGTATGCATAATATTATATATCATATAGTATGCATAATATTATATAGTACGCATATAATCATAATAATTATCTCTTTCATTGCAGCGATGATTTAAACTACATTTTCTTTCAAGTTGAAGCATATGATGGTGGATTCCCAGAACCATTCACTGACAGAACAAATATCACCATATTCCTTATAAATACTAATGATGAGGCTCCTATCATTTCCTTTCCTGTGGCTAACATACCAACAATACCAGAAAACATGCCACCTGGAGTTGAGTTTGCTACCTTGGCAGATTTTACTAATGATCCAGACCCAGGTGATGGTGGGAATTTCAATTTTTCACTTGTTGATGTATTCGGTGATGATAGTGACAATGATTCCTTTTCACTTAGTTCCGAAGGGATTTTAACATCTTTGAGATTGTTTGATCGAGAAGCCCAACCAGCTGGTTTCATACTTTCCATTCTAACTACTGATTTTGGAACTCCCACACAATCTATTATCAATAATATAACAGTACTTATTGGTGATACAAATGACCAATACCCATTCTATGAATATAGTGCTAAGGCAACAGTCTATGAATTTCAACAACCACGAGAGATCGTATATGCCAATTACTCAGCTGTTGATTATGATATCGGCATTAATGCAGTACTGGATTATGCAATAGTGGATGGGGATACTACAAATAGCTTTGCTATTGATAATACCGGGACCATTACAACAAGTAAGATATTAGACAAAAATGAACAGCGTTACTATAATCTTACGATAATGGTAATGGATAATGGGTTGGTACCGTTATTTGGATATGGTGAGGTTTTTATTGAAGTACTCGATGCTAATGATAATACACCTAAGTTTGATGAACCATTAATTGCATCTTTCTTTGAAAATGATGAACCTGGTACAATCTTTTATCAACTAAATGCTACTGATTCTGATGAGGGAACTAACTCACACATAGCATATTTCCTATCAAATGAAACTATATATAACATTACCTATTTCAATAATGAAACTAACACCACTGTTGTGAGATTCTTGGTAGACGAATTGACTGGCAATGTTTCTATTGGAGACAGTTTTAACAGAGAAGTTGAATATGAATTTGAACTTACAGTAATTGCTGTTGATAGAGGACAAGTACCTTTTACCTTGAATACCTCTGCAACCTTGTCTGTCCTTATACAAGATGATAATGACAACACTCCTGAGTTCCTTAATGACTCATATGTATTTTATGTGACTGAAAATGAAGAATTATATACCTCAATAGGGAGAGTATTTGCAGAAGATTTGGATGCTACTTATCCGAATAATGGAATCGTTTTTTCACTTTTTGGGAACAGGAGTGATAGTATAGCAGTAGATCCTGACTCTGGCCTCGTATATGTCAATGGAACACTTGACTGGGAGGAAGGGCCAGATTTCACTATAGACGTTGTCGCCAGCGATCTTGGATATCCTCAACGCTCTTCATCAGTAGATATGACAATATTCATTGAAGATATTAATGATAGGGCACCAGAATGGAATATCACATCATTAAATCTTTCAATTTTTGAAAATCTTGTGCCTGGGTCGTCTGTTGGTTACATCATGGCTATAGATCCGGATAGTGAAGGAAACAATTCACTTGTTTTCTATGACATAGCCATGGATTTTAGCTCCAAACATTTTGAGCTTAACTCCACAACAGGTGAGATCACAACACTCAAAGTATTCAACAGAGAAAAACGAGACCTTTTTGACTTGATTGTAGTTGCATTTGATAGTGGTACCCCACAGCAGTCAACAACAGCTACAGTGTATATTGAAATACTTGACGCTAATGACCGTGATCCTTACTTTCTCCAGCCGGTATTTTCAGCTTTAATTTCTGAAAATACTGAGAATGGAACACATATACTATCACTGTATGCTGAAGATGATGATATCGATATCAATGGATTGCTTACTTATAGCATTGTATCTTCCCAGTATGCCTTCTATTTCAGAGTTAATGAGACAACAGGAAATCTTTATACTAATACTATCCTGGACTACGAGAGTATAAATTATTTCGAATTTCAAGTTATTGTCACTGATGGTGGAATACCTCAAAGGAATGATACAGCTATTGTTGTGATCACTATCACAAATTATAATGACTTGCCTCCAAAATTCAGTGCTGAGAACTATGCCGTGACAATAGTTGAAAATATAGCAGTTGGCACCAATATATTGCAAGTCCTTGCTTCAGATAATGATTCTTTGATTATCTCTTTCAGCCTCCTTCAAACCTCCTTTAGTGACTATTTCGAAATCGATTTCGAAACTGGAGTTCTTTATACGGTTGAATTTATCAACAGGGAAGAGCTTGGTTCAAATATACAACTCACTGTAATTGCTAATAACTCTAATGATTATGAAAATCCACTTGCATCTACTGTTCCTGTAGAAATAACTATACTGGACTTAAATGATCAAGCACCTTCTTTTGAACCTTACATAAAAGTACCAATTTATGAGAATAATACGTTAGATTCGATCTTCTATACCTTGACAGCTGAGGATGGTGACGAAGGTCACAATGGAACAATACTGTATGAAATAACCAATGGCAATGATAACAACACTTTCAGTCTCAACCAAACTTCCGGAGAACTTAAATTAATGAAGGAAGTAGACTATGAAGGGAATAGATATTTCTATATTGGTGTCAATGCAACAGACCAAGGTGATAAACCACTATTTGGTTACACTACCATTATCATTGAAGTACAAGACAGTAATGATAATTCCCCTCAGTTTGCTGCTTCTACATATACCACAAGTGTTGGGTACACTGCATCAATAGATGATGAAGTCTTAACAGTTTCAGCTGAAGATCAAGATATCGGCACAAATGCTGATATATCATATAGCATAATAAGTGGCAACCCGAATGATTTATTTACTATAGCAAGCACAGCTGGAACTATCACAGTTGATAAGTCGTTGACAAGTTACTCAGGATCTCTGATCAACTTCACAGTACAAGCTACAGATGGATATTTCAACACAACAGCTGAAATCACCATTCATATTAGAGGCTCTGGAGGTCCTCGTTTTATGACTTTGAACTACAATGAAGAAATAGAAGAAGGACATGAGGATTCAAGTGTCTTTTTTGATATGTATTCACTGGTTATTCCAGCTAACCCAGCTAATGTTTTCAGTATCGTCAATGGAAACGAAAATGATGTTTTTAGTTTAACTATTGATGGAGGATTGACAGTTGATGGATCCAAACTTGACTTTGAAACAAAAGCATTTTATCAGCTTTCTGTCTCAGTTGAAAACTCAGGCTTAACATCATATGCCATAGTTAACATAGATATCACAGATGTTAACGAGTTCACTCCGCTGTTCATAAGTACATCATTTTTTACTCCTGTCTATGAAACAATTACTCGAAGAGATCCATTCTTCATTATGATTGCAGAAGATAATGATGGTTCTTCACCAGCTAATAAAATTTCCTACTCTATACTTTCTGGAAATGACGATAATACTTTCCATTTAAATTCAAACACTGGAGAACTAAGTCTTGACACTCTTTTAGATTACAACAGCAATGAACGTCAATATACACTAAATATCACAGCAGAGAATAAGAATTCTGCACCTTTATTTTCATCTTGGGTTATCGTACAAGTAGCACTTTTGGATGGCAATAAACATTCACCAATGTTTGATCCAAGCAGCTATAATACGTTCATTGATGAAAATACCGAAATAGGTTCTCAGACAGGTATCATAGTCAAAGCAAATGATGATGACTATGGTATGAATGGAGAAATAACATATGCCTTACTTGGTAATCACAGACATTATGACTTCCAAATTGATCCTAAAACTGGCAACATCACAGTTGGTCCTGGAGGATTGGATCGTGAGCGAATTGGTCTGTATTTACTTGTAGCTGTTGCTTCTGATAGTGGTGTCCCACAACAGTCAGCCACAGCAGCTATACAAATAGCTATCATTGATGTTAATGACAACAGTCCAGTCTGGGAACAAGAGTTTTATGAAGTAGTGCTACATGAAAACACTACAATAGGGACTGAGATTATACAAGTACTGGCAACAGATTTAGACCAAGTCGATTTTGTGCTTGATGAAGATGATAATCCAATTTTTAATATTAAAAATGGTTATCTTACGTACTCCATTACTGCAGGAGATACACTATCACAATTCAGCATTGAATTTGAAACCTTTGATCCCGATGTGCAAGATGTGGCTTCATCTGTATCCATAATGTCTGAATTAGACAGGGAAATGAAATCTGAATACAACTTAACGCTGACTGCTACTGATGGTGGTGGTATATCTACTGATGCTTATCTCCATATAACTGTACTAGATATTAATGATGTAATTCCCAAATTTGCTTCAGAAATTTTGACAGCTAGTGTCTACGAAAATGCAACAGTGGGATTGTTCATCACTCAAACCCAAGCTGTGGATGAAGACCTGTTTGAGAACTCAAACATTTCATATAGCATAGTATCAGGAAATGTTAACGATACCTTCACTATTAATTCAACCTCGGCTGAGCTATATTTGAATCGTGTCTTAGACAGAGAAAAGATTATGGTTTACAGTTTGGTTTTAGAAGCTGTTGACAATGGAATAGTACAGCTAACAGGCTTTGCAACTCTGGAAATTAATGTGCTGGATGTCAATGAATTTGCACCACAATTTTCAGAATCAAACTACACAGTGGAGATAGATGAAAATGAGCCATATGGCTACAGTGTTTTTCAAGTTAATGCAACAGATCAAGATACCGGTGATAACGCTATTATTGTATACAGTATCACAGCAGGAAATTCATTAGGCTTGTTTGAAATTCAATCAGAGACTGGCATTATAACAGTAGCAAAACCAATTGACTATGAATACATCATGTATCATACTTTAATTATAACAGCATCAGACTGTGCACATCTCGATATGAGACTATCCAACGAAGT